>OZ019974.1:4796252-5155818 GCA_963970395.1 Ephialtes manifestator | reverse complement strand
AGGACTTACAGTTTGTCCACAATTTAATAAAGATTTTTGTACTTCCTTTTTTCAATTCGCTGTATATTCAAAATTACCGATCGTACAAAAAATGTGTTCCTGTATAAAATTTAAGTTTTTGAATGTACTTTTTATTTAAAAAATGTCCATACCTATTTTTTGATAAAATAAAGTAATAATATTTGTTTTTTGAGTTTCTTACCGATTTTTCTCTAAATTTCATAGAACTTCCATTATTAAACTACAGAAAAATTGGTGTAATGGCAAACGAATGGCCCACTTGGTATCGAATGACCCGTATGTACAGGCGAGATTTCACCTTACACTATCGTCTTAGGTAACGTGCAAATTGTTTCCACTGTACGAGATAATCGTAATCACTGACTCACGACAAATGAAACACTTCTTCGTTCGGTGACCTTATCGGCAAGAAAATCTCATTGCCAGGACTATCTACTGCCGCTTTCTTGACTTCATTCTTCCTGGATGTCTCCCAACGGTGAAAACCCGCCCTTTTCCAAGGATATTAAAACGTAAAGTACATGCGACGGTGACTCGCAAGGTATTTCTCGTGTTTAACGTCGAGTTGCAACTCTCGGCTCGTTTCAACTCGCCATGTCCTTTTTTCTTCGTGGATGTCGTTAAACCTTTGGTACATCAAGGATATTTACCGATATTTTATAAACAATACTTGAAAATTTCGAAGGGCGTGAAAAAAAACCTCAGAAATATTGGAATAATTGTATGAATCAGAAAAATGATTTTTTCATAAATTGTGATGTTTTTTCATAAAATTGGAATGTAATTTCACAAATTTTTAATAGTTTTCCGAATCAAAAAAATTAAAAAAATGACACCTGAAATATTAATTTTTAAATTTCGATAAAATTTGACATCTAATGGTATTTAATTCCATTGAATAAAAATGTAGCATGTATTAATAATGAAGTTCCAAATGTTCATAAAATTCTAGTTGTCAAATTTTTCCAGAATTTTTAAATTAGAATTTTGTTAGCCATTAATGGGTTAAATTGTGTATAAAATGTTGTAATATTGTAAAACGTAAAAATCGATAAGTGTACAAAAAATAATCATTTCAATAATTAATTTTTCTTTTGCAATATTTTTCACTGGGCCAAATTGTTTTTCCTTTTTCAACTTGTAGAATTAAGTTGCATCGAATAAAAATGTTGCATGCATTAATAATGATGTTCCAAATGTTCATAAAATTCTAGTTGTCAAATTTTTCCAGAATTTTTTAATTAGAATTTTGTCAGCCATTAATGGGTTAAATTGTGTATAAAATGTTGCAATATTGTAAAACGTAAAAATCGATAAGTGTACAAAAAATAATCATTTCAATAATTAATTTTTCTTTTGCAATATTTTTCACTGGGCCAAATTGTTTTTCCTTTTTCAACTTGTAGAATTAAGTTCCATCGAATAAAAATGTTGCATGCATTAATAATGATGTTCCAAATGTTCATAAAATTCTAGTTGTCAAATTTTTCCAGAATTTTTTAATTAGAATTTTATTAGCCATTAATGGGTTAAATTGTGTATAAAATGTTGCAATATTGTAAAACGTAAAAATCGATAAGTGTACAAAAAATAATCATTTCAATAATTAATTTTTCTTTTGCAATATTTTTCACTGGGCCAAATTGTTTTTCCTTTTTCAACTTGTAGAATTAAGTTGCATCGAATAAAAATGTTGCATGCATTAATAATGATGTTCCAAATGTTCATAAAATTCTAGTTGTCAAATTTTTCCAGAATTTTTTAATTAGAATTTTGTTAGCCATTAATGGGTTAAATTGTGTATAAAATGTTGCAATATTGTAAAACGTAAAAATCGATAAGTGTACAAAAAATAATCATTTCAATAATTAATTTTTCTTTTGCAATATTTTTCACTGGGCCAAATTGTTTTTCCTTTTTCAACTTGTAGAATTAAGTTGCATCGAATAAAAATGTTGCATGCATTAATATTGATGTTCCAAATGTTCATAAAATTCTAGTTGTCAAATTTTTCCAGAATTTTTTAATTAGAATTTTGTTAGCCATTAATGGGTTAAATTGTGTATAAAATGTTGCAATATTGTAAAACGTAAAAATCGATAAATGTATAAAAAATAATTATTTCAATAAATAATTTTTTTTTTTGCAATATTTTTCACTGGGCCACATTGTTTTTCCTTTTTCAACTTGTAGAATTAAGTTGCATCGAAGTGCTGAATGGACTTTGCAAAGTCTTATTTCCTTCGGAACTAAACTCTGTCTGAACGGAGGATAAAAAATTCTATTTAAATTTCTCATGTAGTAGTTGCCAGGAAATTTGATTAAAAAAGTTACTGGGTACGTAAAAAAAAAAAAAACTACAAAGTGACTTTATCTTCTTCATAAGCAACATCAACATTAAAATTCCTATACTTTGACCAGACTAAGTGTTTTAAACGGCACAACATTAAATGTGTAAGTCGAAAAAGGAAAAAAAGAAATTGTACACCAATAAATTACGTCTCAAAAAAATAATTCTTACGTGAATATCAATATTTACAAATAATTACAGTTAATTCTGATAACTATAGAATCTAGAACAGTAATAATAATAATAATAATAATAATAATAATTTGTAGAAAATTACTGAACTATTTAATTTTGCTCAAATTCTTATTGTACTAAGCAATAAATGAAATATTGATCACTATAAATACTACATTAAAGCAATCTTAACTACAACTAGTAAATACTTAGTAATAATCTATTTAATAGTCGTCGTTAATTCTTGTACAGTGTAAACAATATTTTCACCGCAACAAAAAAAAATGCAATGGATTGAAAATTTTTTAAATTAAACAAAAATTATCATTAGTAACAATTTATTACTGAAAATTAATACAAAATGAATATTTATTATTTATAATCCTATGCCACACTGTAAAAACAAATCTGCCTGAAATTTAGTGTACTTTTACTGGAAGTTTTTATTCATAAAGCAGTTTATTAAATTTAGTATACAAGTGTAATGTAAAATTAATGTATGGTACAGCAAATTCAATAATTTACTTTAATTTTACAGTAAAAGTACTTTAATTTTAATAATTTGCTTTAATTTTACTGGAAAAGTACATGAATTTTAATTAAAGTTTACATTAAACAACAATTATTATTAGTATCAATTTATTACGGAAAAATTAATACGCTTTGAATATTTATTATTTACAATCCTGCGCCATGCAAAATAATATTAAGGGTTTGAAATGTCGGGATTTGCAATTGTGTTTAATTGTGCTCAAATTATTATTTAACTGAGCAAATAAATGAAATATTGGTCACCATAAATTAAATATAACTACTAACTAATATTTTCAAGTGAAATTATTATTTTTTAATTTAAATGCATTACATTTATATAAATTTATATTGAACACCAATTTATTAATTCAGTATCAATTTATTACTAAAAAATCAATACGCTCTCAATATTTGTCATTTATGCCATAAAAAGTTATGTTTAAGGGTTTGAAATTTCAGGATTATATGAAAAAAATAAAAAAGCAATTGAGCACTTGTTCCGACGATTGAAACATTCTCGTTAGATGAACGCTCGTGCAAAATCCTTCTTTTTCACATTTCCGTGCACAAGTGCACCTTGCAATTTGAGTATTAAGGGGGGAGGCGCGCTCGACCCCATAAGTCACATTTTCAAGTGGCTCGAGTACTGCATGAGTACATAGTGGGTATATGTATGTACGTAGTCGACGATGCCGAGTTATTCGGACGAGTCGAGCTGTTATTATGCAAATATACGTTCACGGGCAAACAATCACCGGCCTCTACAGTGATCGTTCGATTGCAGCTTTACCGAGCCGAACGACACAGTGCAGATCCGATCGTCGCATTCGTGAAAATTCACTGACTCACTGCCGTGAATTCCAAAGCTATAGAATGCATTTCTTTGATGGATTACGATGAAACGGTAGCTTCAGGCGATCAATCGGTTTTATACACACAGATCATCAATTCATCATGTTGAATCATAAGATGGAATAAAGATATAGAATTTAAAAAATTGATTTCATCTCAATTGAATATTGTATCGGAAAATGAGCGTTGATATAATTTTTCTTAATCGACTCTTTTCTTCATTCATTATTTGATATTAATTATTTTTTATAATGCAATTTCACGAAGAAAATTTCAAAAAATATTTTGTGAAAAAGAAAAATTTTTCACAAAAAATTTAGGAAAAGATTTTATGCAAATTAATTTGAAAAATCAATACATTCCTAAGCTATAGGGAATACAAATATTATTAAAAAAGCGATTTTTAAATAAATGGTGAAATTAATTTCCTTATGCTACTTAATTATTTTTTAGAATTCCAAATTGTAAAGATAATTTACAAACATTTTAGAAAAAAGAACATTTTTCCATAGAAATTCATTAAATCATTTTATGAATTTTAAATTAAATATTAAGGGGACATTATTGTTAGTTATTATCCATAATTTTTCTATTTGTGGTATTTCGACTTGAAATTATATTTAAAAAAATTTTGTCTTAAATAAAACAAGCTGTACATTTTTTTTGTAATATTGTAAAAAAAATAGTAAATATCAAACTCTCTATAAAATAAATACAAAATTTGAGTGAATTGGAAACTAATGGAATAATTGCAACTCTGCTCGTAGCTACATTAAAATTTCTAGTAAAATATCCTTAACAAAAAAATCATTGCAAGTGAAAAAATTAATTATACGTTTATTTTCTAATTTATATAATTTACGCATTGCATTCCGCTTTGAATGTTGAGATTTTTGAAAAAAAAAATCAGCCATTTTGATTTTATGGTACTTTTAATTTTTTTTAAAAAGGGCGTGGTCGCTCTAACTTTCGTAAAAATTAGACGATTGTGCTAAATAGTTGTTTATAAGTAAATATACGTTCAATGTTATTTGGCATTGAATTTGGGCGAAATCGGTAAAGCGGTTCAGATTTTATAGATGTTTCAATTTTTCGAAAAAAATCATTTTTTTTATAAATCACGTCGAGTTTTACCAATTTAACCGAAATATTTTACAGACGAAAGGGAACATGCAGCTATGCCACGTACAAAATTTGACGATGATCGGTAAAGTGGTTCCGATTTTACGACATTTTGAAATTTACAAAAAAAAAAAACGATTTTCGCTCTAGCATCAGCAAAAGTTGATAATGCGAGACAAAAGTTTGTACTCAATGGAAATAAGAATGCAAAGTAGAACTTTACACATTGCTTCACATATAATTTTTATTTTTTTGAATTTATAATGACCGCTTGTCCTAAAATAGAATTGCTCATAACTCTCAAACGGCGCGACGAATCGAGATGAAAATTTACACAAAAGAGGAGGATAAACTCCGTTTTCGTTATTTCGATTAAGGTAGTCCTTACGCATTTAGCTGAGGTGAAATAAGTTTTCGAAAAATGGGAGGGAATTGCAAACACTTTTCGCCAATATAAACAAGGCTGCAAAGTAGAACTTTGCAAATTGCTTCCTCATTATTGTTGGATTTTTACAAAGCTTCCTCTATGAGGAAGCCAAAATAGATTAACATGCTTCCTCATCGAGGAAGCTTTGTAAAAATCCAACAATAATGAGGAAGCAATTTGCAAAGTTCTACTTTGCAGCCTTGTTTAATTTATGTTATTAACGCATTGCATTTGAATCAGAATAAATTGAGACAGAATAAAACCATGTAAATTTTTCGGTATGTAAGAGAGAAATTACGTTTAAAAAATCAGAGAACCACAGATTTTCTCATTGATATGAAGAAAATATATATTAACAAAGGTTGAGAATTGAGAAGAGATACAAGAAGAAGCAGAGTTGAAGTGGGCATAGAGATTCAGTGAAAGTGAGTAGAAAAAAAATGTGGAATGATGAATGGAAGTACGCGGCGGACAACCAGCAATTCAGAAACAATGTGGCGAATGAATAAAAACGAGATAATGGCAGCAGTGGCGCGGTTGGTTGCGCGATTCAACGATGGTAGAGGGTAAAGCAAAAGCATTCGTTTGACGTTAAAAAAGAAACACATAGAGTAGCAAACTCAATATCAACACAGTGTATAACATCAAGAGGGTTGCCTTAGGTGCAACGTGAGCCACCTATGATGCAATCTCTATAAATCCATCCACATTTTTTCTCCTAAACTTCACCGACATGTTACTAAAACTTCACGACGATTTTTTTTTCAGATTATCTTCTCTACAATTTATTTTCTCGTTTTAATTAATTTTTTTATTTACAGTTTCATCGCCAAAATTGTTTTTAAGAACTATTTATGTCTTTGAAGGAAAAAGTCTCAGAAAAAAAATGACAAGATGAAAAAATAATGATAATAATTTTTAAGCAGAATAATAAAAATGTATTTTTTAAAATTCCAAACGAAATCTTTGATTTTACATAAATGTGTGTAGAATATAGAATAAATCGGCATTATAGAACTGGAATATTGAATAATTCGATGGTAAACATTTTTTTTTTTTTTTTTTTCAAATATATTTGTAAATTCTGCAAAAATTGGAGTAAAATCGACGAGTGGCAAAAAAAAACATAAGAAATGCGATTGTTATTATTCGCAAAAAAAAAAATTATTTTTATTATTATACTTTTTTTCTCATTTTATCTTTCAGAAAAACTAAATATGTTTTCACTTTTTTCATTCCAAGAAATAAACGGTAAAAAAAATGTAATTTCTAAATCCTTAGCTCAGCAAAACCCGAAGAGAAGTACAGACAATATGTAAAAGCGAGTTGATTATATATAGATTAAGTCGGCATTATAGTCCTGCAATATTGAATAATTCGCAGGTAAAAATTTTTTCTTTTTTTTTTCAAATATATTTGTAAATTCTGCAAAAATTGGAGTAATCGACGATTAGCAAAAAAAAAACAAAAAAAAAATGCATTTATTATTATTGGCAAAATAAAAATTATTTTATTTTTTATTATTTTTATTATTATACTTTTTTTCGCATTTTGTCTTTCAGGACAACTAAATACATTTTCACTTTCTTCTTTCCAAGAAACAAACGGCAAAAAAAAAAAGTAATTTCTAAATCCTTAGGCGTAATGCCTGCAGACGGGGCGAAATGCAAATAAAAAAAAAATAAAATAAAAAAAATAAAAAAAATAATTTTTTTTTTTAAATCCTTACGCAAGCAAAATCTGAGGAAATATACAGGCAGTATGTAAAAATGATGATACGAGATGATTATTAAAAAAATATGAAAGAGGTTAAAGAAAAATTTAGTGAACTGACGGAGAATGAAGTAGTATACGAATCCCTTCCATCCCATTCGCACTCTCGTCGCCGTAGCACTGAATTGAATGTATTATCCACATAATATTCTTTACAGAAAAAGAGAGAGAAAGAGAGATAACACAAGGTTCTCTTTCTTTCGAGCCGCGCGCTTCTCTCATCCGCGTCCATAGCTCTATTCTACGGCACTTATAATTTCATACGCCATTGTGGTGCACGGAACATGGAACAACGAAGAATAGCTCGTAGTTCCTCTGTGGTGTATTTCTGTAAGTGTATATGTGTTTGTTGTGAGTTCGCATACGCTCGTTTCTCTTTTCTCTATATCTTTCTGCTTCGTTCATACGCTTGTTCCTTCATTTTTATTATTGTTATTATTATTTTTTTTTAAATGCTCTTCGTTTTTTATTATCTCTTTTGGCACGAGAGGTGAAGCAAACTTATGGCTCACTCGACGCAGAGGGAACGCGTTTCCACAGCAGTGAGGCATCAGGAGCTACCGACACTACAGCTACACTGGAGTCAGGCTCTCCAGACAACTGGAGCACTGCCCGTTGTGAGAGAAAGAATAATTCTTTGCGTAGGTTGCGGTAAAACCGATGTGTACCTGTTCGACCTCCCATTACATCCCATATGTCTCTCTCGTTCTTTTTTCCCTTGTTTCCACGGAGGTAAAGTATATTCCTAGCAGCAGGGAGGATAAATTTAACCTGTGCTGCAACTTTTGGCGTAAAATCCGAGATTCGTGAAATATGATTAAATCGATAATTTTTTTTTGTTTTTGCTTCCTCATAGAGGAAGCTTTGTTTTCATGAAATTTTTTTTTTTTCGAGATTTTCATGTCAGTATGCTTAGAATCACCTAAAACGTCGAGAAAACTGGTTTAGAAAAAATGTCCGTATGTATGTATGTGTGTGTGTGTGTGCTGGGCTTCGAAAATTCAATCTCCTCTCACTCGGTAACCGTTCGAGCGATCCGGCTCAAATTTGGCACGCAAGTAGAGTAGCTGCCCCTCTTTGAATGTTGTGATTTTTGCCAAAATATGTGAAGTCATTAAGATTTTATGTTGATTTTAATTTGTTGAAAAAAGGGCGTGGTCGCTCTAACTTTCGTAAAAGTTCGCCGATTTGGCAAAATAGTTCTTCATAACTGAAGATACGTTCAATGTTGTATGGTATTGAATTTCGACGAAATCGGTAAAGCGGTTCGGATTTTATAGAATTTTGAATTTTTCGAAAAAAATAGATTTTGATCTAAATTACGTCGAATTTCAACAAATGAACAGAAATTTTGTACAGACGAAAAATAACATTCAGAAATGCCATGTACCAAATTTGGTGATGATCGGTAAAGTCGTTCGGATTTTACACCATTTTTCATTTAAAAAAAAATGTAGAGTTTCGCTATAACTTCCGGAAAAGTTGAGAAAGTACGACAAAAATTTGTATCTAATCAAAATTAGATGTAACGGTGTTTGCAGAGGTGATTTATAGCTGTATAAAACACCTCTGCAAAAGAGACACAAGGTATAAAAAAAAAGATGCAAAGTAGAACCTTGCACATTGCTTCCTCATTATTTTTCGCTTTTTACAAAGCTTCCTCTATGAGGAAGCCAAAATTGAATAACATACTGCTTCCTCACAGAGGGAGCTTTGTAAAAAGCGAAAAATAATGAGGAAGCAATGTGCAAGGTTCTACTTTGCATCTTTTTTTTTAGAAAATTGTTTTAATTTTTTGTCTACTCAATTTTCTTTTTGTTTAAATGCGTTTAAAAAAAATGAAATTGAAGTGAAGAATGCGTTTTTAATAGGATCCCAATTATTTTATATTCCCATTAAATTTCATATGTCTTTCTCTTTTTCGTTCGTTTTTCCCTTGTTTCTACGGTGGCAAAGAATTTTTCTAGCAGCAGGGAGAATAAATTTAATCTGTGCTGTAACTTTTGGCGTAAAATCCGAGATTCGTGAAATATGATTAAATCGATAATTTTTTTTTGTTTTTTAGAAAGTTGTTTTAAATTTTGGCAAATGGTCCTGTTATCATAGATTCTTTACTTAAAACTACTTAATTTTCTTTTTGTGTAAATGCGTTTTTTAAAAATGAAATTGAGGGGAAGAATGCGTTTTTAATAGAATTAGAATTTATTTTATATTCCCATTAAATTTCATATGTCTTTCTCTCTCTCTCGTTCTTTTTTCCCATGTTTCTACGGTGGCAAAGAATTTTTCTAGCAGCAGGGAGAATAAATTTAACCTGTGCTGCAACTTTTGGCGTAAAATCCGAGATTCGTGAAATATGATTAAATCGATATTTTTTTTTTTTTGTTTTTTAGAAAGTTGTTTTAAATTTTGGCAAATGGTCCTGTTATCATAGATTCTTTACTTAAAACTACTTAATTTTCTTTTTGTGTAAATGCGTTTTTTGAAAATGAAATTGAAGGGAAGAATGCGTTTTTAATAGAATTCGAATTTATTCTATATTCCCATTAAATTTCATGTCTTTCTCTCTCTCGTTTTTTCCCATGTTTAAAGTATATTTCTGGCAGCAGGGGGAATAAATTTAACCTGTGCTGCAACTTTTGGCGAAAAATCCGAGATTCGTGAAATATGATTAAATCGATATTTTTTTTTTTGTTTTTTAGAAAGCTGTTTTAATTTTTTGACAAATGGTTCTGTTATCATAGATTCTTTACTTAACACTACTTAATTTTCTTTTTGTGTAAATGCGTTTTAAAAAAAAAGAAATTGAAGTGAAGAATGCGTTTTTAATAGGATTCCAATTATTCTATATTCCCATTAAATTTCATGACTTCCTCTCTCTCGTTTTTTTTCCCATGTTTAAAGTATATTCCTGGCTGCAGGGAGAATAAATTTAACCTGTGCTGCAACTTTTGGCGTAAAATCCGAGATTCGTGAAATATGATTGAATCTATAATTTTTTTGTTTTTTGGAAAGTTGTTTTAATTTTTTGGTTTTGATTTTTTAGCAAATGGTCCTGTTATCACAGATTCATTACCTAAATCTACTTCATTTCTTTTTGGTGTAAATCCGTTTTTTAAATGAAATTGAAGTGAAGAATGCGTTTTTAATAGGATTCTAATTATTCTATATTCCCATTAAATTTCATGTCTTTCTCTCTCTCGTTCTTTTTTCCCATGTTTAAAGTATATTCCTGGCAGCAGGGAGAATAAATTTAACCTGTGCTGCAACTTTTGGCGTAAAATCCGAGATTCGTGAAATATGATTAAATCTATAATTTTTTTTTTTCGAAAGTTGTTTTAATTTTTTGGCCACAACCTCCGGCCTTGACTGTGGTGTGGCAAAAGGTCCTGTTATCATAGATTCATTACTGAAAACTACTCAAATTTTTTTTGTGTCAATACGTTTTTAAAAAATGAAATCGGAATGAGAAATGCGTTCCCTTTAATTAAGTAAATGTGTTAAGCTGACAGTTAGGGGCAATTCGTTGAGTTTAACGATTTTTTTAGGGGCCCTTTTTTTCTGTAAGAAAATAAGTTCTCCCGTCAATTTGAGTACTTTCCTGGGGGAGTCTGGAAAATCATAGATTAGAAATTAATTTTTCTATGAAGTAATTTTTTCCACATATTTTGAATATTTTTCCACATAATCGAGAATTTAAACCAATTAATTCGCAATCGGTTTAAATTGAGAATTCAAACTAATAAAATTCTCATTTTTTTAAAATTTTCTTGGACGAACTCTATAGGTAATTGTTTATTTATAATACAGATATGGGCAATAAAACTTTTTTCTTTACTAGAAGTTGAAATAAAAATCATCGATAAGAAATTAATATTTTTATCGTATATAATTTTTTTATTAAAAAAGTGACCTTTTAATCTTGTTCCTAACTAAATGCTGTGGTTTCTTAATCAATAATTGATAGGAAATCAATTTTTCAATTACAAGTGACAGAAACATAATTTTACTACCATTCGTGACTTTTAATCACCTTTCCTCAATTTTCAACCCCCAGCACAATTTCAATTTGTCGAAAGTTACATTTTATCGTCAATATAAAGCCCTGCACGAAAATACATTTAAAAAAAACTACCCCCCAATTATCAACCAATTGTCTATAATTTTTCGACTTTGAAAATTTCAACAAATTAATGTTCAATTTTTGTTCTTGTAATTTTTCATATTTAATGTTTGCTATTGAAAAGCTACAACATTCCTTGATTACATTAATTTTTTTTTATGACATGTGAAGATGTATGACGTTGTAGTTGCGAGGAATTAAAAGGAACATATTTAGAATTTTTTCCACATAATTCACAATTTAAACCGATAAATTCGCAATTTGGTTGAATTGGGAATTCAAACTAATAAAATTCTGATTTAAAAAAAAAATGATTGGCCGAACACTAAAGTTCACCATTTATTTATAATACATATATGAGGCACTAAAATTTTCTTCTTTACTACAAGTAGAAATAAAAATCATCGACTAGAAATTAATATATTTATCGTATATAATTTTTTAATTAAAAAAATGTCTTACTTTTAACTTTTAATCTTGTTCCTAACTAAATGCTGTATTTTCTCAATCCTCTATTGAAAATGCGCTATCAGTCACTAAAACATAATTGATAGGAAATTAATTTTTCAATTACAAATGACGCAAACATAATTTTTCTATCATTCGTGATTTTTATCATCTTTTCTCAATCTTCAACCCCCAGCACAATTTCAATTTGTCGAAAGTTACATTTTATCGTCAATATAAAGCCCTGCACGAAAATACATTTAAAAAAAACTACCCCCCAATTATCAACCAATTGTCTATAATTTTTCGACTTTGAAAATTTCAACAAATTAATGTTCAATTTTTGTTCTTGTAATTTTTCATATTTAATGTTTGCTATTGAAAAGCTACAACATTCCTTGATTACATTAATTTTTTTTTATGACATGTGAAGATGTATGACGTTGTAGTTGCGAGGAATTAAAAGGAACATATTTAGAATTTTTTCCACATAATTCACAATTTAAACCGATAAATTCGCAATTTGGTTGAATTGGGAATTCAAACTAATAAAATTCTGATTTAAAAAAAAAATTATTGGCCGAACACTAAAGTTCACCATTTATTTATAATACATATATGAGGCACTAAAATTTTCTTCTTTACTACAAGTAGAAATAAAAATCATCGACTAGAAATTAATATATTTATCGTATATAATTTTTTAATTAAAAAAATGTCTTACTTTTAACTTTTAATCTTGTTCCTAACTAAATGCTGTATTTTCTCAATCCTCTATTGAAAATGCGCTATCAGTCACTAAAACATAATTGATAGGAAATTAATTTTTCAATTACAAATGACGCAAACATAATTTTTCTATCATTCGTGATTTTTATCATCTTTTCTCAATCTTCAACCCCCAGCACAATTTCAATTTGTCGAAAGTTACATTTTATCGTCAATATAAAGCCCTGCACGAAAATACATTTAAAAAAAACTACCCCCCAATTATCAACCAATTGTCTATAATTTTTCGACTTTGAAAATTTCAACAAATTAATGTTCAATTTTTGTTCTTGTAATTTTTCATATTTAATGTTTGCTATTGAAAAGCTACAACATTCCTTGATTACATTAATTTTTTTTAATGACATGTGAAGATGTATGACGTTGTAGTTGCGAGGAATTAAAAGGAACATATTTAGAATTTTTTCCACATAATTCACAATTTAAACCGATAAATTCGCAATTTGGTTGAATTGGGAATTCAAACTAATAAAATTCTGATTTAAAAAAAAAATTATTGGCCGAACACTAAAGTTCACCATTTATTTATAATACATATATGAGGCACTAAAATTTTCTTCTTTACTACAAGTAGAAATAAAAATCATCGACTAGAAATTAATATATTTATCGTATATAATTTTTTTATTAAAAAAATGTCTTACTTTTAACTTTTAATCTTGTTCCTAACTAAATGCTGTGTTTTCTCAATCCTCTATTGAAAATGCGCTATCAGTCACTAAAACATAATTGATAGGAAATTAATTTTTCAATTACAAATGACGCAAACATAATTTTTCCATCATTCGTGACTTTTATCATCTTTTCTCAATTTTCAACCCCCAGCACAATTTCAATTTGTCGAAAGTTACATTTTATCGTCAATATAAAGACCTGCACGAAAATACATTTAAAAAAAACCACCCCCCAATTATCAACCAATTGTCTATAATTTTTCGACTTTGAAAATTTCAACAAATTAATGTTCAATTTTTGTTCTTGTAATTTTTCATATTTAATGTTTGCTATTGAAAAGCTACAACATTCCTTGATTACATTAATTTTTTTTTTTTTAATGACACGTGAAGATGTATGACGTTGTAGTTGCGAGGAATTAAAAGGAACGTCGTTGAAATGGTATTTTGCGGAGTCGGAGTCGAGGAGAAAATGACAGCGAGTGCAACGTGGAATGAGAAAAGTCCAGAGATGTACGCAGACAGTCATTGAAAATCCAATAACGAAGCTTGTCCGGAGGCTGCGCTGGATTACGACAGAATCGATAGGTCAATTACGACCAAGCTGGGAGAGCACACGAAGACATGAAAGCCAATACATCCCTTCGCCTTTCACACAGGCAACACTGTACACTGCGTATCCAGTTTGCTGTATACTTTGCTGTCGTCCCGTTCGTATTCACTCCGGTGTATCAGCTTCGTCACGTCGAAATCAATTACCTATTCACCATGCGAATCGCTCACTCGTTGGCTCGTGTTAAACGACGTGCAGCTCGCCATTGTTCATCAGATTTCCCGTCGATGAACGTGAAGCTAAAGACCGAAAAATGCCTGCCGAAATATTGGCTCGTTACCGAAGAAGATGATGAACCTCAACATGTATTGATTATCGATTTCTATGAAAATATAATTTACTAAAAAAATATAAAAATATTAATTTTCTTCAGAAAAAAATGTCTAGTTAATGTGACTAAATTCATATATTTAATTCGTCTTTATTTCTTTTTAAACAAAACTGAAAAAGAAAAAAAAAAGTAAAAAAACATCGGCATTTTTTAATTTTTTTTAAAACTTGGAATCTTCGATAAAAGTATATTATAATTTGCGAATACATTTCAATTTTATATTTATCATTCACCAGCTATGAAAATAAAATTTATCTCATTACATATGATTTGAAAAAAAAAACAAAAAACCTAATTTTTTCATCCGTCTACTAAACTTTTCTCTTTTTTCTGTTTTCACCAATACAATAGGTGGCGCTACCAACAGCAAATTTCTATAACCAACGAGTAGTTGTCATAACCCACTGAGCAGTTGTCATAACCCACTGAGTAGTTGTCATAACCCACTGAGTAGTTGTCATAACCCACTGAGTAGTTGTCATAACCCACTGAGTAGTTGACATAACCCACTGAGTAGTTGTCATAACCCACTGAATAGTTGACATAACCCACTGGGTAGTTGTCATAACCCACTGAGTAGTTGTCATAACCCACTGAGTAGTTGTCAGAACCCACTGAGTAGTTGTCATAACCCACTGAGTAGTTGTCATAACCCATTGAGTAGTTGTCATAACCCACTGAATAGTTGTCATAACCCACTGAGAAGTAACGCTGTATCCACTCTTTCGAGTGGTTGTCGGAACCCATTTATTGGTTTGTCCAACTACTTTTTTTTTTCTCCGTGTAGAGCTATTAGAGAGATGCAATTTGCTCGTACAAAAAGGACTCCACAAAAAAACTTATTTTTATATATATATTTAATTGTTTAATTTTTTTTTTCTCCATAAATTTAATCCCTCATGATAATTGCGGCACAAAATTAATTCTTTCTAAATTCTCTCACGCACAGACTCACTCGTCCATTCTAAGGCTATCTTCTCCCTAGTTACGTCTCCGGAAATATAAAAATATGTAATAAATTCACACATTCCCATATACGAGCAAAATTTTATCGGAAAAATATAATTTACTAAAAAAATATTTAGATATTAATTTTCGTCAGAAAAAAAAGTCTAGTTAATGTGACTAAATTCATATATTTAATTCGTTTTTATCTATTTAAAAAAAAAAATTTTTAATTAAAAAAAATTAAACACTTTATTTTGAAACATCAACAATTTTTATATTTTTTTTTAAACTTGGAATCTTCGATAAATGCATATTATAATTTGCGAATACATTCCAATTTTATATTCATCATTCACCAGCTATGAAAATAAAATTTATCTCATTACATATGATCTGAAAAAAAAAAGTAATTTTTTCATCCGTCTACTAAACTTTTCTCTTTTATCACTCAAAACGTCCCGGAATTAACATAGAGCTATTAGAGGAATGCAATTTGCTCATACAAAAAGGACTACACAAAAAAAACTTATTTTTATATATATATTTAATTTTTTAAATTATTTTTTTTCTCCATAAATTTAATTCCTCATGATAATTGCGGCACAAAATTAATTCTTTTTAAATTCTCTCACGCACATGCTCACTCATCCATTCCAAGACTATATTCTCCCTAGTTACGTCTCTGGAAAAATTAAAATATGTAATAAATTTAAACATTCCCATATACGAGCAAACTTTTATCGGAAAAATTTTATTAATTTCGCGATTACAGCATTTTTTATTTAATTTTCCGGCTTCCAGGGATAAAGCGAAAGAATTATAATAAAATACTTCATTTCCGAGATGCGGGTTCAATGAAACTGAATATCCACTCGGCGATTCTTGGAATAAATTTTTTTGCCTTTTATTCCTTGAACCGAGAAAATGAGTTGAAAACTCGTGGAAAAGCTGAAAATATCTGAAGGCGTTTTATACGGTACAGAGAGATTAGAATAAATAATAAATCTAAGGAAAAGTGGCTTAATATCCGAAGTATTTCTTGGAAGATCTTATTGACTCGGTTGTCGCTGAACCCCTTTACCCCCTGAAGGGGTCGGCGGTTGCTCTGATCCACATGCCTTTGATATAACATACACTTTGCTGTGACATCATATGCGCATGTATATACATAAATATATACATATAGCACGAGGAACTTGCTGCTGGCTCACGCATCAGCATATCGGATTACACGGGACGCGAAGAAGGAAATAGCCGTGGGTGAGCGCAAGAGCTTCTCTTGGATAGCGAACGAACGAACGCGCTCTTTGCGCTAGGTGCTCTCTCGCGCAGAGCGCGATGAGAGTTGAGTGCAGCTAGAGCGTGCATCCAGCGTCGCGTATGCATAAATACGTTACGTCGAGGATGCTTCGCGTTCCACGTCTAATTGGCCCGTCCGTATATCGCAGTACTACAGGCAACAGCAGACCCAAGAGGTTACTCTTTGCAAATGCTCAGAGAGAAAGAGGGAGGAGAATCGAGAGAGCGAAAAACTCTCAAGTTTGTTTCTCGGAATGACTTCGACAACGAGGTTTACTAGAATTTTCAGGTAGAATCGAACAGATGTAATTCATACCATGCTGTCGTTAGGGTTGTATTCATTCATGCTGTAGTTGTAGTATAGGGGAGCGTGGGGGTAGTTGAAATAGTTTTGATTATACATTTTGGAGCATTTTTATGAATGATTATAGTCTCGATAAGGGTCTCGATAAGTCTTCATAAGTGGCTAGATTAAAGTCTTGATAAGTGACAAGATAAAAGTCTCTATAAGAGTCTCTATGAAAATTTCGATATGACTCTCGAAGACTCTTGATGATAATCTCGATGAGCGTCTCGATACCAATCTCTGTAAGAATTTCGATCCCAGTCTCTATAAGAGTCGTACAAGATCTCGATACCAGTCTCTGTAAGAGTCTCAACCCCAGCCTCTATACGAGTCTTACAAGAGTCTCGATACCAGTCTCTATAAGAGTCGCACAAGAACCTCGATCAGAGTCTCGATACCAGTCTCTATAAGAGTCTTACAAGCGCCTACATCAGAATTCCCATAAGAGTCTGACAAGAGTCTTAATAAGATTCTCACAAGAGCCTGGACCAGAGTCTCAATAAGATTCTCACAAGAGCCTCGATCCGAGCCTCCATAAGAATCTCACAAGAACCTCAGAATCTCCATAAGTCTCACAAGAGCCTCGATCAGAGTCTCCATAATAGTCTCACAAGATCCACGATCAGAATCTCCATAAGAATCCTACAAGAACCTCGATCAGAGTCTCCATAAGAGTCTCACAAGATCCTCGATCAGAGTCTCCATAGGAATCTCACAAGAACCTCGATCAGAGTCTTCATAAGAGTCTCACAAGAGCCTCGATCAGAGTCTCCATAAGAGTCTCACAAGAGCCTCGATCAGAGTCTATATAAGAGTCTCACAAGAGCCTCGATCAGAGTCTTCATAAGAGTCTCACAAGAACCTCGATCAGAGTCTCCATAAGAGTCTCACAAGATCCACGATCAGAATCTCCATAAGAATCTCACAAGAACCTCGATCAGAGTCTCCATAAGAGTCTCACAAGATCCTCGATCAGAGTCTCCATAGGAATCTCACAAGAACCTCGATCAGAGTCTTCATAAGAGTCTCACAAGAGCCTCGATCAGAGTCTCTATAAGAGTCTCACAAGAGCCTCGATCAGAGTCTTCATAAGAGTCTCACAAGAACCTCGATCAGAGTCTTCATAAGAGTCTCACAAGAGCCTCGATCAGAGTCTCCATAAGAGTCTCACAAAAGCCTCGATCAGAGTCTCTATAAGAGTCTCTCAAGAGCCTCGATCAGAGTCTCCATAAGAGTCTCACAAGAGCCTCGATCAGAATCTCCATAAGAGTCTCACAAGAGCCTCGATCAGTCTCCATAAGAGTCTTACAAAAGTCTCGAGAAGAGTCTCGAAGAAAATTGAAAGTCTCTGTCACTGAGACTCTCAGAGCCTCGTCAAGTTTTATTCTGAGACTTTTTGCGTGGACCTTTTCTGGAGCCACATCAAGTCTGTTTAAAAAAAATAATCTAGAAATAAATTGTCTCATAAGGAATCTTGATAAGATTCTCTAAGTATATGTACGGTTGAGCTTAGCTATAAGAATAAATTAAGTTACGAAAATAAGTCATGTTGACCTAAAACCATAGTCGTATCGATTCTGTGTCAGTCCAACTATGTTAATAATGATACATTGTTTTGTTTCACAAAACACCTCAGCCCATTTTTATAAATTCATCTTACCTCGGATTCTACAAGTCCTGGTCTTCTATATACATTTGTAACCCAACATCAAATACAGCAAGTATACATTAGTCGCGAAGAGATACATCTCAGGAATTCGATGAAATTAACGTTGTAATCTTCGTGTAGCCAAACGCGTATGATATTCGCAGAATCGTAAGGACGGATAGCAAAGTGCCACTTGAGTAGCAAAGTCACTTCTTGTGATGGGTGTGCCTCGACAATCGACCTCCCGAGGGGTAACACGTATTTCGATTCTAACCGCGTACCCTCAAGACATGGAAGTCGATGATTTTGCCGGTGATCAAGATCGCGAACGAGATAACAAGTAACGAGTTACTGGCCACGATCGCTACGCCGACAGTGTAACATGCAAATGACGCGTACCATGTCTATCTGCATAACTCGGATGGCAGCGAGCAGTTTGATAATAATAGCCTGATGGTTACTGTGGTTATGTGAGGCAGCTTAATAGACAACCTGAAAAAAAATTGAAAATGACGAGATTTTTCTACGAATCGGAAACTACGCACCCTCACATACAAATCGTTCAAGCACATCATTTTGTACATATTATTGATGTTGGAGAGGGTTGGAAAAATGAAGTCTTGGGGGGACTTGGAATAATTCAGTTCGCTTGCGGTCTTTCAAAGAAACGGACAAATAGGGTCTGAAGAACACATCATTTGGGAACTTTAAATAATTCGAGTCTCGGACTGTCTCTCAGAGAGACTTTGAAAATCCCGGTTGCAAAGGACAGGCCGTGGCAGGACTTAGAATAATCCAGGGCCAAATCGGTCTCGTGGAGGGACTTGGAAAAATCAGAATAATGAGACTTGGGAAAATCGGAATCCTAGAATTTGGAAAAATCAGAATTCTGGGACTTGGAAAAATCAGAATCCTGGGACTTGGAAAAATCAGAATCCTGGGCTTGGAAAAACTGGAATCCTGGGACTTGGAAAAATCAGAATCCTGGGCTTGGACGAATTAGAATCCTGGGACTTGGAAAAATCAGAATCCTGGGCTTGGAAAAACTAGAATCCTGGGACTTGGAAAAATTAGTATCCTGGGACTTGGAAAAATTAGGATCCTCTGGGACTTGGAAAAATCAGAATAATGGGCTTGGAAGAATTAGAATCCTGGGACTTGGAAAAATCAGAATCCTGGGCTTGGAAAAACTAGAATCCTGGGACTTGGAAAAATTAGTATCCTGGGACTTGGAAAAATTAGGATCCTCTGGGACTTGGAAAAATTGGAATCCTGGAACTTGGAAGAATTACAATCCTCTGGGACTTGCAAAAGTTAGTATCCTGGGGCTTGAAAAAATCAGAATCCTAGGAATTGGAATAACCGAAGCTTGAGCAACGACTTATTGGGAGGCTAAGAATAATTACAGTTACGAGGCTTATAGTAAGTCTTGAATAATCAAGGCTTGGGGACGGTTACCAGATCCTAACGTTCGAGATTCTTTCATAATTTCGAGAGACATTGTAACACAATATTTTCTATGTGGAAGAAAAAGTCGGTTCTTTTTTTGGAACTGAAAAACTTGAAGCTCTAGACTTAACCCTTCCTTCGCACGTATAGTCGTGATGAATGATAGGGTGACGAGCATGAAGAGCTAGAAAGTTTTAGCGTGTCCAGGAGTTCACTCCAGTTTACGTTATACATATATATGAAAATACATAGCAACGTGTGAGGGCAGGAATGAAGGGCTTGGCAGAGACCCGAGGAATGTTCATTAACGCGAGAATGCAAAGTAACGAAAGAATATTTTCGAAGCAATGCCGCTCTCCCGCTTTCCATCACGTCAGCCGCTTGTCAGCTGCCACTACGACTATTATCCTTGCTCCTTCCACTTTAATTTTTTTCGCGTCTTTTTTTTACCTCTGCAGGTACAGGAAAGTCATGTTAACCCCTTTACGGCAGGTTTCAATTTTTTTCATCACTGAGAAAACTGAGCTTTATGAGATTAGGTCACCGTCATGTTCTCACTTCTTTAAGCTCTGCACTGAGCAAAAAATTACTAGACTAAAATAAATATTTAGGAAACCACATAACCATTTAGCTGATTAACTCGTAATAATTTCAAAGCTGTCGATATGAAATTTTGGGTTCGAAAGGTTTAAAACTAATTATTATTTAATAATTATAAAAAGCTAATATTATATCTCTTTTTGCTTATTTTCCACCTTTTTGTTTTTGGTTTTCTGTGTGTGGAAACCAAAATGTATGAACGTACTTTCTCGTGGAGTTTTCCATCTTTGTGAAAGTTGGATAAAGAATAAATTTGCGAGGTCCAATGTTACAGCCCTTTATCGTTATGGATTGTAATTAGGGGATAGGTGACATTTGTTCGGGAGTTGGTTGGTGTTTGACGCGTCAAACCACAGACATGTCTGACCGCTAACCCACTGTATCCACTTCGACCTATGTGGAGTCTGAAAACCAGCTTCAGGCAGAGTCGCGAGCACTCGACTAACTCGTCGCGTCAGACGCACACCATTTGTGATTCGCGCGAGTAATAACGTCGAGTACTCGAGTCACCGCAGAGCAATGTTCTCTTGTACCATGCTTTCTCGGTGTTTCCTATAGCCCAGTCGCGATATACGTATGTGTGTGGCTGGGTACGTGCGGTTCACCGCAAAATCGACGTCGTTACAATATCGTACGTGACAAACGGGACATTTCAATCTGCTCGCGCAGAAATGTGGGTTCTCGGGTTCTAACGCGTGAGCTCTCGAACTACAAATTTCCGATTTCAATCGCGCAAAACACAATCGTCGACAGCCAAAGTCTGTACATTCGACGTCAAAAGCCAAACTTTGATTGATCGCAGCAACATGTTAACCACCGTGGGATGAAAAAAACATTCGGCAACGTTTGGGATGTCCTCACCCTTCGGAAAGATTTCCTTAAATCTTAAGGCATCTAAAAAAAAATTAATCGCAAAAGATTATGTTGTTATTAGCTAATACATCAAATGAGAATGAGGACTTCCAGGTTCTCAAGAAGAATAAGGACTTCAGGGCCCTCAAGACAAATGAGGACTACCTGGTGCTCAAGAATAATGAGGATTTCCAGGCACTTGAGAAGAATGAGGACTTCCAGGCCCTTAAGAAGAATGAGGAATTCCAGGTCCTAAAGAACAATGAGGTCTTCCAGGCCCTCAAGAAGAATGAGGTCTTCCGGGTCCTCAAGAAGAATAAGGACTTCCAGGTCCTCAAGAAGAATGAGGACTTCCAAGTCCTCAAGAAGAATGAGGACTTCCAAGTCGTAAAGAAACATATGGACTTCCAGGTCCTCAAGAAGGAGGATTTTCGGGCACTTAAGAAGAATGAGGTGCTCCAGGTCCTCAAGAAGAATGAGGACTTCCAGGTCCTGAAGAAAATATGTGGACTTCCAGGTCCTCAAGAAGAATGAGGACTTCCAGGTACTCAAGAAGAATGAGGACTTCCAGGTCCTCAATAAGAATGAAGACTTCCAGGTCCTCAAGAAGAATGAGGACTTCCAAGTCCTAAAGGAAAATGTGGACTTCCAGGTCCTCAAGAAGAATGAGGTCTTCCAGGTCCTCAAGAAGAATGAGGACTTCCAAGTCCTAAAAGAAAATGTGGAATTCCAGGTCCTCAAGAAGAATAAGGTCTTCCAGGTGCGGCCTTCCAGGTGAGAACTTCCAGGACCGAAACACTTAGGACAAACCCTGATCGTTAATCTTGAGAATTGTCTCTACTTTTGAGAATTGTTTAGGAAATATAGGGAACTTCGACTATCTTATTATTTCAAACCATTTACGCCGAAATACAGATAGCGCTTCGGTAGATCGTGGTACATACTGGCGTGATTTTCGAAGCTTTAAAAAGATAAGTACATTACAATGAATATTTTGACATTTTAGGACGCCAATTGTGGGAATAGATATAATAACCGCAGCGGAATCAAATTCTCAAATACCTCGAAAGGCAAATACTGACAGAGCTTCTCTATTTAGAAGAATTTTCCAACCATAGTGGAGTAGTGAACTTCGACCATCTCGTAATTTCGCAACATTTCCTCGAAATGCAAGCGGACCTCGAATAGTTTCTCGTATATGGTATCGCGAGAAGTTCATAGCTTTTTCGAAGATAAGTATAACGCCCGCCATCAGAGTACCAGACACTATTTGACTTTCCTTACAAGTTGGTCGCAAAGTTGCCTCGAAGCGTGGTGAAAAGTTCAAATACTTGCAGTCCTCCTTTAGCATGCTTCTTGAAAGGAAGATCCCTTGGCAATATTACGACGACGCAACGGTCAGAGTTCGCTGCAGACGTCTCGAGTCTCGGACTGGTCACTCGCCTCTCAGCGAGGTCAGTGACTTCAAGACTGTTTTATTGCGTCAACAAGAAGAATGTAATCTTACTTCGAGATTTTCAGCATTTCAAATCGACGTTCAATAGAGCCAAGACCATTTCTGGGCCAACCATACAAAAGCCATCTTTATACTCAATACCAGTGGCGTACAAACATAAATCAACTTTCCTAACTCTGAAGAAAAGCTGAGAGCTTCGGATACCATAAAAATAAGAAAAAGAACAAAAAATGATCGTTAAAACTTTGTAGGTAAATTAATTGAGAGTCAAAGTTTCGATAACACTGTCAACAATGAGGATCTTATGAAGATAAAACTTAAGCCCATGCAGGAAAATCCAATTTCAGAATAGCCTTTGATCTCCGGAGTTGGATATATCCGCTCTGTGTCTTACAGATCTAAGAACTAAGATATTGTTGGTTTCAGGGATTGGAAACTTTGACGTAGAAACAAGAAGCGAAGTTGCATCAGTCAAGTCTTAGACATCGTCTCTGTGCGTCACTCTCAAGCACTCGAATTCTGTTTCATCCTTGGGTCTTATGTCTACGTGTAACATCAGGAAGAGCTACGTTGCACAGAGATCTTGGCTTCCGACTTAAGGTATATATCTTACTTGCGTTATTGTGAAATATCGGTGCAGCAAACTCGCGACGGCAGCCACGACCACGACAGAAGCAAAATTGTAGGTAGGTGCACAACCAGCACCTACCAGCAAGGGCATGACTCTATCCAGCTGACAAGCGGAAGCGTAGCCTCCGGGAAGATACAAGGTACATCCTTATCCGATATATCGAAGAGGATAGAGGTATTTCTGTGTAGCGATGCGATGGAAATCAAATTATTTCAGCTAGTCCAGGTTCGGTGAATTGGATTGCCCACCGATAGATTTGCCACGTACAGAACTATCCTTCTGGTCGTGGAATTCTTGATCACCGTTATGGAGTCGCATATTACATTAGTTTAGTATCAATGGTGTTCCACATTTCCTCCTAGGCAAGTTTGAGTCATCTTCGTATTGCTCGTACTATCATTGATCACTTTCGTCCAGTCACATATTGCATTAGTTTAGGATCAGACGTGCACCACTTTTATTTTTCATGCCAGTTCTGAATCAGACGTGTACAATTTGTATTTTCGAGTTACCGTCATTTTTGTATTGATTTTCCATCAGTTTCTGTTAGAAAGTGATGGAATATCAAAATGGTAGTTTTGATGTTGCTGTTGTGATGGAAATCTAATTATTCCTGATGAATTGATTTTTCTCGCCTATAATATGTCACATTCAGAATCAGCCGTTTACTGTTTTTGTTTTTCATTCAAGTTACTGGCAGTTTTGTATTGATTTTTCGTACGTTACTGTAAGAAAGTCCTGTAACATAAAATGGTAGTTTTGATCTTGCTGTTCCGATGGAAATCCAGTTATTTCACCCAGTATGGGTTCGATGAATTGGTTTTTCCGTCTATAATATCCCACATAGGGCCGCCCTTTTTGGTTGTAAAATCTTTGATCACAAGTCACATATTGCATGAGTTTAGGATCAAAGGTGTTTCACTTTTATTTCTCATGCAAATTTGAGTCGAGTTCGTGTTGCCCGTGTCACCGTTGATCACCGTTATACAGCCACATATTGCATTGGTTTAGGATCAGCGTGGACCATTTTTATTTTTCATTCCATTTTCAGTCGTCTTCGTATTGATCTTTCTTAAGGTACAGTTAGAAAGTGCTGGAACAGCAAAATGTTGCTATTGGAGAATGTCCTACTAGGACACAGGGACGACTATGCGTAAAATATTTACGCCTCGTAAATGTTTACCCCTCATCGCGTTTCTTGATGGCTTTAGCTATATACCACCGACTATAACTTCAACCCCATCGCCTTGTCTCCCTTACCAGCTCGATTACTTCGAAGGAATGGCCGGCTCTCTTCCGGCAGGCGCTGACAGTGAGGCCGAGAGTCATCGCGCTTCTTAACGTCGTTACCTAAAGGTCAAATGCGGACTTTTCTCAGCGCTGCTCGAAAAGAGGCCAAGAGGCCATCCAATTTCGACGGTTTCTTTGGAAAGATTGTTACTTCCCGTATATCTATAACATGGGATTTTCAAGACTGACATGAAATAGTGAGTGCAGGATCATGTTCCAACGTCTAGTGAAGTATGATACAAAATTGAAGACTGTCATCCTGTCAAATCCTCCGGTGGGTCAAGTTTCTGTGACCTAGATAAGATTTACAAGGGGTAGCGCATGGTCAGAGCTGTCGGGAAAGTTGAAATCACTTCACAACGGTATAAAATGAACTTCCAATTTTTAAGAGTACCTATTCGATAAATTGTTCATTACTCTTGTCGTCATTGCACTGATTTTGACCACGTTAGCTTCAGAAGAATTTCATCATTTATTGAGATACTTTTGTAGGTATAGTCCGGCCAAACGTAAGATACAGAAAAAATTTCGAACACTTCTTGATGGGATAAAAATCTGAAAAAAATTAAGCATGTGGAAGAAGAATGTTTTTTAATTTTTGATAAATCCATTTTTTTCATTCAATGAAGAATCCTTTTTCATTCATTTGGATAAAATCGAAAAAATGTATATTAATCAATGTTGGCTTCCTCGTAGAGGAAGCTTTGTTAAAAGCGTAAAATATATAGGAAACAATGTGCAAGGTTCTACTTTGCATTCTTTCTATTTGTTTTAAATCATGGTAAAAAAGCTTGTAACCGTTAATTTCCGAGGTAGAATATCCCACTCGAGCATAATAGTGAAGGCCAAATTTCGATATCTTGAAGAAAAAAAAATGTAGGTTCTTTAGGTTGGATTTTCCGACCGAAAGTCGGATCTCTGAATCCTGAAATCAGAACCAATCAAAGGTGACTTTTTCAAAAATCATCGTAAAAAGGCATGTAACCGGTACTTTCTGAGGTACAATATGCCACTTGAGAAAGATAGTGAAGGCCAAAATTCGATATCTTGAAGAAAAAAAAATGTCGGTTCTATAGGTTGGATTTTACGTCAGAAAGTCGGATCTGTGATTCCTGAAATCAGAACCGACCAAAGGTGACTTTTTCAAAAATCATCGTAAACAGGCATGTAACCGGTACTTTCTGAGATACAATATGCGACTTGAGAATGATAGTGAAGGCCAAAATTCGATATCGTGAAGAAAAAAAATATATGTTCTTTAGGTTGGATTTTACGACCGAAACTTGGATCTGTGAATCCTGCAATCAGAACCGACCAAAAGTGACTTTTTCAAAAATCATCGTAAAAAGGCATGTAACCGGTACTTTCTGAGGTACAATATACGACTTGAGAACGATAGTGAAGGCCAAAATTCGATATCGTGAAGAAAAAAAATATATGTTCTTTAGGTTGGATTTTACGACCGAAACTTGGATTTGTGAATCCTGCAATCAGAACCGACCAAAAGTGACTTTTTCAAAAATCATCGTAAAAAGGCATGTAACCGGTACTTTCTGAGGTACAATATACGACTTGAGAACGATAGTGAAGGCCAAAATTCGATACCTTGAAGAAAATAAAATTGAGGTTCTTTAGGTTGGATTTTCGGACCAAAAGTCGGATCTGTGAATCCTGAAACCAGAACCGACCAAAAGTGACTTTTTAAAAAATCGTCGTAAAAAGGCATGTAACCGGTACTTTCTGAGGTACAATATACGACTTGAGAACGATAGTGAAGGCCAAAATTCGATATCTTGAAGAAGAAAAAATGTTGGTTCTTTAGGTTGGATTTTCCGACCGAAAGTCGGATCTGTGAATCCTGAAATCAGAACCGGCCAAAAGTGACTTTTTAAAAAATCATCGTAAAAAGGCATGTAACCGGTACTTTCTGAGGTACAATATGCGACTTGAAAACGATAGTGAAGGCTAAAATTCGATATCTTGAAGAAAAAAAAAATGTAGGTTCTTTAGGTTGGATTTTCCGACCGAAAGTCGGATCTGTGAATCCTGAAATCAGAACCGGCCAAAAGTGACTTTTTCAAAAATCATCGTAAAAAGACTTGTAACCGGTACTTTCTGAGGTACAATATGCGACTTGAGAACGATAGTGAAGGCCAAAATTCGATATCGTGAAGAAAAAAAATATATGTTCTTTAGGTTGGATTTTACGACCGAAACTTGGATTTGTGAATCCTGCAATCAGAACCGACCAAAAGTGACTTTTTCAAAAATCATCGTAAAAAGGCATGTAACCGGTACTTTCTGAGGTACAATATACGACTTGAGAACGATAGTGAAGGCCAAAATTCGATACCTTGAAGAAAATAAAATTGAGGTTCTTTAGGTTGGATTTTCGGACCAAAAGTCGGATCTGTGAATCCTGAAACCAGAACCGACCAAAAGTGACTTTTTAAAAAATCGTCGTAAAAAGGCATGTAACCGGTACTTTCTGAGGTACAATATACGACTTGAGAACGATAGTGAAGGCCAAAATTCGATATCTTGAAGAAGAAAAAATGTTGGTTCTTTAGGTTGGATTTTCCGACCGAAAGTCGGATCTGTGAATCCTGAAATCAGAACCGGCCAAAAGTGACTTTTTAAAAAATCATCGTAAAAAGGCATGTAACCGGTACTTTTTGAGGTACAATATGCGACTTGAGGACGATAGTGAAGGCCAAAATTCGATATCTTGAAGAAAATAAAATTGAGGTTCTTTAGGTTGGATTTTCGGACCGAAAGTCGGATCTGTGAATCCTGAAACCAGAACCGACCAAAAGTGACTTTTTCAAAAATCATCGTAAAAAGGCATGTAACCAGTACTTTTTGAGGTACAATATGCGACTTGAGAACGATAGTGAAGACCAAAATTCGATATCTGGAAGAAAAAAAATGTAGGTTCTTTAGGTTGGATTTTCCGACCGAAAGTCGGATCTGTGAACCCTGAAATCAGAAACGGCCAAAAGTGACTTTTTCAAAAATCATCGTAAAAAGGCATGTAACCGGTACTTTCTGAGGTACAATATGCGACTTGAGAACGATAGTGAAGGCCAAAATTCGATATCGTGAAGAAAAAAAATATATGTTCTTTAGGTTGGATTTTACGACCGAAACTTGGATCTGTGAATCCTGCAATCAGAACCGACCAAAAGTGACTTTTTCAAAAATCATCGTAAAAAGGCATGTAACCGGTACTTTCTGAGGTACAATATACGACTTGAGAACGATAGTGGAGGCCAAAATTCGATATCTTGAAGAAAATAAAATTGAGGTTCTTTAGGTTGGATTTTCGGACCGAAAGTCGGATCTGTGAATCCTGCAATCAGAACCGACCAAAAGTGACTTTTTCAAAAATCATCGTAAAAAGGCATGTAACCGGTACTTTCTGAGGTACAATATACGACTTGAGAACGATAGTGAAGGCCAAAATTCGATATCTTGAAGAAAATAAAATTGAGGTTCTTTAGGTTGGATTTTCGGACCGAAAGTCGGATCTGTGAATCCTGAAACCAGAACCGACCGAAAGTGACTTTTTCAAAAATCATCGTAAAAAGGCATGTAACCGGTACTTTCTGAGGTACAATATACGACTTGAGAACGATAGTGAAGGCCAAAATTCGATATCTTGAAGAAAATAAAGTTGAGGTTCTTTAGGTTGGATTTTCGGACCGAAAGTCGGATCTGTGAATCCTGAAATCAGAACCGACCAAAGGTGACTTTTTCAAAAATCATCGTAAACAGGCATGTAACCCGTACTTTCTGAGGTACAATATGCGACTTGAGAACGATAGTGAAGGCCAAAATTCGATATCGTGAAGAAAAAAAAATCAACACAATTTGTCATTATTACCAAAGTTGTCATCATTACATAAATTCTACCTCCCCGTAGCCTTGAGATTAAATTATGCAGTTACGGATTTCGCGTGACTGATTTTAATGAGTTTCGGAAGAATTACATTATCGATAAAATTATTGAAAGTGGAACTTGTGATCCTCCGGGAAGAAGATCGAATATCAAGATTGATATGCCAGTCGGTGTCTGTCCTCAGCTTGATGAGTTTACGAAATTCAATTTGTCTGCTGCGAGAGAAGCACCCAAGGAAGAAGGAGAGTTCATGAGGTAAACGACAGAGAAAGAGGGAGAGTTAAAAGACGAGCTCGTTGGAAACTATGGAAGTACCCTTTTTCTCTAGTCTCGGTAAGGATAAGAACTTAAAGCTATTAATTCTTCGCCGAGTTGCTTCTTGGCTGGTTCAATAAAGGAAGTGGAGGGCGCAGCGACGAGGCTTTGTTTATGCCGCGTCTTTAGAGGCGTGAGAGGTTGGATGGACGCTACCGCCACCGAGCAAAGACTTCCGTATCGCGCAAAAGGCTATTAAGATCGCGCGCCAGCTTCCTCCACCATACCTCGTTCCTGCGTCTGGCGGCACTACCAATTTAGGAGCCGATCCCAGTGGCTCATCGGATAATTAACTAACCACGTCAACGCTCCTTACTATCATCAATTAAATTAGCGTGCGATGTTCGATAAAAAAAAACAAAAAGAACGGTAGAAGGTAGACGACATTTAATTTATTGCAGACAAGCTTCCCAATAAATGGGTCGATTTTTCAAATTTTATAACTGTAGTGCAAATTAGATGTATCTACTGATAAGAAAACGAAAATTTAATTTTATGACTAAAATCTAAAAAAGAGGTCATTGAAATCACATGCACAAAAAGATGCACTTTCTTCACGCTTTTCGTGAAGAAAGTGGCGTTTTTTTGGTTAGGCATGAGAAAACGAAAACTCAATTAAATTAGCGAGTGATGTTCGATTTAAAAAAAAGTTGGGAGGAAGACGACATTTTATTTATTGCAGACAGGCGACTCAATAAATAGGACCTCTTTAAAATTTTATAACTGTAGTGCAAATTAGATGTATCTGTTAATAAGGAAACGAACATCCAAAAAAAAAATAGATCATTGAAACAACATGCACAAAAAAATAATCTTTTTGAGTTTGTAAGGCGTGACGAAAGTGGCATTTTTTGGTTAGGTATGAGAAAAAAGAATTGATCTCAGTGGCTTATCAGATAATTAACCAATTACGTCAATGCTCAACAATTAAATTGGCGAGTGGTTCGATAAAAAAAAAGTTGGGAGGAAGGCGTCATTTTACTTATTGCAGACAGGCGACTCAATAAATAGGTCCTTTTTAAAATTTTATAACTGTAGTGCAAATTAGATGTATCTGTCAATAAGGAAACGAACATCTAAAAAAAAATAGATCATTGAAACCACATGCACAAAAAAAATAATCTTTTTGAGTTTGTAAGGCGTGACGAAAGTAGCATTTTTTGGTTAGGTATGAGAAAAAAGAATTGATCTCAGTGGCTCATCAGATAATTAACTAACCACGTCAACGCTCATCAATTAAGTAAGCGAATGATGTTCGATAAAAACAAAGTTGGGATGAAGACGACATTTAATTTATTGCAGACAGGCGACTCAATAAATAAGTCCTCTTTAAAATTTCATAACTGTAGTGCAAATTAGATGTATCTGTCAATAAGGAAACGAACATCTAAAAAAAAAAAATAGATCATTGAAACCACATGCACAAAAAAGTAATCTTTTTGAGTTTGTAAGGCGTGACGAAAGTGGCATTTTTTGGTTAGGCATGAGAAAAAAGAATTGATCTCAGTGGCTCATCAGATAATTAACTAACTACGTCAATGCTCATTAATTAAATTGGCGAGTGATGTTCGATAAAAAAAAACGTTAGGAGGAAAATGACATTTAATTTATTGCAGACAGGCGACTCAATAAATCTATTGATACGGAAACGAAAAACTACAAAAAAAATAGAGATAATTGAAACCACATGTACAAAAAGATTTTCTTTTCGTGATGAAAATGGCGTTTTTTTGGTTAGGCATGAGAAAAAAAAACTCAATTAAATTAGCGAGTCAAGTTCGATAAAAAAAGGTAGGCGGAAGACGACATTTAATTTATTTTAGACAGACTACCTTATAAAAGGATCGTTTTTCAAATTTTATAACTGTAGTAAAAATAACATGTATTCCCAAGTAAAAAAATTATATATAGAGTATATAAAAATATCTGTATATATATAAAATCTGAAAAAAATAGATCATTGAAACGACATGCATACAAAAAAAGATTCCCCTTTAACAAGGTTAATTTCAAACACTTTAAGCCCAGTTAATCAAGCTAAAAATTCCACCGTCGAATTCGACTTTCTCGTTCATTTCCGCACGTCCAAAAGTATCCTCAATGAAGAAACCAAATTGGATCATCATGAGAGAATGAACATAGTGACTTCATAGAGGAAGCTTTGAGAAATGCGGAAAATAATGAAGAAGCAATGTGCACGGTTGAATTTTCAACCCTTTCTGAAATACCTTCAGAAAAGGTGAACGTGTGTATGTATGCGCTGGCAGTTTTAATCGAACTGATTTTATTCAGGTCACTGAACATTCACGAGTAAATTCGCATCAGGCAATATACTTTCCGCTGTTCACCCTCTTTAATTTGAAAAAAAAAAAAGAAAAGAAAAGAAAGAAAAAAAATACACTAACGCGATTTTGCGAAACACTAATTGAAAAAAGCGAAGAAGGAAAGTACGCTTGGGATGTTCTAGTTCTCTCGGTGCTGGAGCGTCAATACTGAGCAGATTGCATTTAAGCCTCGAGCCTCCTTTGAAGCGCCATCATGCGAAAACCTGATATCCCCTAATGCCGGAGGCTCGTTCGTTCCCTGTTTCTCTCTCGCCCCTTTGCATTCATTCCCGTATACTACTACTATGTGGACAAGGTTAGTTGTGTGGACAGCACGAGAACTGCAGCCAGAGTGTCGGAGAGAAGCCAGCAGTCGGGAGTCCATTTTCTACGGTGCCAATTTAATTTTTATAGCCCCACTGGTCCTCGACTATATCGAGTGGAGCTCTGTTCGTATGCGTATCGATCCGTTCAATTTTCCTACGTCGCCGAGAGTGCCTCAACGCCTGCGGACCTTAATTGAGAAATCGAGATGAGAACATTCACGTACTTTTACATATACGGCAGACCGGTATCGATATTTTTTTTTTTTTTTTTTTTTTTCTTTCGTCGCTCGCCAATATTTACAAAAATAAACGAACTCTTGGCTCAACCAGTTTTCAATGAGGCAGCGAGGAAATAAATAATATTATTTAGTTTGTATATGCATTTTTTAAAAACGCTGACAATTGAAATTGTCACGTTGCTACCCCGTCTATTTCTATAGCTTTCCTGTAAATTCGATTTTTCTTATTTTTTATTATTATCTTTGGCTTCCCCGTAAGAATATAGAATCCACGTTCCGGTATAAAAAATCCAGGTTTGTACTATAGTATTGAGTCTCGTAGCAGGTAATCAGTGTGTGGATTTTCGATTTTTGGGCACAGATTGAAGGTTTTTGGGGTAGCAAGTAAAAAAAAAAAATTAATACTTGTTCAAAATTTCAAAAAAATTGAAAATAAAAAAAAATTAATTTAACATTTTTTTTTAATTTCAAAAAATTACAAAATTTCAAAACATTACAAGTTTTCAAAATTTCAAAAAATTTCAGAATTTCAGAATTTCAAAATTTCAGAATTTCAAAATTTCAGAAAATTTCAAAATTTCAGAAAATTTCAGAAAATTTCAAAATTTCAGAAAATTTCAAAATTTCAGAAAATTTCAAAATTTTAAAATTTCAGAAAATTTCAAAATTTCATAAAATTTCAACATTTCAGAAAATTTCAAAACTTCAGAAAATTTTAAAACTTCAGATAATTTCAAAACCAGAAAATTGCAAAATTTCATAAAATTTCAAAACTTCATAAAATTTCATAAAATTTTAAAATTTCATAAAATTTTAAAATTTCATAAAATTTTAAAATTTCATAAAATTTTAAAATTTCATAAAATTTTAGAATTTCATAAAATTTTAAAATTTTATAAAATTTCAAAATTTCATAAAATTTCATAAAATTTCAAAATTTCAGAAAATTTCAAAATCTCAAAATTTCAGAAAATTTCAAAATTTCAGAAAATTACAAAATTTCAGAAAAATTCATAATTTTGGAAACTACAATTTGTTTTAAAATCAAATTGGCCATAGAATTTCGAGCGACTAGACCATTTTGACCATTTTAACAATTTTAACAATTTTGACCATTTCGACTATTTTGACCATTCTGACCATTCTGATCATTCTGATCATTCTGATCATTCTGACCATTCTGATCATTCTGATCATTCTGACCATTCTGACCATTCTGACCATTCTAACAATTTCAACATTCAAATCTCGAAAAAAAACATTTTCATGAAAACAAAGAATGAAAAAAGATTTCATGAAAAAAGTAACAAAAACATTTTCATATAAAAAAAAGTTTGAAAAACATTTTTAAGCCTGTTGCTAATTATTTAAATATGACAAGACTTGATCTATACTGCGATTTCACGATTAATTTAGAAAAGTATTGACTGAATAAAAGTGTCTTATTTTGTCGTTTGGAGCGGAAAGGGTGGTGACGTTTTGCGCAACGTTCTTGACACACGAGAGACATTTGTGCATACTGAATATTAATAGTCGAGGGCTGTAAGTCTTCACCCGCATGTAATAAAAAGGTCCGGTCGTTTTCGTCCTACGCCAGTCATCATTGTCCAGGTATTATATTTAAATCTTTCACGTGGGACGAACCTACGCGCGCTTCGAGCTCGTCGGTGCGACAGTCCGACGGACAGCGCATACTAATTATAAACTCTGTACATCGTTCATGGCATGTGTATAATACATATTTTTAAATCTCGTCCTTCGGCGACGTTCGCGTCCTCGCGGCGCAGAAAAAAACTGTGGAATATCGTAAAGAGTACGTATCTCACCAGCGCGAGGATAAAATGTCTCAAATGAATTAATCTTCCTCGGGTGGTCGGTGAGATACGCGAGGCAGCTCGCGCTTACCGCGGCTTTGGAATCTTAAAGAGTCTCGTGCTCATCGCAAACGATGTAAAACGACTAAACTGAAATAAAACAAGACTGAAGGACGAGTCTTCTTGATGAAATACGACGGGATTTGTGGTTGATTAATTTTCAAATGAAATTCCTTTTTTTTAAACATTCTATAAACTGTATAATAAATTTAATTCTATTTCAAAAATATTCTATAAACTGTATACTAAATTAAATTTTACTTTTAAAATATTCTATAAATTGTGCACTAAATTAAATTTTATTTTTTAAATATTCTATAAATTGTGTACTAAATTAAATTTTATTTTTAAAATATTCTATAAATTGTGCACTAAATTAAATTTTATTTTTAAAATATTCTATAAATTGTGCACTAAATTAAATTTTATTTTTAAAATATTCTATAAATTGTGTACTAAATCAAATTTTATTTTTAAAAATATTGTGTAAACTGTATAATAAATTAAATTTTATTTTAAAAAATATTCTGAAACTGCATACAAAATAAAATTCTATATGAAAAATATTCTATAAACTGTATACTAAACAATTATCTAAATATTGAATTCCATAAGGATAAAAAGAGCTTTTAAATTTGTTTGAAGAAAATGTATTTTTATACTGCTAAATGATATAGATTATGAAGATCTTTTGGGATATAAAGGCTTATTAAAAAGATAAAAATTAAATTTATGGAAAAACTAGTTATTTAGTCTCTAAATATCATTTTGTTTGTTTAATATTCTAGAACCTATTAAATAATTATTAAATGTATAATAAAATTCAAATGTATTAAATAATTATGCAAATTTTTTATTCTACTAATAATTCTATTAATAAATTTTGAAAAATATAAAAGCTTATATCAATTTCATTCAATTTTCAAGTAAGGGAGTTACTGTTTTTTAAACTGTATCAAAATATTGGAAGTTTTTATGCACTGATAAATTAAATGTAATCTACAATACATAAAATCTTTTACAGTAAATGAAAGAAAATTTTGTAAAATTAAATAGTTTTTACAGTAAATTTTAAATCGATTATTCAAATTATATTAAATTTAGCGTTTTTACGATACTATATGTTCATTTTATATTTACATATATATTGAATTTTTTATACCAGATAATGCATAAAAAATGTAATGCATAAAAAAAAGAAATACATTAAAATTAAAAATGCATTGAAAAATTAAATTTCAAGTAGTTTTTAATATTTTAGTTGATATGTCCTTTGTTTATTCACCGTCATTGTACGTTGCCTTGTCCTGGTAGTGTTTTTGCTGCCTCTACGACATATCAAAGCCGCTAACCACGACTGCATCATCTCTCAAGCACACCAGCTATAAAGGTAACACGAAAGCTCTTCTTAGCTGCTGTAATTTCGCAAAGTGCGCTCTCAAGGCCTCGCACGCCCTCGTATGCTATCCGACTGATGTTAATCGGCCACAGAGAAGGACTTTCAAAGTGCATATTACAGTTACAAAGGGTGAAAAGGAAACGAGAAAGGTGGTGGAGCTTGACTATGCACCTTTCTCTTTATGTCCTCTGAGAACACTAGCATGTGTTTAATAGTTTAAAAGTATCAAAGCTTAGATGATGTAGAACGCTGCAATTTTTATACTTACGAATATTAATATCGCAGTAATTATTAACATTAATCAACATGTAAAAAGGACTAAAAAAGCAGCATTAGATTTTTATATATTTTTTTGTTTAATCGTTTAAATAATTTAAAAGTATCGGAGCTTAGATGTTGTAGAACGCTGTAATTTTTATACTTACGAATATTAATATTGCAGTAATTATTAACATTAATCAACACGTAAAAAGGACTAAAAAAGCAACATTATATTTTCATACATTTTTTAAATGTAATAGTTTAAATAATTTAAAAATATTGGAGCTTAGATATTGTAGAACGCTGTAATTTTTATACTTGCAAATATTAATATCGCAGTAATCGTTAACATTAATCAACACGTAAAAAGGACTAAAAAAGCAGCATTACATTTTCAAACATTTTTTTAAACTTATTAGTTTAAATAATTTAAAAGTATTGGAGCTTAGATGTTGTCGAATGCTGTAATTTTTATACTTACGAATATTAATATTGCAGTAATTATTAACATTAATCAACACGTAAAAAGGACTAAAAAGCGACATTATATTTTCATACATTTTTTAAATTTAATAGTTTGAATAATTTAAAAGTATTGGAGCTTAGATGTTGTAGAACGCTGTAATTTTTATACTTACGAATATTAATATCGTAGTAATCATTAACATTAATCAACACGTAAAAAGGACTAAAAAAGCAGCATTACATTTTCAAACATTTTTTTTAATTTATTAGTTTAAATAATTTAAAAGTATCGGAGCTTAGATGTTGTAGAACGCTGTAATTTTTATACTTACGAATATTAATATCGTAGTAATCATTAACATTAATCAACACGTAAAAAGGACTAAAAAAGCAGCATTACATTTTCATACATTTTTTAAATGTAATAGTTTAAATAATTTAAAAATATTGGAGCTTAGATATTGTAGAACGCTGTAATTTTTATACTTGCAAATATTAATATCGCAGTAATCGTTAACATTAATCAACACGTAAAAAGGACTAAAAAAGCAGCATTACATTTTCAAACATTTTTTTAAATTTATTAGTTTAAATAATTTAAAAGTATCGGAGCTTAGATGTGTAGAACGCTGTCATTTTTATATTTACGAATATTAATATCGCAGTATTTATTACCATTAATCAACACGTAAAAAGGACTAAAAAAGCATTATATTTTCATACATTTTTTAAATTTGATAGTTTAAATAATTTAAAAGTATCGGAGGTTAGATGATGTAGAACGCTGTAATTTTTATTCTTACGAATATTAATATCGCAGTAATTATTAACATTAATCAACATGTAAAAAGGACTAAAAAAGTAGCATTAGATTTTTATATATTTTTTTGTTTTATCGTTTAAATAATTTAAAAGTATTGGAGCTTAGATGTTGTAGAACGCTGTAATTTTTATACTTACGAATATTAATATTGCAGTAATTATTAACATTAATCAATACGTAAAAAGGGCTAAAAAGCAGCATTACATTTTTATATATTTTTTTGTTTAATCGTTTAAATAATTTAAAAGTATCGGAGCTTAGATGTTGTAGAACGCTGTAATTTTTATACTTACGAATATTAATATTGCAGTAATTATTAACATTAATCAACACGTAAAAAGGACTAAAAAAACAACATTATATTTTCATACTTTTTTAAAATTTAATAGTTTAAATAATTTAAAAGTATCGGAGCTTAGATGTTGTAGAACGCTGTAATTTTTATACTTACGAATATTAATATTGCAGTAATTATTAACATTAATCAATACGTAAAAAGGACTAAAAAAACAACATTATATTTTCATACTTTTTTAGAATTTAATAGTTTAAATAATTTTAAAATATCGGAGCTTAGATGTTGTAGAACGCTGTAATTTTTCTACTTACGAATATTAATATCGCAGTATTTATTACCATTAATCAACACGTAAAAAGGACTAAAAAAGCAACATTATATTTTCATACATTTTTTAAATTTAATAGTTTAAATAATTTAAAAGTATTGGAGCTTAGATGTTGTAAAACGCTGTAATTTTTATACTTACGAATATTAATATTGCGGTAATTATTTACATTAATCAACACGTAAAAAGGACTAAAAAAGCAGCATTACATTTTTATACATTTTTTTCCGGAACTTAGTTATTTATGTATGTTAAGATAATAAAGGAATTATTGAATTTCCAATTTATAATAATTGGTGAAAAAAAACATTGTCATCCACTTTGGAGTATAATTAAAAATAATTTGCCGCTGCTTCTCACAAAAAGATCCTGGTAATTGAATATCTGGAGCTCAATTAACTCAACACAAAATGGCCTTTATTATATTACGACACCCCTTAATATTGGTTACCAGAGTATGAATTTTTGTAAAAAGTAGCGATAAATTATTTTTAATTGGAATTGATAATGATAAACAAATTTACTATTTTTATTTTTCCGTAACGATATTCTTCATTAACCAAAAAAAAATATTAATGAAACAATCTAACGTATAAATTGAAGTTCTATAATTATATATTTGTGAATCGGTAGATTTGTTTATTTATTATTATTTTCTTATATTTGAAGAATTTTCACTCGACATATATTTTATAATTAAAAATAAATTATAATAAATAAAGCAGTCGAATTTCTTTATAAATGCAGCGAAACTTTTAATTTCTTAACAAAAGAACAGTTTTAATTAATTAAAAAATAAGATTCTACCCTCTAAAAAAAAATCTCTACTTTCAGGTAAAAGATTGTCAGACTATTTTGTTTATTACTGCCAAAGAATTAGATTAATAAATTATCACAAATCTTGTTAAAATAAAAATTAACAATATAATTTTTCACTAAATTTTGCAATAATTTTTTTTTTAGCAGTGGTTCGAATTTTCCATTTCGAAATAACTTTTTTGCGATGATAAGTCTGATACTGACGCCCACATTGATTTTCTGTAATGCCCATAGGAAATGTAATTTCAGAATTTCAATAAATTTTCCAATTTCCCTTTTTCGCCAGTCAACGAATACGATTTTTCTCGACTCGACACCAACGCTGTGAGAGTAAAAAATTCTTTTGATCCCTGTGTCCAACGAGAACTGTGCCTGAGAGCTCGTAGTTTCGACAAAGCTCTCTTTTACACGCACACAGGTCAAAGTGAATAGATTAAACTTGGAGGGGACGATAAAAAAAAAAGTCAAACGCACTGACAAGACCTGCGATCGATTACAATGCATTCTTTCATTGTAGTACTATTTTTTACGTTTCCACTCGGCATTTCTCTTCGGTTTTCGCATTTTTGCTATTCGAACACGACGGTAATTTAGCATTCCACGCATGCACGACTTCTAACGACCAATAAATTCGTCCTTGTTCTCTATTCCATATTGAGAAGGAATATTGCGGAAGCCCGGAAATCGTTTTGCTATTAAGAGCTCGGTATAACGGAAGAGTAACGACGCAAAACCGCCGAGAGATGAGCGAAAGCTCTCTATAATGTGAAAGATAACTGGGGTGCGAACGTGTACCAGTGCAGTAGCAATATTGAAGCATACGAGGCATTCTGCGTCACTTTATCCACTTCGTTTTCAATTTAATTTTTCTTTTTTTTTCACTCATTCAGACATTTTATATTTCGCTCATAATTTTACGTGATCTATAATGGTATCTAATAAACATATTAAAAAATTGGCAGATTTGTATTATTTAAATTATAGCGATAAAAAAAGTTTTACAAAATTGATGGTGGATGAAGTCAGTAACTTCGTTTTTGATTTTATTTATTTTTCTTCACTCATTCAGACACTTTATATTTAGCTCATAATTTTATATAACCTACAATGGTATGTAAAGAACATATAAAAAAATTGGTAGTTTTATATTTTTTCAAATTATAGTGATAAAAAAAGTTTTACAAAATTTATGGTGGATGAAGTTAGCAACTTCGTTTTTGATTTTATTTATTTTTCTTCACTCATTCAGACACTTCATATTTAGCTCCGATTTTTATATAACCTACAATGGTATGTAAAGAACATACAAAAAAATTGGGAGATTTATATTTTTTTGAATTAGAGTGATAAAAAAAGTTTTGCAAAATTTATCGTGGATGAAGTTAGCAACTTCGTTTTTATTTTAATTATTTTTTTGTCACGCAGTCAGACACTATATTTAGTTCATTATTTTAAATCACCTGCATTGGTATGTAAAGAACATATACAAAAATTGGTAGATTTATATATTTTAAATTAGAGTGATAAAAAAAGTTTTACAAAATTTACGGTGGATGAAGTCAGTAACTTCGTTTTTAATTTTATTTATTTTTCTTCACCCATTCAGACACTTCATATTTAACTCAGAATTTTATATAACCTACAATGATATGTGAAGAACATATAACAAATTTGGCAGGTTTATGTGTTTTGAAAGTAGAGTGATAAAAAAAGTTTTAGAAAATTTATAAGGGATGAACTGGCGTAGAATGCCTGATATATATAAAGATGGAAAATCCGAGAACGGCGGATGATCAGAATATGGGCTGAAATATCACGAAAGCTTTGCATAACGCGTGACGGAACAAAAGTGAACATTACAGCTATTGCGCACTGGAAAAATATATCCAATTCGATATAACTGGAATTTTGTTTGATACGCGGATATTGGATTGATGAAATATCTACAGGATTTTTCGGGGATGATTTTTTTTTCAAAGCTCTTTAATCTGGAATTCATGATCATTTTTATTTGCTGTCAGTACTGTGAATTAAATGATTTTATTACTGTTTCTCATATTGACCAGTGAATGTCAGGAAAGCAACATTTATTTTTTATGGACATTTTTTAATGTAAAAAAAACAGGGAAAAAATTTTCAGCAATCTGTATTTTCGTATTATCAAATTGCTGATTTTTTGCAAATAGTACATTTTAATGCTGTTTTTATTGAATTTTTCCTTTCAAAATTCTTCAAACATTTGTAAAAAAAAATTAATGCTCAAATCGACTATATTATTTATTATTTATTATTTATTATTTATTATTTATTATTTATTATTTATTATTTATTATTTATTATTTATTATTTATTATTTATTATTTATTATTTATTATTTATTATTTATTATTTATTATTTATTATTTATTATTTATTATTTATTATTTATTATTTATTATTTATTATTTATTATTTATTATTTATTATTTATTATTTATTATTTATTATTTATTATTTATTATTTATTATTTATTATTTATTATTTATTATTTATTATTTATTATTTATTATTTATTATTTATTATTTATTATTTATTATTTATTATTTATTATTTATTATTTATTATTTATTATTTATTATTTATTATTTATTATTTATTATTTATTATTTATTATTTATTTATTCAACGTTCTTCACAATTTTATTTCTTAACCTGAGATACTAACGTCCCAATGGATTAAAACTTTGGGGTTGAAATGCATGTGTGAAGCATCCTTAAAGCCTTTTACGTGGGTGGAGGATGAAACTAGTAGAGCTCGACTATAAGAATCCAGACTCAAGGAAAGCTATCGGAAGAAGAAGAGGTTCAAGGATGAGAAAGTTGCCATCAGGTCTGTGCTGTACATACATATACATTGATAGACGCAAAGAGGAAGAGAGTGAAGGAGGGAGGTACACATCCGAAGCTTTTCGCATTTGTCCTGTCTCTTATCCCGTCGCCAGTAGAGCCTCGATACTTTCCAACCACGACCGAACACCTTTTCGGCTTATCCGACTTGTCAACCGCGACTTTATTCGACCACTCGGGAATGGACACTCCAAGAATGCTGCGCTGCAATCCCCGCAGCAACTTTCCTGTGGAAGTAGCCGCGCGCTCGACTCTTTTACGCTCCGGAACTTTTCAAACGTAGATTTACTACACCGGTCTTGGTGAGACTTTTTACTTTGTGAACGTTGCAGAAGTTGTTTCTAATTCAACGGATGTTTACTACGTGCGTTTCACGTGGTGGTGATTTTTTTTTTCATGAATTTCGATACTACAGGACGATACAATGAAATTCAGGTGAAGTAAACCTACAAATCCAATTTCATATGGATTTCACAAAAATGTCAATTTAAGAACTATGTTTTTGTTTTATTGAAAATACTCATCTTGCATAAGTTGAATTTCCGAGTATGGTAATTCGACGCATATAATCAAAGTTTATAATAGATAAAAAACAAAAATGATTTTACTGATGGTCAGTTGAGAGAATATTTTCCGTTTTGAGGACTATTTAAATATTGACTTGGTTCAAATAATATAGAAAGTGGTTGGTTGAGAAAACCAATAAACTGGATAGTCTAACAACTGAATTGATGGACCTCCCAATTCGTTGTTGGATCAACCAATATTTTTACCATCTCAACCTTGACAATTCCTAGGTGCATATTTAAACATACCCATTTCTTGGTCTTTTGGTTAACACCAATAATTTTCTTGATTCTTCCAGCAAAAAGTCTCTGGAATTCAAAAGTTGCGATGGAATTCCATCGCAATTCCATCGCAACTTTGAAAATTCCTCGGCACATACTTAACCATGCCCATTGATTGCGGAGGCTAACCATTTTTCTCTTGTTTGATAGAATCACTTTAAATCCAATCAACCAAATATAGTTTTTAAACACAATAACCTTTTCATATCATATCCTACCATGTCTTTTGATTGACATCAATCATTTTCTTGATTCCTCCAACAAAAACTCTCTACTTCATGTTTCAAGGTCGATACCCATGTTCTAAGACAATTTCTATATCATATCTTATCTTGTGTTTCGGTTGCTACCAATAATTTTCTTGATTCCTCAAGCAAAAACTCTCTACTTCATGTTTCAAGGTTGATACCCATATTTGTAACTTCCCGCTCCAGCCAGCATGGAGTTAATGGAATTCCTTCGTCTACGAGCGACAAACGATGGCGATAATGATAGAAAAGGGTGGCTTGTGATTCCATAGCACAGCTGTGAATTTCTAACGCACATACTTGGATCATCTGGTTCAAAGACAATTTCTATATCATGTCATTCGGTTGTTACCAATAATTTTCTTGATTCCTCCAACAAAAACTGTCTACTTCATGTTTTAAGGTTGATACCCATGTTTGCAACTTCCAGCTCCAGCCAGCATGGAATTAATGGAATTCCTTCGTCCACGAGCGACAAACGATGGCGATAATGATAGAAAAGAGATTGGTTTATGATTCCATAGCACAGCTATGAATTTTCCAACGTGAATACTTGGATCATCTGGTTCAAAGACAATTTCTATATCATATCCTATCATATCTTTCGGTTGCTACCAATAATTTTGTTGATCCCTCCAGCAAAAACTCTCTACTTCATATTTCAAGGTTGATACCAATGTTTGTAACTTTCAGCTCCAGCCAGCATGGAATTAATGGAATTCCTTCGTCCACGAGCGACAAACGATGGCAATAATGATAGAAAAGAGGGTGGCTTGAGGTTCCAAATTACAGTTGTAAAATTTCTAAAGCAAATACTTGAGTCATCTTGTTCAAAGACAATTTCTATATCATGTCATTCGGTTGTTACCAATAATTTTCTTGATTCCTCCAGCAAAAAACTCTCTACTTCATGTCTCAAGGTTGATACCCATGTTTATAACTTCAAGCTCCAGCCAGCATGGAATTAATGGAATTCCTTCGTCCACGAGCGACAAACGATATCGATAATGATAGAAAAGAGGGTGGCTTGTGATTCCAAATTACAGTTGTAAATTTTCTAAAGCAAATACTTGAGTCATCTTGTTCAAAGACAATTTCTATATCATGTCATTCGGTTGTTACCAATAATCTTCTTGATTCCTCCAGCAAAACCTCTCTACTTCATGTTTCAAGGTCTCTACCCATGTTTGTAACTTCCAGCTCCAGCCAGCATGGAATTAATAGAATTCCTTCGTCCACGAGCGACAAACGATGTCGATAATGATAGAAAAGAGGGTGGCTTGTGATTCCAAATTGCAGTTGTAAATTTTCTAAAGCAAATACTTGAGTCATCTTGTTCAAAGACAATTTCTATATCATGTCATTCGGTTGTTACCAATAATTTTCTTGATTCCTCCAGCAAAAACTCTCTCCTCCATGTTTCAAGGTCTCTACCCATGTTTGTAACTTCCAGCTCCAGCCAGCATGGAATTAATGGAATTCCTTGGTCCACGAGCGACAAACGATGGCGATAATGATAGAAAAGAGGGTGGCTTGTCATTCCATAGCACAGCTGTGATTTTTCTAACGCGAATACGAGGGTCATCTGGACCCTCGTCGGTGCCACCGCGAATGTTATATACAATACTACATAGATATACACTATGTATACACCATACCGGCGGTGAGGTCTTTGCGGATTGCGAGGGTGCCGCCCGGCAAAAAAAAAAAGAAAGAGCGAGAAAAAAACAAAAAGGATGCGTCCGTATATATAGACAAGAAAACCCTAACAGGCTATGCTAGTGTGTACGTATGTGTGTCTGTGTAGCATAGCAGTACCTAGGCCGGTGGGTTTATTGCACACAACACGTTGCACGGCTGGGTCGCGTCCCGCCTGTTTCATTTGTTGCACGCTCCCGTCATCATGAAGTCATATTTCACGACTTATGGTAATTACGACCTACCACCCAGAAGTCGTATTCACTGTTGCAAACGCGGCACTCAGCTATGGAATACAAGCGCGAAGCTACTACTATGCCGCTGGTGCAGCACCACCAGCAACAACGGCATACACTGCTGTATTTTCGCACATGCACGCTCGACAACGCGAGCCCACCTCGCTTTGTCATGACCCGATGTGCGACTCTCGTTGCATTGCGTATACGAAGTCGGTATATATATGGGATATTCCTGGCCAACTTCGTAACTTCAACCCTGACTCTTTCCAATTCGTTTCACAATATTTTTGTACCATTCTGTATGGTCGAAAAAACCCTTGAAACTTTTTTTAGATTTTTATTTACTTACATTTTTGTTCGTAATTTTTTTTAGATTTTTATTTACTTACATTTTTTTTTCCTGAATTTTTTAAATAAAAAATTAGCGATAAAATTAAAAAATCAACTTCGTAACTTCAACCCTGACTCTTTCCAATTCGTTCCACAATTTTTTGTACCATTCTGTATGGTCGAAAAAACCCTTGAAACTTTTTTTAGATTTTTATTTACTTACATTTTTGTTCGTAATTTTTTTTAGATTTTTATTTACTTACATTTTTTTCCTGAATTTTTTAAATAAAAAATTGGCGATAAAATTAAAAAATTAGTAATTATTCTCAAAAATGATGTATTGGATATATACAAATTTTTGAACTGTGATCCGGAGTGGGCAAACGTTTGCGTTGATTTGTTGAGCCATTTTTTTGAAAACAAAAAGTCGTTAAAAATGGAGGGACATTAAACAAGATGGCAGTTTAGGGTCGGTTATTATTGCGTAAATATTTTATACATGACGCAAGATTATTTTAGAATTTTGATGAAGCTCATGTAGAATATTGATGAAAATCATGTATTAAATAATGCAATTTTTGTGAGACAAAATAATTATAATTTCAACCCTGAGCTGAGTACAACGATGGTAGGCTTTTGGTTGATTTTTCAGAACCGACCATAAATCAATAGTCTCACGTAACCAGCAATGATTGATATTGAAAAATTAACCAAAATCTACTCAGCTCAGAATTGAAATTATGATTATTTTGTCTTATTCAACCGTAAACCAACGTTTCATCATGGCCAAGAATAGCTGTTTGATGGTTGGATTTGAGAAATTTACAAATCGAGAGTTAAAAATGTCTCACTTCATTTTCCATTTCAACAACTCCCGTATTTAATACATAATTTTTTCTATATCGATAAAAAAAGCTTCAGCAAAATTCCAAAATAATCTTGCATTATGTATAAAATCTTGTTTCATTTTTTTCCATTTTTAACTGCTTTTTTTATTCGAAAAAAAAATGACTTAAATCTTTGACAGCTCAAAATGTTGATTTCCGATACAAAATTTTTGAGAATAATTACAAATTTTTAAATTGGAGCGCAACATTTTTATTTAAAAAATTGAAGTAAAGAAAAGTTAAAGTAAAAGAAATCTCAAAAAAATTTAATGTGTTTTTTCGAGAATATAGAATAGTAGAAAAAATTATGGAACGCATTGGAGTCAAGGTTGAACGCTTACTGAGTTGGCGAAGAATTTCCCATATATATACATATATATATATATATTGCATATACACCGCGACATACACGCATTTGCACATGTGCGCTAATACATAGACACACGAAGTCGGCGAGGACACAACCATCAGAAGCAACAGCGGCATTCGCGCGCGGCACAAATTACCCTTTTCAAAGGGGCGAATTACGGCCATTTACCCACAGCCTGGGTTATCAATCTGTGGATGGGCGTGAATCTGTATACTGTCGACACAGCCGGCGGAAGTTCTGAAGCTAAACTGAGTTTATATTCGCTTTGACGTACGATGTAATGCCGATATTTTATTATATTATGGTAATTATATTGCGTTGCTGAAAGTTGTGGAACTTATTTGATGGTTATGGATAATAGAATATGGCAGATTCCATTGAATATGAGGTTGGCTCCCAATAAGGCACATTCTTAAAATTATTCATTGTTCATCACATTCTTCAGGATTCCACTTGAGTCAAAAGGACGATGATATTCTCAAAATGGCGTCGAAAGGAATTTCTTTTGAAGCAAGAGACATATTCGCTTCATCCTAATTCTGGTTTAAGGAGGTTGGAACGCTCCACACTAGTCAAATCAGTGCTAAATTTTTAAAAGCGTTTCTACAATTTCAGATGGTTTAATAATCTGTTCCAAGGTGTTAATCACATAGCAGCATTAGTTCTTGATATTCAAATACATTAGCAGCTGTGATATCAACAGTAAATCGATCAATATCTGCAAATTTCCGATATTATGTTTTTTCATCCAGTTTTTTAAAGGGGTAAACCGTAATATCAGTCCGATTATGACGACCAATAGCTCATTTTGTTTACTAAAAGATATTCTATCGATTGGCAGTCTATTTTTTAAAATCGTATTGGTAGTTCAAAAGATACAACCGTTTGTTTATCCTATCATAACCTAACATCAAGTATACAAATGGCTGTAACTTTTGAACGCCTGATACTATAGAAAATCCGGACGGTCAATCGATTAAGGATCTTCCACTGATCAAAATGAGCTATGTTTCGTCATAATCGGACTGATATTACGGTTTACCCTTTTATAAAACTGGATTAAAAAACACGACATCGGAAATTTGGAAATATTGATCGTTTACTGTTCATATGACGGCTGTGAATGTATTTGAATATCAAGAACTAATGCTGCTATGTGATTAACACCTTGGAACAGATTATTAAACCATCTGAAATTGTAGAAACGCTTTTAAAAATTTAGCACTGATTTGACTAGTGTGGAGCGCTCCAACCTCCTTAATAGCCTAGCAGATATTATTTCAGGCTGTCTAATGTGACATCTGCCAAAGATTGATCCTGATCTTAGTCTGATTTAATTGCTGTTCAGACATAAGTACAATTTGGTGATTAGTTGGTCGGTGCAACTAATTTAATGATTGATTCATCAACTGATTGCTAGGCCCACTATCACTGATTGCTTGGACTCCAAATCAGGATCAGGATTGTTTGAATGATCCTGGAGATGCTTCGTTGGCTGGTCGAATTAATTAGTTGGTCGGTGCAACTAATTTAATTATTTATTCATCAACTGATTGGTAGGTCCAACTCACTGATTACTTGGACTCCAGATCAGGACCATATCCTAGCGTTATACTTTGGATCTGGATTATAAACGATAGGATCCAATTCTAATACATGGAGAGAAATTTCTGTGTTATGACAACATAAACAGAGGACAGCAAAAATCGTTACGTTAGGCTGGCAAATCTTTTGTTCGGCTGACAAATCTTTTGTTCGGCTGACAAATCAGTTTTGCTATGCTGACAAATCTTTTGTTCGGCTGACAAATCAGTTTTGCTATGCTGACAAATCTTTTGTTCGGCTGACAAATCTTTTGTTCGGCTGACAAATCTTTTGTTCGGCTGACAAATCTTTTGTTCGGCTGACAAATCTTTTGTTCGGCTGACAAATCGTTTGTTCGGCTGACAAATCTTTTGTTCGGCTGACAAATCTTTTGTTCGGCTGACAAATCGTTTGTTCGGCTGATAAATCTTTTGTTCGGCTGACAAATCAGTTTTGCTATGCTGACCAATCTTTTGTTCGGCTGACAAATCAGTTTTGCTATGCTGACCAATCTTTTGTTCGGCTGACAAATCAGTTTTGCTATGCTGACCAATCTTTTGTTCGGCTGACAAATCTTTTATTCAACTGACAAATCTTTTGTTCGGCTGACAAATCTTTTGTTCGGCTGACAAATCAGTTTTGCTACGCTGACAAATCTTTTGTTCGTCTGACAAATCTTTTTGCTGGGCTGACCAATCTTTTTGTTAGCCTAACAAAATGATTTTTGTTATCACCGTTTTATGGTGTCACGACACAGAAATTTCTCTCCGTGTACCATAGCCAGATTCCGTCTTGATACGATACACAGATTTAGACCTAATCGCAGGGTAATTAAATTTCTGCTGCACGGAGAGAAGGATTTGATTAAATTTACCAGACGCTATGGTAAAAATTATCAAACGCGTCAGCCGCCACCTGACGAAAAGTACGAGAACTATGAGAATTTCTACCATATACATAGAATTTTTAACCATATTTCGTGGTAAAAATTCTCGTCATTCTCGTACTTCTTGATAGATGGCGTCATAGTTCCCCTGTACCAAGAATTTACGATACTTTTTACTAGAAATATGGTAAAAAGTATCAGATCCGTATGAGCCAAAGAAGAATTACTTTTAATACTTATTTGCCTATTCCATCTAATTAGATGATGTCCCTAATTAGTTGGTTATTCCATCAATGATTAGTAAGTTCAATCAACTGATTGCTTGGATCAAACAATTTTAAGGACATCTTAATTAAGTCCCTTTTTTTTGTTATTTTTTGGAGTCCCTATGAAGGAAAGGGGTAAAGGGGAGAGGGGCAAACGTAAAAGCCTGAAGAAGGCATAGGAAGGTAACAAAAAAAAAATTAAGTCCCTTTTTAAAAAAAATATTTGTAGCATATAAATGCACTGATGGCCTCAGACGTGAATATCACTATAATATAAATAATAATTTTGCGTAAAGAATTAAGGAAATCAAGCTAGCCAGGAAAAGAAACGGGCTGAAGGACCTCGGTCGATGGCCCATTGGCTACAAGTTATGCAAAAACGCCAATTATACTGTACCCCCAAAACATGTATTATACAAGTAGCCAATAAAGAACGTGTACTACTAGTATAAATAATAATTGAATATGACATGTTCGACAATGTCGTAGATATTGATAGATGGAAGGATAAAATACCTGCTAATTAATGTCGATTAGTAGGTGTTGAAGTTCAATTATTGATTATTGGTTATTCCGGACCGATTCGGTTTTGTACAGATATCCTTCATTTAATGTGTTTGATATTATTGAACGACACGGTGAAATATTTGTAGATAAAAGGTGAAAACATCGAATAACTAGATTGATGTTAATATTTTATAGTACTTGTTGAATGATCGCTACTCAATTATCCAAAGTCCAATGGATTTTGTATAGGCATCGTTTTTCCAATTGTTCAATACTATTTAATTAACGATGCGGTAGAACAGTCGTCGATGAAAGACACAAAGCTAAAATAATTGGATTTATGTAAATATTTTAGTAGCTGTTGAATATTTGCAATTGTTTATTGATTATCAATAACAATATGGATACCGACACTGAAAGCATAATCTGGCATCATAAAACTATTAATAGGCTGTTAGCAAATCTCACACATATTACCATAGTTATCGTAACAATTAATAATTATCACCAGAGCTGTAAGCATTTCATTAATTTTTTAATTAACGCTATTTCATAATTTATTCTATAATCAATATAGAATAATTTTTTAAATAATTATTACAATTAGATTTAATTATAAATTAGATAAATTAGAATAATTATTAAAATATAGAATAATACTTTAATATTATTAATGAAAAAAAAAAAAAAAAAAAATTTCAGGTACTTTTGATCGGGAAAATATAAGAAAAATAATGAACTATGATTTTATTGGTTACTTCAATTTTTGTATTATTTTTAATGCTTTTTTAAAGAATGGAAAAAAAATCGATGTCATTCTGAGGAGATTATAATAGAATTATTAAAATATAGAATAATATTTTAATCGATCAAAAGTACCTGAAATTTTTTGTTTTTTTTTTCATTAATAATATTAAAATATTATTCTATATTTTAATAATTATTTAAAAAAGATGCAAAGTAGAACCTTGCACATTGCTTCCTCATTATTTTTCGCTTTTTACAAAGCTCCCTCTGTGAGGAAGCAGTATGTTATTCAATTTTGGCTTCCTCATAGAGGAAGCTTTGTAAAAAGCGAAAAATAATGAGGAAGCAATGTGCAAGGTTCTACTTTGCATCTTTTTTTTTATACCTTGTGTCTCTTTTGCAGAGGTGTTTTATACAGCTATAAATCACCTCTGCAAACACCGTTACATCTAATTTTGATTAGATACAAATTTTTGTCGTACTTTCTCAACTTTTCCGGAAGTTATAGCGAAAATCTACATTTTTTTTAAAATGAAAAATGGTGTAAAATCCGAACGACTTTACCGATCATCACCAAATTTGGTACATGGCATTTCTGAATGTTATTTTTCGTCTGTACAAAATTTCTGTTCATTTGTTGAAATTCGACGTAATTTAGAGCAAAATGTATTTTTTTCGAAAAATTCAAAATTCTATAAAATCGGAACCGCTTTACCGATTTCGCTGAAATTCAATACCAAACGTCATTTAACGTGTCTTCATTTATAAAGAACTATTTAGCTAAATTGGCGAACTTTTACGAAAGTTAGAGCGATCACGACATTTTTTGAAAAAATTAAAAATTGCATAAAATCTGTTTACATTGATACATTTAATTAAAAATCACGTCAATAACAGAGGAGTCAATACTCTACCTGCGTGCAAAATTTTAGCTAGATCCATCGTGCCATTCGTGAGTTATGGGCAATTGAATTTTCAGTGTCTGGATACATACACACACACACACACACACACACACACACATACACACATACAGACATATTTTCTAGACCACTTTTCTCGAATTTTTAGGTGATTCTAAGCATACTGACATGAAAATCTCGAAAAAAAAATTTTTCACGAAAACAAAGCTTCCTCTATGAGGAAGCAAAAATTATTCTATATTGATTATAGAATAAATTATGAAATAGCGTTAATTAAAAAATTAATGAAATGCTTAAAATATTAATCTATATTTTAATAATTCTATTATAATCTCCTCAGAATGACAAAGATTTTTTTTTTCAATTTTTTAAAAAAGCATTAAAAAATAATACAAAAATTGAAGTAACCAATAAAATCATGGTTCATTATTTTTCTTATAGTTTCTCGATTAAAAGTAACTGATATATTTTTTTTAAATATAATTATGAAATAGCGTTAATTAAAAAATTAATGAAATGCTTAAAATATTATTCTATATTTTAATAATTCTATTATAATCTCCTCAGAATGACAAAGATTTTTTTTTCAATTCTTTAAAAAAGCATTAAAAAATAATACAAATTTGAAGTAACCAATAAAATTATGGTTAATTATTTTTCTTATAGTTTCTCAATCAAAAGTACCTGAAATTTTTTGTTTTTTTTTTCATTAATAATATTAAAATATTATTCTATATTTTAATAATTATTTAAAAAATTATTCTATATTTTAATAATTATTTAAAAAATTATTCTATATTGATTATAGAATAAATTATGAAATAGTGTTAATTAAAAAATTAATGAAATGCTTAAAATATTATTCTATATTTTAATAATTCTATTATAATCTCCTCAGAATGACAAAGATTTTTTTTTTCAATTCTTTAAAAAAGCATTAAAAAATAATACAAAAATTGAAGTAACCAATAAAATCATGGTTCATTATTTTTCTTATAGTTTCTCGATCAAAAGAACCTGAAATTTTTTTTTTTTTCATTCCTAATAAAATATCTATCCAAAATGGTGGAATATTCTGAAAATACAACACGCCATTTATTTCAGATAAATAAAAGAATGGAGTGAATTTTAAAAAGTAGTTAGATGATGACAACTTTGTTTGTCACTTTTAGTTGCTATCGCAATTTCTCTGAGTGTCCGTTACATAAAAGACTGAGAATGATGAGAAAAGAATCCATGACGAAAGCTTTACGGGTCTCCGTGGCTGCAGCAGTGCAGATAGAAGGACTGAGCCTCTTTACTTTGAAGAGTGCGGCACACTGTGCTTCAACATGTAAGCTCGTGCTTGCCCGGCAGTCATTTGGCCCGAAGGCTTCTTCGTCCGGACGTCTCCAGTGCTCTTCCGTGGCTCTCAGGTAGACCTCTACCTCTCGGCGAAGATATAACCGAGATGTACATTGTCAGATGGAAAGAGACCGGAGTGTACTACGAACGAGAGAAGTACTACGCGAGGAAACGAGAGGAGCTCGACGAAGCAGCTAGCGAAGATGAGGTAGGTGGGCGTCCAGCGAGGCTGAAGTGCACGTTCCAGTAAACAGCTCGTTAGAAGTATACTTTAACGTGGTCGCTCGCTACTGTGTACATATATATATATATATACGCACAGGCACACACATGCACATACATATGGGGTATTCCTGGCCAACTTATGTCAGTAACCCCTTCCAATTGGCTCCATAATTTTTTATACTATTTTATATGAACGAAAAAAGACTTTGAATTTTTTTCAGATTTTTTTTTTACTGACACTTTTTTTTCATGAATTTTTTAAATAAAAAAAAATCAGTAAGTGTTGAACCGCTTCCAATTAATTTCATAATTTTTTATACTATTTTATATGATCGAAAAAAGACTTTGAATTTTTTTCAGATTTTTTTTTACTGAAACTTTTTTTTTTCATGAATTTTTTAAATAAAAAAAAATCAGTAAGTGGTGAACCGTAACCCCTTCCAATGAGCTTCATAATTTTTCATATTAATTTATATGATTGAAATAACACTTTGAATTTTTTTCAGATTTTTTTTACTGAAATTTTTTTTTCATGAATTTTTTAAATAAAAAAAATTCAGTAAGTGTTGAACCGTAACCGCTTCCAATTAATTTCATAATTTTTTATACTATTTTTATGATCCAAAAAACACTGAATTTTTTTTCAGATTTTTTTTTTCACTGAAGCTTTTTTTTCATGAATTTTTTAAATAAAAAAAACTCAGTAAGTGTCGAACCATAACCCCTTCCAATTCGCTCCATAATTTTTGATACTATTTTATATGATCGAAAAAAACACTGAATTTTTTTCAGATTTTTTTTTACTATAACTTTTTTTTTCATGAATTTTTTTAAACAAAAATTTTGCGAAGCAATAAAAAAATTTGTAATTATTCTGAAAAATTATGTATTGGATATATCGAAATTTTTTTAATATAACCCAGAGTGGGCAAAAAACATTTGCGTCGATTTTTTAAGGCATTTTTTTCGAAAAAAAAGAAAGGAAGAATATATGTTTATATCGATTTAAAAAAACTTCAGCAAAATTCTAAAATAATTTTGCGTTATGTATAAAATGTTTACGCAACATTTTTTTTTCGTTTTTGGCTTTTTTTCGGAAAAATTGCTAACAAAATCGACGCAAATTTTTTTTGCACACTCTGGTTCATATTTACAAAATTTTGATATATCCAATACATAATTTTTGAGAATAATTACAAATTTTCTAATTGGTTCGCAAAATGTTTATTTAAAAAAATTCATGAAAAAAAAATTTAGTGACAAAAATCTAAAAAAAATTCAAAGTGTTTTTTCGATCATATAAAATAGTATAAAAAATATAGAGCGAATTGGACGGGGTTAGGGTTTTTTATTTTTTAAATTCATGAAAAAAAAAGTTTCAGTAAATAAAAATCTGAAAAAAATTCAATGTGTTTTTTTCGATCATATAAAATAGTATAAAAATTTATAGCTCAAAATATTGATATCTAATACAGGATTTTTGAGAATTATTTCAAATTTTTTAATTGGGTCGTAACACTTTTATTTTAAAAATTCATGAAAAAAAAAAGTTTCATTAAAAAAAAATCTAAAAAAAATATTAAGTATTTTTTTTGAGCATATAGAATAGTATAAAAAATTATGTTGTACACTTACTGAATTGGCCAGGAATGCCCCATATACACACACACACACTCACATACACATCTTCACCGTCACAAGCCGAGGTTAGAAGATGAGGTACCTTTCCGCACTTCGCAGTGTCTAATGGCCTATCAAAATCTACAGCTCGACCTCGCCACTACTGCACGTAACTAGTATACTGTGCTCTATGCAGTCTGCAGGTATGCACATCTCGTAAGGTGCATCAACAGCACGAAAAACTTGACGACACACTCGTCGAGGTTTCAGCACTTTACTCGCAAACTAGCAGTAGAACGACATTTTTTGTATCGTCTCTTAAAAAGTTTGCTTTATTTATTTTATGATCCATTTTCATCGATTGATTGATAGGTATTGAAATTTTGTTGTTTCTATCAAATGTCAAAACTGATATAAAGTGTATGTGACTTAGAAAAATGAATGAACATATTCTAGAGTTTTAAATATTGTCAAAAATGCAAAAATTTTTGTGGACACACATTTTTGGTAAATAAAAATTGGCAAAATTGATACTTTAACAAAAATATAATCATACTTTTGACAAATATTTTTTATTTAAGAGCGTAACTTCTTTTTACTCTACAATTTCTTCATTTTTCTTTTTTTTCTTTTTTACTTTTTTTTTTTTAATTCAGCAACAACGTAATTAATAGAAAAAATGAAAAAATCTTGACTGAAATACACACAAATTTTCTTTATACTTTCCCACATGAAAAAATATGTATGACAAAAAGTTGCACAGAAATCTGCAAATTTGTTTCTCCAAAAAACAAATTGGATTCAAATTCGTATTAGAAAAAGTTTCGAAAACTTTTGTTGATAGATTTAAAACAAATGAATAATTGTCATTATTAAAAATAAATGGCATTTACAATGACGTTAATTAATACCATGTTATTGTTGTCTCGCGAAGTGTTCAAATTTTATTCAAATCAACTTCATGATTGAAAATGTACGTGCATCCTTAAAAGTCGTTCAAGTTCATATGTGACGTTCGAATATGAATTACGATTTATGGAAGACGGTTATTTTCATATTGTCATGAAGTACTTCAAGCAGGATAAACGCACGTTCGTTATTCATGATGAAATAATGCACCATCCATCAGATAGTGTCGTCTGTCGGAGATGCGAGGCGTAGACGATTGGTGTCTCCGATATAGCGTAGCTATGGACAAGCCTTCGTCTTTCCTCGTTCGGAGATTACGAGATACATGCACCGTCATTTGTTAGTGACACGCGTGCGCGAAGATCGACGAGAGATGACAATGGGAATCGTCTCGCGGTCGCATCTCGCCAATATACATATATGTCTCCTCCTCTTCATGTCCCATGCTAATTTTGCGGTAACGCGGATGCGCACCACATAACATATATAGGGCAGAGTGGGGCAAAATGGCCACCCGGGGCAAAATGGGCATCGCAATTTAGATGTAGGAATGGGGGGAAAATGGGCTTCCCAATTCAGATGTCGGAATGGGGGAAAATGGGCACCGCAAATCAAATGTAGGAATGGGGGGAAAGTGAGTATCCCAATTCATATGTAGGAATGGGGCAAAATGGGCACTCCAATTCGGATGTAGGAACGGGGGGAAAATGGGCTTCCCAATTCAGATGTAGGAATGGGAGAAAATGGGCACCCCAATTCAGATGTGGAAATGGGGAAAATTGGCATCCCAATTCAGATGTCGGAATGGGGGAAAATGGGCTTCCCAATTCAGATGTAGGAATGGGAGAAAATGAGCACCCCAATTCAGATGGGAAAAATGGGCACCCCAATTCAGATGTCGGAATGGGGAAAAATGGGCACCCTAATTCAGATGTAGGAATGGGGGAAAATGGGCATCCCAATTCACATGTGGGAATGGGAAAAATGGGCAACCCCAATTCAGATGTCAGAATGGGGGCAAATGGGCACCCCAATTCAGATGTCGGAATGGGGGAAAATGGGCACCCCAATTCAGATGTAGGAATGGGGGGAAATGGGCAACCCAATTCAGATGTGGAAATGGGAAAAATGGGCACCCCAATTCAGATGCGGAAATGGGAAAAATGGGCACCCCAATTCAGATGTCGGAATGGGAAAAATGGGCACCCCAATTCAGATGTCGGAATGGGGGGAAATGGGCACCCGAATTCAGATGTACGAATGGGAAAAATGGGCATCCCAATTCAGATGTCGGAATGGGAGAAAATGGGCATCCCAATTCAGATGTCGGAATGGGGGAAAATGGGCACCCCAATTCAGATGTAGGAATGGACGAAAATGGGCAGTCCACCAATTCATATGTAAAAATGGGGCAAAATGGATTACTCTAATTTTCCGTTAAAAAATCAATTTTAGAAACAAGAGATGTAACGTGCGCGGCTATGAATCGACCAACTCCAGATGGAAAGGAATAAGTTTTGAGAGAGAGAAGATGTTGAATCTCAAAATTTTGTTTTTAGACATTTCGGTTCCAGGTGCAGACCAAAATTAGGAAAATTTTCCGCATTCGGAAAAATTTATGTAAATTTATAAGATTCGGAACATTTGATGTAAATTTATATGATTTGGAAAATTTGATGTAAATTTACATGATTCAGAAAATTTCACGTAAATTTACATGATTCCGAAAATTTCATGCAAATTTTCCTTGCATTGTATTTCATGTAAAATGACATCAAATACTTTATTTCGCACCTGGAAAATTTGGGGGTGCCCGTTGAACCCCCGTCGACTTTTTTTTCGCAGAAGCGCTGAAAAACTGATCGAAGCATAATTTTTAAATGATCAATATATGATCTACGTTCTTTGTAGTTCTCTATCGTCTATATTTCCTTAAGGTGTCCATTTAGCCCCATCCTCCCCAACATGGCTGAGTACATTGTGGATGTTTCTGCACTCAAGCGTCACGCCGTACCGAGAACGTTAAAAATTGAACAGGCGTGGCACTCGTCGCATATACGAGAGAACGCCTCATTCAGCTCGATTATTTATAATGATATACCTTGTTGATTCGTATGCAAAGAGGCACGATATAAGGATTCTTCGTCCTAGGATGCAAAGTCATAATCGTGACGATGAAAATCTTGGTGACTCAGATGGGTGCGTTTGTCAGCGCTTACCTGGAACAGTCAAAGAAAGTTTGAAATATTAATATCGATTGAATACACAAAAAATAAAAGTAAAATAAAAAATTAACAAGTCAACAGATATTTATAAACTATTCTAACGGAAAAAGCTGATTAAATTTTAAATGCCAACAAATATCAGTGGGGAAGATTTGGACTAGGGAATAAAAGTCAATTCAATATAATAGAAGCTATTTTAATATATGACATTATTTATTACTCAATTCGAAAGCCAACTTTATAGGATTTGTCGCGCTTATTCGCCGGCGAGAATAAATTTTAAATAGTTAAAAGTGCTATTCGACGTGGTCATTGAAAAAAAATTTATGAGCTGTCGCGTCTAATTTTGTGCAATTGGATTACAGCAGAATGGAAAATATACCTTCAGTGACATATTAGGAATTAATCAAAATGTGAAAATAGAAATAAGTGTTTTATTAATGAGGTTCTATCGACACAGTTTAATTGAAAAAGAAATTCTAGTACCTAAATTATTTGCAGAAGATTTCATCGATAGAACGCTATTTTCGCAAACGTCGACGAGATTATTTTGATTCAACATTTTACGTAATTTATCGTTGCTCCGCCATTTGAAAAATATAACTAACGGATCTATCGATCATTTAATAAGTGGCAAATTTTTTTTTTACAGGAAGAAAAATAATTAGCTCCTATGATTAATTAGCATGATGTGAATGATCCAAAAAATGGACATGATTAAGACAGTTCACGAATTGGCTGATCACATCAATGAGGTATTTTTGGGCAAACAACCGTTTAAGTGATCCTGCAAATGATCTATAAGCTGATCAGGTCGACCGATCCATTAGTTGATTGGTTGCAATCAATTAGTTCGTTAATCCATTAGTTGGTTAATCCAAAAATTGTAAACCAACCAACTGACAAGTTGAACCAATGAAGTCAATTTTACAACCATCTCCATTGGTTGTTGGCGATAATCATTCGTTCAACAAATTGGTTAGTCCAACTAATCAGTTGCGAATAACTAATTATGGTTCTCCACATTAGCAAAAATCCCAATGGACCCAACCAATCAAATGGTTGGTCGAGTGAATCAATCAAACCGATCCAACCAATCAAAACCAACTGATTGATTGGAACATCTGACAATCCAGATTGGAAACTTTAACTGCCTTATTATTTGTTCATTGATTCAACCAATTGGTTACATTATCCACATACTAATTGTTAGGCCCAACTAGTTGTTGGTTCAACCAACTGACCAAACAACTCAGTGTTTTTGTAATCATTTGTTTCCTTACAAATTCTTAAAAGTGATGAAAAATCTTAAAAGCTCACATTGTCTGTCACGCGCCATATTCTCATCATACGACATCACTCACGTTGCTGTTCTATTATTAAATAATGTTTCGACGTGTCTCCATGCGTATGTCACGTTCGACCGATTCTCACCAAGCAATGACTGAGAAAACACACGTAAATATAGAGCATGAACCAACTGCATTGTTGTAGGTGAAGAGAAAAAAAAAGTTGTTAGGCGGGGACGAAGTTTTTCTTTGTTCCATTATCGATTCACCGATGTGGAACGTGGTTGTGTACTTATGTAGTGGATCTTACCTTTGAACAACCATCTATGCATATCAGTTATCTTTAATTTACTGTTACACTCGACACGCCGTCTCTGGATCTTAAATAAAAATCTTAATCCGATCCTCGGTCGCGTCACGAGCCATTCCATCCTATATTCAACTTGCGGTTCAGCCTCACGGTACAGTTACTGACCACCAGCTAATAAAAAGGCGTCATTGGCATATTCGAATATTTTCCTCTTGAATAAGACTCGCCACAAAGATTGCCAATCATTGGCAAGTGGCCAATAAACTGGACAGCTCGTGCTGAGCCTATAAAGACGGAATTAAGGAGGTTGGGGCGCTCCACACTAGTCAAATCAGTGCTAAATTTTTAAAAGCGTTTCTACAATTTCAGATGGTTTGATAATCTGTTCCAAGGTGTCAATCACATAGCTGCATTAGTTCTTGATATTCAAATACATTCACAGCTGTCATATGAACAGTAAAACGATCAATATTTCCAAATTTCCGATGTCATGTTTTTTCATCCAGTTTTGTAAAAGGGGAAACCGTAATATCAGTCCGATTATGACGAAACATAGCTCATTTTAATCAGTGGAAGATCCTTAATCGATTGACCGTCCGGATTTTCTATAGTATCAGGCGTTCAAAAGTTACAGCCATTTGTATACTTGATGTCAGGTTATGATAGGATAAACAAACGATTGTATCTTTCGAACTACTAATACGATTTTGAAAAATAGACGGCCAATCGATAGAATATCTTTTAGTAAACAAAATGAGCTATTGATCGTGATAATCGGACTGATATTACGGTTTACTCTTTTAAAAAACTGGATGAAAAAACATAACGTCGGAAATTTGCAGATGTTGGTCGATTTATTGTTGATAACACAGCTGTGAATGTGTTTGAATATCAAAAACTAATACTGCTATGTGATTAACACATTGGAACAGATTATTAAACCATCTGAATTTGTAGAAACGCTTTTAAAAATTTAGCACTGATTTGACTAGTGTGGAGCGCTCCAACCTCCTTAACAGGCGACTAGTAGCTTTGTACAATCATTCTTCATTGTTGCTTTGCAAACGCTGTTTGTACTGCCGATGGGTACAAACATGCAATTACCAGTGAGAATAAGAACAAGAAAAAAACGAGAAGAAAAGACGTAAGTAGTTCAACTGATAAAAATGACAATAAATAATAGGATTGGGTGAGGTTTTTTTTTTTTGAAGATGGATATTGTGATAGTTGATGAAAAAATTAGGAGAACAGATTTGATCAGATATGGAAAAACGGCATTACCGACAAAATGTTATTGGTATATTCGAATATTATTCTCTTGAATAAGACTCGCCACAAAGATTGCCAATCATTGACAAGTGGTCAATAAGCTGGACAGCTCGTGCTGAGCCTATAAAGACGGAATTAACCGGCGACTAGTAACTTTGTACAATCGTTCTTCATCGTTGCTTTGCAAACGGCGTTTGTATTGCCGATAGGTACAAATATGCAATTGCCAAGGAGGATACGAGCGAGATAAAAAGAAAAAAAAGAGAAGAAAAGTGCGTTATATGTATCTGAACGTCAGATCGGATTTAGCAGTGGCAATCCGACGCAATCAACGACGTTCAGCCTCCGGTGATACAACATCGCAGGGCGAAGCACCCATAGCCAATAGCAACACTATGTGTCGCCTCTGCTAGCCGCATTTATAACTCGATTCGAATGTTGGCTATCAATCTCACTGAGAGCTCGTCTATCCTCCGACACCGGGCGTATGAAAGACAGGAGTGGCTCGTTAAATTAGAAAATACAGGCATAAGCATCAATAACGATGAACGTCCATTGATCAAGACAATGATGGACGGTTGGTACCCGCGTATCAAAGTGCTTCACGTATATTTCGTATCGCTAAAGCTATGGTGACCCGTGTTTAACAACGCGTCTATAGGGGGATCAGAATCCCATGACGGATATTATGTCGGAGCGATTCAATAGCAATATACCAGGTGCAATGACAACGTTAACCATCCGGATTTGATGAATCAAAGCGAGCTAATATAATTTGTTTCCACATGCTCATTATCCTGATTGGTTTGATTTTTTTAAAAATTGATTGTTGTTATAAAATTTGTATTTCTGAACTGTTTAACTGTTTAATTGCCAACTTAATGTATTTAGTAAATTGGGGCAATATTCGTTTTTGAAGACACTTTTTTGTACACGGAAAAAAAGGCTTGGTTGGAACAACCAAGTGCCTTGGTTATATATGCGCCAAACAATTAATTGGTTAGACCAATCAAGTAATTTTTTAGGCCACCAATTTCTTGGTTAGTCTAACCAAGTCACTTGGTTAGTCCAACCAAGAAGTTGGTAACCTAACAAATTAATTGGTTAGACCAACCAAGTAATTTGTTAGGCCACCAATTTTTTGGTTAGTCTAAACAAGTCACTTGGTTAGCTTACTAAGTGACTTGGTTAGTCCAACCAAGAAGTTGGTAACCTAACAAATTAATTGGTTAGACCAACCAAGTAATTTGTTAGGCCACCAATTTCTTGGTTAGTCTAACCAAGTCACTTGGTTAGCTTACTAAGTGACTTGGTTAGCCCAACCAAGAAGTTGGTAACCTAACAAATTAATTGGTTAGACCAGCCAAGTAATTTGTTAGGCCACCAATTTCTTGGTTAGTCTAACCAAGTCACTTGGTTAGGTTACTAAGTGACTTGGTTAGTCCAACCAAGAAGTTGGTAACCTAACAAATTAATTGGTTAGACCAACCAAGTAATTTGTTAGGCCACCAATTTCTTGGTTAGTCTAACCAAGTCACTTGGTTAGCTTACTAAGTGACTTGGTTAGTCTAACCAAGAAGTTGGTAACCTAACAAATTAATTGGTTAGACCAACCAAGTAATCTGTTAGGCCACCAATTTCTTGGTTAGTCTAACCAAGTCACTTGGTTAGCTTACTAAGTAACTTGGTTAGTCCAACCAAGAAGTTGGTAACCTAACAAATTAATTGGTTAGACCAACCAAGTAATTTGTTAGGCCACCAATTTCTTGGTTAGTCTAACCAAGTCACTTGGTTAGCTTACTAAGTGACTTGGTTAGCCCAACCAAGAAGTTGGTAACCTAACAAATTAATTGGTTAGACCAGCCAAGTAATTTGTTAGGCCACCAATTTCTTGGTTAGTCTAACCAAGTCACTCGGTTAACTTACTAAATGACTTGTTTAGTCCAACCAAGAACTTGGTTACCTAACAAATTAATTGGTTAGACCAACCAAGTAATTTGTTAAGCCACTAATTTCTTGGTTAGTCTAACCAAATCACTTGGTTAACTTACTAAGTGACTTGGTTAGTCCAACCAAGAAGTTGGTAACCTAACAAATTAATTGGTTAGACCAACCAAGTAATTTGTTAGGCCACCAATTTCTTAGTTAGTCTAACCAAGTCACTTGGTTAGCTTACTAAGTGACTTGGTTAGTCCAACCGAGAAGTTGGTAACCTAACAAATTACTTGGTTGGTCTAACCAATTAATCATCTGGCGCATATACAACCAAGGCACTTGGTTGTTCTAACCAAGCCCTTTTTTGCGTGTATATTGATTGGTAAGTTGTAGAAGAATTTACCAAAAAGTGGATTTTTATTAAGAACGTATACCAGATTCTTTTTTTTTTAAAGATAAATGCATTTATATTCGACAATTGGAAGAGCGAATTTTTTCAAAACTTCAATTTTGCCCATCGGTCAACAAAGTATCAGCCAGACTTTTTTAATTCGAAGAGGCCTTCATAGAATTATACATTTATCCGTCGATATATTTTTTCCAGTTCCGTCGTTATTAACATTTCCAATTTCTAATACTGTCATTAAATCTCTTAGCCTTTGCTCAAGTCTTCATATAAGTATAGCAAACAGTTGATCAGATTACAGTGCATTAACTCGGCATTAAACTTCAAACCTTCATAATAGCGCGCACCATATTTTAAAAAAAATTCCTAGGACAATAAAGAAACATGTAATTTGTACTAACAGCATTTGTTAAAATCTGTATCTCGAAGTTGTCGTAAAAAGCGTTGAGCACATGAGATAATAAAACTTTAAGACCGTGGTGGTAAACGTCATCATCACCAATCCTCATCACGGTGCCACCTGTCAGGCGAGTGGAGATAGGCCGGGGTTTCTTCCTGCTTCCTGGATGTGACGACGCGTTTCGCGTCGTCTTCCAACGGCGTCAAGTTATCAGAGGAGGCTGAGCTTGTGCCGGGGTCTGATGACGTTTTGTGGTAGGAGGATTCCTCGGGGAAAGACGACGGCACGAAAACTGGAACGTGGGGGTTGCGGTAAAAGCTCTCACTCGTAGACACTTGGGTAATGGCAAGTCAGAATATAAGCTGAAGCGTCTCCACGGCGTCAACGTGGTTGAAATGTCGTCCGCTCCTCATCGCGGTCTTTGGTGTTGGTGCCAGTACTGCCAGTAGTGCTTATATATCCTTATATATAGTTGGTAGCTGCGCTGTGGTGCTGGCGTGACGAGATTGGCGATCCTATCGGGTTTATCTTCGCTGATGAAGGTTGTAACCTCGACTGAACCCCATTTATTAAAGCGTCTGGCTGGTGGAGAGATCGCGAGGATGCTGCTGTTTCTGTTGCCGACACGATGCCGCCAACGCGTAACCACCGAGGCGTATACAACACACAGTGTAGGTACGAGAACATAGTCTGATGCAACCGGGACTCGAAGCAACCGAGATACAGACACGAGGCTACGAACGGATCCTACTCCGCAGATTGCAATCAGTCATATTAGCCGGACACGCCTTGGATATGTTCGAGCCTAGCCATCTGGCAGGTACGAGAGCCGAGGGGAATCACACGTGCGAGGGACCAAAATGGATACATTCCTTGTGGGGTGGCTTCTCGCGTCAAGTAACGGCACCTGATGCAATCGGTGCATCAACGCCAATGGACTTGTGGGACTCCTTGATCCTACCTCGAAGGTTCTACCGCACTTTTATCTGGTACTCCTATCTTGGATTCTTCTCACCTTTACTGACGGAAATGGGTGGATAATATTTGACAGTTGTAGTTACCCGAGTTGAATATTAAACCCTCATCAAAACCTAAATGTAGCTGACCCGCGGGGTAAGCGGGGAGGTTCCTCCATTACTTTGACACTCGTCAAAACCTCCGAAAATAGCAGATATTACCCGAATGGGGTAAACGAAGTCTACTGTAGACTGAAATTCTTATGTTTGGACCTCCAATTAGGTTGTATAGAGTGCAGAGTACAAACTCATTTTAATTCAATGAAGAGTGTTGGAAGAATTTTAATTTTAACTCGGGGATTTAAATGGTAATGAATTATAGGATTGAATGAGAATTTTTGGGGATGTGGATATTGTCATAGTTGATGGAAAATTAGGAGCAGGTTTGATTAGATATGGAAAAATGGCATTACGGACAATATAATCGTCTGTAGTCGATCTATATTCGACTATAATCGATCATAGTAGTAGTATTTAACCCAACGCCAATGGACTTGTGGGACTCTTTGACCCTACCTCGAAGGTTCTACCACACTTTTATCTGGTACTCCTATCTTGGATTCTTCTCACCTTTTCTGACGGAAATAGGTGGATAATATTTGACAGTTGTAGTTACCCGAGTTGAAAATTAGACCCTCATCAAAACCTAAATGTAGCAGTCCCGCGGGGTAAGCAGGGAGGTTCATCCATTCCTTTGACACTCGTCAAAACCTCCGAAAATAGCAGATATTACCCGAATGGGGTAAACGAAGCCTACCGTAGACTGAAATTCTTATGTTTGGACCTCCAATTAGGTTGTACACACGGAAAGAAAAGCTTGGTTGAAACAACCAAGTGCTATGGTTATATATGCGCCAAACAATTAATTGGTTAGACCGACCAATTTCTTGGTTAGGCTACCAATTTCTTGGTTAGACTAACCAAGTGACTTGGTAAGCTAACCAAGTGACTTGGTAAGCTAACCAAGTGACTTGGTAAGCTAACCAAGTGACTTGGTTAGACCAACCAAGAAATTGGTCACCTAACAAATTACTTGGTTAGTCTAACCAATTAATTGTCTGGCGCATATATAACCATAGCACTTGGTAGTTCCAACCAAGCCTTTTTTTCCGTGCAGAGTGAAATGAGGTTCTTAGACCCTTGTATAAACCTCCAAAAGTGGCATGTTTTACCCATTTTAATTATATGAAGAGTGTTGGAAGGGTTTAAATTTTAACTCGAGGATTTAAATGGTAATGAATTATAGGATTGAATGGGGTTTTTTGGGAATGTGGATATTGTCATAGTTGACGGAAAATTAGGATCAGATTTGGTTAGATATGGAAAAATGGTATTACGGACAATATAATCGTCTATAATCGATCATAATAGTAGTATTTAACCCAACGCAATGGACTTGTAGAATTCCTTGACCCTAACTCAAAGTTTCCACCACATTCTTATCAGCTTTTCCTATCTCGAATTTTTCTCGCCTTTTCTGACAAAAATAGATGGATAACATTTGGCAGTCTTAGTGAATCAATTCATAAAGACGGCAATAAATAATAGGAATGGGTAAGGTTTTTTTTTAAACATGGACATTGTCATAGTTGATGAAAAATTAGGAGAACAGATTTAGTTAGATATGGAAAATCTGTATTACCAGCAATATAATCTTACACAGATTATAGTACATTAAGAGTTAAGTTATAACAGTATTTAACCCAACGCAATGGACTTGTGGGATTTCCTGAACTGAACCTTATGGTATCCCAAACCATGACTAAACTTTGCAAAACACATTTACCACAACGATCAACGTTAGCAAAAGCCCTACGTGCCACATGAAACTTCCTCGTCCATTGTTATTGATGCAATCGACAAAACCTGCATAACCAGTGTTGCAATCGATAAAAAGAAACCGCAGAGATTCGCAGTATAAGAAAATCGATATTTTTTTAACTGCAGTTATCCCAGACACGTTGAACTCGTAAAGAAATTGAATTTTCTTGTTGACCATTACTCTTTGTATCCTGATATCCTGTTTACCCTATAAATAAAAGTTACTTGAACAAATACTCAAACATAATAATTTAATTCTTATATTTCGAGAATTATATCCTGCTCATCCAATAAATAAATAAAAATATATGAAACCAGTGACTTGGAAAAATACTCACGGGAAAAAAAGATTAGTTGCCATAACCAAGAAATGAGTTGACACCACCAATCGATTATTCTATTTATCTTACAACTCAAATGGTAATACCAATGACTCGAATGGTAATACCGACGATTCGAATGATAATACCGACGATTCGAATGGTAGTCCCAACGATTGGATTAGTTAACCTAACTAATCTCGCGAGAACTAATCGTGAATAGTTGAGGTTACTATTCGATATGGTTGAGGCAACTATTTTTTTAGACATTGTGTACAGCAAATCGAAAACGTAGTTGCCATAACCAAATATTTCTTTTCGTGCTGTGAATAATTTCCTGTGTAATCATTGAATAAAAAAATAAAATAAAAAAAAATATATGATTCCAGTAACTTGGAAAAATACTGAATTATAATAATTTTATTCAAGATTAAAAAACGTTGAACTTACAAAGGAATCAAATTGCCTGGTAAGCAATTGCTGTTCCGATGATATCCTGTTTACCCAGTAAATCTAGAAAATATATGAACCCCGTTATTTCAAAGGAAAAGAAAAAAGAATGATAATTATTTGATCCGAGTAATAAAAAAAATTCAAATTTCAACTAGAAGCTATCCTGACGAGTAATAGACAAGTTCGACACGTACAAGGGAGTAGTACGGTACGTTCACGGTTGTAACAGCGGCGCCGGGCGTCTTCGACGCTGAAACGAGAGGATGAATACCAAAACGTTTATGTATAATGTATGAGACGGAGTTATTAGACGATGGCGGCGGTTCTCCTTGTTCGAATTTATGGATACCGTTCAAGGAGATCCGCGGGGCTGTATAAAACGACCTCGGGAGTACTACTATCTCGCGGGTGCTGAAGCACATTAGAGGAGCCAACCAGAGGGAAGTGATGCCGCGCTGATGCGTCATAGAGGGCGCTCTTACTGTGAATACTAGGGTAGACGAGGGAACCAGGAAGAAGAAATGCGGGGAGAAAGGAGTGAGAGTATTCTCTCATCAGGCCTTTTAATATCTAGCAGCCGCCTAGGGCCATCTTGCCCACTTACGAGCATTCCTTTCGTCAAATGAATTGATGACAGGCATTCTAGCTAACATCAATGAAATAGAGACGATTGAAAATTATTATGTGCACAGTATTGTTTGAAAATAAATTTAAAAAATCTACTATTTAACATACCATGCTTAAAAGCTAACTGAGATAAATTAATGTGATAGATTGCTAAATATATTAAATTATTATATGCATAGTATTGTTTAAAAGTAAATTTAAAAAACTACCATTTAACATACTATGTTTAAAAGCTAACTGAGATAAATTAATGTGATAGATTGCTAAATATATTAAATTATTATATGCATAGTATTGTTTAAAAGTAAATTTAAAAACTACTATTCAACATCCTATGTTTAAGGGATTTTTCCAGTGTGACTGCCCGAAAAATAGCCTATTTTCACGATTTTTTTTCGGGCGGTTACTATACACCGATCAATCTGAAATTTTTATGACATGTTAAGGTAATCATGAATGATAGAAAATGATTTTTTATAAGACGATTTTTATTGTTTAAATATTTTTTTTTTATTGTTGAAAAAATGTTGATAAAAAAGATAGCCTCATGGTGAACACCCTAGGGGTCGCAAATTTGATATAAAAAAAACCCAAAGGATTATTAATTAGTATGCGATTGGCTATCGCGCTATGGAGGCTTTTTTTAAATCAAAATTGACAAAATGGCGGCGGTTTGAACAAAAAGTACCGATTTTAGCGGTTTTTTCGACAGTTTTTCTTTTAAAAAAATGGGAAGATTTAAAAAAAAAAAAGCTTCCATAGCACGATAGAGAGTAGCGTGAAGAATGTTCTCCTAAAATTTGAAAACGATCGCTTGAAAACTGTTCCCTGGAGAACGTCCACCGTTTTAAAAAATGTCGTTTCGAGAAAAACGCGTTTAAAATTTCGAATGTTGAAATTTCATATACCTAAATTGTGTACTTACGACTAATCGGCGATGCCAGGTCCATAAAGTACGCCAGCGAAGTATTTCGAATTTCGCTTTAAAAATTTGAGAGGATGTTTTTGACCGTATATGTATACTAATGGATAAGACGAAAAAAAAATCGATTTTTTTTCACACTGGAAAGATCCCTTAACATACTATGTTTAAGAGCACACTGAGAAAAATTAATTTGATAGATTGCTAAATATATAAAATTATTACACGCATAGTATTGTTTGAAAATAAATAAATAAAATACCATTTAATATTCCATGTTTAAAAGCACATTAAGAAAAATGAATATGGTAGATTGCTAAATATATAAAATTATTATATGCATAGTATTATTTGAAAATAAATTTAAAAAACTAGTATGTAACATACTATGTTTAAAAGCACACTGAGAAAAATTAATATGATAGATTGCTAAATATCGTGAGTTCTACCATAATAATAATGAATCGTGCCATAATTTCGTTGCTGGTTACATTATTTATTGATACAACAACCATTACAGCACTGTTGCCCCCTCTCAGGAATTTTTCTGAGTGGAAAGTTGTAAATCATAATAATAACATGTAGGAATTATAAAATGAAAAATAATCTTTTGAATAGCTGAAAAAAATACTAATTTTTGCTGAAATATTGGAAGAAACAGTGGAAAGAATAGAAAAGGCCCTTCATTAATTTAGTTTTCTCATTTTTTAAAAAAGATTCCAGTGGAATTTTATTGAAAGTTGGTAGTTTTTTTTTCGGCTATTTAAAAGTTTACACATCGTTTTATAATCGCTACTTATAAAATATCATTATAAGATCATAATAATAAAGCGAATAGTATCATCATTTTTATTTCTATAACTATTAGTCATTTACAACTTTGTGACTCGGAAATATTAAATTTTAGTGGAGGTCTAATCAAGCCATTATTAATTTTGAAACGGGCATTTATATTTACGCGGACAATGACATAGATTTTCATTGTCAAAACGTGAGTACGCGGTACATGCTTATCTTTGAAAGGTCTTTCCAGTTCGTTTGAAACGAGCTCGTAAAATTCTAACAGCAGCGATATCGCAAATGTGCCGTTCATTATTGAACATCATAATCAACTTGGTTCACTTGTCAAAGTTTCAAAACTACTAGCAAGCGAAGTTGTTATCATACTATTCGAATAACCAGAAATAAAGTTAGAGTCACTCTTTAACTTTACTAGTCATTGCAACTTTGCACGCTGCACGGATTAATTCATCACGAATTTTTACAACAAGCAATTATTTTAAACCACTTGCGATAATGTTGACCAACCGAAAGCGAGTTATGAAAATTCAATCAGCATTAAAATCGTCGGCATTCTCAAAAAAAATTTTAAATAATAAAAAATACGACTTTATCAATCGACCTGAAATTTGGGACACGTTTGTGATCATTTTCAAAAAAATTCAAACATAAGATTATTTTTAAATCAATTTTGAATTTTTAGAAAAAAGTCTGTAGGTTCTCTAACTTTCGCAAATTTGCAGCGATCGAGTTAAATATTTTTTTACAAATAAAGCCATCCTAAAGGAAGATCGGTATTGAATTTGGAATGAATCTATAAATAGGTTTGGTTTTTATGACATTTTGAATTTTTCAAAAAATTTACATTTTGCTCTAACTCACGTAAAATATCGCCGAATCAATCGAAATTTTCTACAGACTAACAATAGTACTCAGCACTCCTGCATACAAAATTTCGTAATGATCGGTAAAGGCGTTCAGATTTTATGGCATTTTGAATATTTTCATAAATTTACATTTTGCTATAACTCACGTAAAAATCATAAAATAAATTGTAATTTATTGAAATATTGAAACTATTTACAATAATTCTTATTGTATATGTTTATATTTAATTATTTACAAAAAAGAAAAAAAATGCAAGCATTACATAATGATTTTATAATTTATCCAATTTCTTTATGTTGTATATAGATAACTACCAAAACTTTGAATGTAACAAACAAAAGTTACAAAGTAGAATATTGCACATTGCTTATTAATTTCCATATTTCACAAAGTTTCCTCCACGAGGAAGCCAAAAATTATAAATACGATTAATCATAGAGTTTTGTGAATAAGATAAGAAATAGAAATGAATGAGGAAGCAATGTGCAATGTTCTACTTTGCAATTTTTTTCTGTATATCCACACTGGAATTTTTGGACTCCAGTGGACAATTGCGAGATCAATTGGTACGAAACAAGTAGTTATATAGTTTTTATCGATGTTTCGCACGTCTTTTGCGGTCTTTCAATAGCAGAAGACTATAAGAAAGTCAATGTAAGAATCGAAACAAAACGTCGAGATGAATTATGCAACGATCAATTAATAAAATTCCAATCACATTCGCAGGCTCGAGAGGGCACGGGCATGGCACACGAGCCGTGCCGTTTGCGCGCGCGTGCTCACGCAACGCTTTATAAACGACGCTACGAGGCGTGTCGAACCGAAAGAGACGAACTAGAGAAAGAACAGTGAACGAGGAAGAAAGCGCGATGGAAGTTGTTCGTGGAAACTCGACTCAAGTCTTTTGGCACATGTTTGGATTGAGTTAGTCTCCACACTCCCGAGGCGCTCTGCCGTAGTTTGAAACGAGACGATAGGGAAGGCAAGCACGGAAAGGATCTTTCACAAAAGACCTATTATCCTTGTCAAGGATCGTTGGCCACGTACGTTTCCAACGACTGCGTTACCGACTACACTTAGATATATAGATTTTTTTTTTCTAAACCTATCATGAGAATAAAGGGGTTTCTTTTTTCTGTAATTAGGCTTAAAGAATTTTTTAAGTCAAAGAGGAAGGTGCTGGTGTTTTTTTATTTTATGGTCCAGCACAAGGGAAATCACTCTGAATGATTACAGGGAAAGAAAAGATTAGTTGCCGTAATAAAAAAAATGAGTTGGCACTAACGTGGATTTTCTTCAACGGCTACAACGAATTTTAATCTTGTGTATTTTACGGAAAGCAATGTTTGGTTGTGACAACTACGTTTCCAATTTGATGTATGCAAGGTGTACAAAATTATTTGCCCCGACCATATCGAATAGTAACCTCAACGATTCGTACAATTGTTTCTGGCAAAATTAGTAAGCGTAACCAATTCAATCGTTGGGACTACCATTCGAATCGTTGCGACTATAATTCGAATCGTTGGGACTATAATTCGAATCATTGGGACTGCCATTCAAATCATTGGGACTAGAATTCGAATCGTTGGGACCACCATTCAAATCATTGGGCTACTATTCGTATTGTTGGGCCGACCATTCGAATCGTTGGGACCAGAATTCGAATCATTGGGACTAGAATTCGAATCATTGGGACTAGAATTCGAATCATTGGGACTAGAATTCGAATCATTGGGCTACCATTCGTATTGTTGGGGCGACCATTCGAATCATTGGGACTGCCATTCGAATCATTGGGACTATCATTCGAATAGTTGGGACTACCATTCGAATCATTGGAACTAGAATTCGAATCGTTGGGACCACCATTCAAATCATTGGGCTACCATTCGTATTGTTGGGGCGACCATTCAAATTATTGGGGCGACCATTCAAATCATTGGGACTGCCATTCGAATCGTTGGGACTGCCATTCGAATTATTGGGACTATAATTCGAATCATTAGGACTACCATTCCAATCATTGGGTCTACCATTCGAATCGTTGGAACTACCATTCGAATCGTTGGGACTACCATTCGAATCACTGGGACCACCATTCGAATCGTTGGGACTACCATTCGAATCGTTGTGTTTACCATTCGAATCATTGGGCCTACCATCCCAATCATTGGGCCTACCATTCGAATCATTGGGCCTACCATTCGAATTGTTGGGATTACCATTCGAATCGTTGGGCTACCATTTGAATCATTGGGACTAGCATTCGTATCGTTGGACCCACCATTCGAATCATTGGATCTATCATTCGTATCGTTGGGGCTACTATTCGAATCGTTGGGTCTATCATTAGAATCGTTGGGACTACCATTCAAATTGTCGGTATTACCATTCGAATCGTTGGCACTACAATTTGAGTTATAAGGGAAACAAAAAAAAACGATTGGTTGTGTCAACTCATTTTTTGGTTATAGCAACTAATCTTTTCATTCCATGTATCATGAGGAAAAAAAAAAATTTCTCAAAGTGGGTTTTAACAATTTTTCAATTCAAACAAGAAGGCACTGGTGCTTTTACTTAGCGACTGGTCCAGCTGAAGCGAATCCACCTCGAACGATTAGTACGCAGGATTGAAGCTCAGTCGTCGAGGAAAATCCTCTGTGTACCAGAGAGACTAAAATGTAATATTCTCTACGTGCAACGAGAGGCATATTCGCAGGACTGTTTGCCTTCGGGATTCATAACTCTTTGACCGTTTCTTGTGCGAACGCCGCGTTAATTAAAACGTTCAGTCACGGTCAGAAATGCACTATATAACATGGTGCGAAGCACTGTCGAAGCTGGAGCAGCACAAGAGTTCATCGGCGAGTTGAGTGCATTACTGTAGGTCATCGCGATGAAAGGGAGCTCCGGGATAATTTTAATCTTGAGAACGGATGAAAAGCTATAGTAGGAACAGAGAAAAAAAAATTAATCACATCGGAGGACCTCATAGCTCATCGTCCTTTCCATATGAAATGTTTTACGAGGATCATATTTTTTTTTTCTCTCTCTCGATCGATCGATAGTGTACACCCGAGTAATATCCAAGATTTTTTTTTTTTTTTTTGCAATCTCGTGGGAATCTCGGGATCACGACGTAAAAATGCAAACGAGGCATATATACAGGGCAATCTAGTCCAAATCGACGGGTCGGGTTCCTGGTATATATATTTTTTTTGTTGGTATTTGTTCAATGTAAATATAAATTACTAAAAAAAAATATTTTTTGAAAATTGAATTTGCAAAGGGTATTTCAATGCTTATATTCTGTAGCATTTTTAGTAATGGAATTATTAATAAATCGGCAGTGCGCAAATCGAATATTTATTAATTGATTGAATTTTGCAATTCATTATATCAGAATTCATGGATTTAACTGCCGGTCGAAAAGTACTAAAATTTAGTACGCAACATTTTTTTTTTTTCAAAATGTCGATACCGAATAGCACCATCACAAAAAAAATCGTTACAAACATTTTTGCAGCATTACAAAAAACCTTGTTTTTTTTTACGTTCCGATTTCGAAATCCTAAATCTGACTTCGGTTAAAAAAATGCCAAAACCGACTTCCCATTTTTTAAAAATTATTATATCGATTTTCGGCCTTCTAGCGTTTTCAAATCTCTTTCAAAACTTTTTACAGCGTTGAAAAAAAAAAAATTTGACTCGGTCAAACGTCAGTCAGAATCGACATTATCCTACCGGCTTGATCTAGAAAATCTCATATGTATCCGATACTTCGCTTCCCAAAGTATTTTTTTTTTTTTTTAATGATAATAATTCAATGTTAACGACGCGAAGGGTAGAAAGAGGCGAGGTTAATGTTAGAGTGGGAGGCATACGAGGTTCAAGAGGAAAAAGCTCCAGAATGCATTCCATCGGCTTTATAAGTTTCCGAGGCGTACAAAAGCGTTTAATGACACACGCAGGTATACTACGACACGTTGATGGCGCGCAGCGCGTAAAACTCGGGACATTGGGGTGCACTCGGCATTTGGTCTCAGTAGCGCCGAGAGAGTTTAGTAGAGTAGAGCTGTAACCTACGAGGCAGAGCAGCACAAAGCATCGGACTAGCATTATACCCGTTGGAGAATATCCCTAGAGGCAGCGGCAGCAGCTATACAGAGAGTACATACGCAGAGTCGAGGCTCGCAAGGGATATTGCGCATAAAAGTGTCTAGTCATCGTTTCATGCGCGGGTCCCGCACGATAGCCGCGTGAAAAATGAAAACGGTACGTGCTCGAGGACCGACCGTCGGGTAGCCGACGAGCAGCTCGATCGTCGAGAGCCAGACGGGCCCGCAAACGTTGCTATACAGTGCTGCTATATCGTCGCTTGACGTGCGTTTCGTCCGTACCGCACTCTCACGCACAAGAGCTACGAGCACTCGACTATTTGGCAGAGCTCCCTCATGTACTACACATGGGTGTACCACATGAAAAAATATGTATGTAAGATATATGTATGAATAGAAAAAAAATTGTATATTTTGCATATATTTCTTAGATGTTTTTGCGAAAATGCATGACAAATATATTCTTGTAAAAATATATGAGAAATATATTTCAAAATATATGACAAATTTATTTTTGCGAAAATGTATAAGAAATATATTTTTCCGAAAATATATGAGAAATATATTTTTCCGAAAATATATGAGAAATATATTTTTGTGAAAATATATGAGAAATATATTTTTGTGAAAATATATGGGAAATATATTTTTGTGAAAATATATGAGAAATATATTTTTGCGAAAATGTATAAGAAATATATTTTTGCGAAAATATATGAGAAATATATTTTTGCGAAAATATATGAGAAATATATTTTTGGAAAAATATATGAGAAATATATTTTTGCGAAAATATATGAGAAATATATTTTTGGAAAAATATATGAGATATTTTTGTGAAAATATATGAGAAATATATTTTTGTGAAAATATATGAGAAATATATTTTTTGCGAAAATATATGAGAAATATATTTTTGCGAAAATGTATAAGAAATATATTTTTGCGAAAATGTATAAGAAATATATTTTTGCGAAAATGTATAAGAAATATATTTTTCCGAAAATATATCAGAAATATATTTTTGGGAAAATATATGAGAAATTTATTTTTGCGAAAATATATGACAAATATATTTTTGGAAAAATATATGATACTTTTTTTGCGAAAATATGAGAAATATATTTTTGCGAAAATATTTGAGAAATATATTTTTGCGAAAATATTTGAGAAATATATTTTTGCGAAAATATTTGAGAAATATATTTTTCCGAAAATATATGAGGAATATATTTTTGCGAAAATATATGAGAAGTATATTTTTGGGAAAATATATGAGAAATATATTTTTCGGAAAATATATGAAAAATATATTCTTGCGAAAATATATGATTAATATATTTTTCCGAAAATATATGAGAAACATATTTCGACAAAAGGATATGATTAATATATGACAAATGTCTGTCGAATATATGAAAAATATATATAAATTCTATTTTTGTAGTTATATATCACATATACTTTGCACATATGTTTTACTATCGTGTGGATACCTACACGTCTATCTCATATATTTGAATAAAAAATGGAAAATTCGCAAGGAAAAAATTGTTTAATTAGAACTCGTCAACTGAGTAATTTCAAACTCGAACTTCCATTCGCACATTTCTGAATTAGAAGTTTCTGTAGAATACAGTATTTATAAAATACGAGAACGAGCACTATACTAATTAATACTTTATTTGGAGGGAGCTGGTTACCTTCATGTGTACAATGATTACATTTTCTCCTTGCAATTCAGTTTGGAGTATGTTTGAGCACATTGCAACTGACCACCATACTGAAAATATGATTAATTAAAATCTTCTTTATAATGGAAAACTAACAAATAACTTGAAAACTTTTATTCTTTTTACATTTAAATTTTATTAATTTTATTTCATAGCAAAGCCTTGCGAAGTTAGTAAACAGTTGAAAAACGAAGACTTTGTGTAAGGCTTTTTTTCTTGTCTGCTGATTAATAGTTTATCGATTGAGGAATGAAAAAAAAAATATGTCTGTCGTTGTCAGAACCGATCGGGTCAACAAGTTTCCTTACAAACCAGTTTTAGAAATTTCCAACCTTGCACATGATTCAGAATAAATCAATCGATGTCTTATACTGTATGACCTCTCATTTACTTCGTAACGATATTCTACACAAGTTAAAGACAGGAAATTTTTTTTTATTTCCATAGTAAATAGACTCTAAATATCAAAATTACATTGACAATTTTTAAATCAAACGATAGCTCTGACTGGAAACCCAAAAAAAAATTGCTTGGACAGCAAAATAAAATTCGTAATTGCATTCAACAATTAAATGCAATAAAATCATGTTAATGTACTCCAAATCCCAATTTCCTGTTATACGCAGGTCCCTTAATTAAAATAAAATACCCATTAATAAAACATGAATGGACCATTCATGATGCAAGATATAAACTTTTACCACACATTCTACAATAACTGATAGAAAAAAAAATTCTTTATTCCATTCTACAAACAACAGATTATTAATATTCGCAATATCATTAAACAGTAAAACCCCAATAAAAATTGTAACTCCCCCAAAATTCTAATTTCCCATTAAACTCGGTTCCCTTAATTAAAGTAAATTATCCATTAACACAACATCATTGTCACATTCATAACGCAGCAATAAACTTTTGCCACATGTACCGCAGATGATCAAATATTGAAAATGCCGGTAGTCGAAATTTGGTCAATTTCCTTTATCAATATGTATACGAACCTTCAATATTATAGGTTATATATGAATGAATAATAGTTCGAAATTATCGGTGTGACATGCTGCAGCGTTAACATATATATCACGCCTAATCACATCGCCAGCAGCTGCGCGGACGCCAACCGGTCAGTTCGTACCAATCATTTCGTTAACGTTGCGGAACAAGATATGGGAAATTTGTTTAGAGTATATGTATATGAGAGAGAACTCGGTTGTGTACTATAGTTAACGTGATTAGGCTCGGGGTATTGATTTCCAGATACGCCCAGCTAACAACGATTTACTATTTATTAGTTGGTCTCCCAGACTGTTATAGCCACAATATAGTGTTGAGTTGGCTTTTGCATCTCGCTTTCTCGTAGTGTGTTGTAAACGCACGTGTTTCCCCACTACCATCATCACCACTGGTTGTCTATACTATCAATAGCTGTGCGAAGCATACGCCAGGCGCAAATTACACCAATAACATTGCATTATAGTGGGGTTAATGCGTTGGAGGGCAACGAGAGTATCTCCTCGACTCTCGGTCCCTTGTTTGGTGTGTTTCAAGCCCCTGATCGAACGAGCCGCGTAGACGTTATCACTCACCGCCTTATGGAAAGCAGTTCTGGCATCGCACCCTTCTCGAAAATCGCCCTTCACCCTATCGTCTGTTAACGACCCTGCAAGTGCCCGTTATGTCATCAATGTAGTAACGTTACAACGATATTCCGCTATTCTCCGCTCTGTTACATTTCCCCGAGGGAACAAGCACTCAGCTATTACCCACCAACCCTTTTTTTTCCGTGACCTCGGAAGCGTTTTGGGGATCATCAAAAATATTAAATTCTACGAGATACCGACCCTCATTCGCACCAAGATCTTAATACTTTTGGGTTGGCATTTTATTTTACGCCCTCAAGTATCACCAATTTGCTGCAAATAAATGCCTCCATTTTTTTCTGTAATAATCGGACAATCATTTTTATTCACAATTGTTCAGAATTGTTCAAAATTGTTCAAGATTGTTCAAGATTGTTCACGATTGTTCAAGATCGTTCAGAATTGTTTACGATTGTTTACAATTGTGCAGAATTGTGCAGAATTGTTCAGGATTGTTCTGATTTGTTCAGATTTATTCAGATTTGCTCAGATTTGTTCAGAATTATTCAGAATTATTCAAGATTGTGCAGAATTGTTCAGGATTGTTCTGATTTGTTGAGAATTGTTCAAGATTGTTCAGAATTGTTCAGGATGGTGCAGGATTGTTCTGATTTGTTCAGAATTGTTCAGGGTAGTTCAGAATTGTTCAGGGTGGTTCAGAATTGTTCAGGGTGGTTCAGAATTGTTCAGGATGGTTCAGGATTGTTCTGATTTGTTCAGAATTGTTCAGGATGGTTCAGGATTGTTCAGGATGGTTCAGGATTGTTCTGATTTGTTCAGAATTGTTCTGATTTGTTCAGAATTGTTCTGATTTGTTCAGAATTGTTCTGATTTGTTCAGAATTGTTCTGATTTGTTCAGAATTGTTCTGATTGTTCAGAATTGTTCTGATTTGTTCAGAATTGATCTGATTTGTTCAGAATTGTTCTGATTTGTTCCGAATTGTTCAGAATTGTTCAGAATTGTTCAGAATTGTTCAGAATTATTCAGAATTGTTCAGAATTGTTCAGAATTATTCAGAATTATTCAGAATTGGTCAGAATTGTTCAGAATTGTTCAGAATTGTTCAGAATTGTTCAGAATTGTTCAGAATTATTCAGAATTGTTCAGAATTGTTCAGAATTGTTCAGAATTGTTCAGAATTGTTTAGAATTGTTAAAAATTGTTAAAAATTGTTCAGAATTGTTGAAAATTGTTCGAAATGGTTCAGAATTGTTCAAAATTGTTCAGAATTGTTCAAAATTCGGCAGAATTGTTCAGATCTTTTCGATTGATATTTATAGAGCTGTGGAAGTTTTTCTGAAGTGAATATATACAGCTTGAACTCTAAAATTTGATAAAATGACACTTAGCTATTACCACGACCCCTTTTTTCCGTGGCTCGGAAAAGTTTTAGGGTTCATCGAAAATATTAAATTCTACGAGATGTACAGTTTCAAGTTGGCATTTAATTTTACTTCCTTAAGTACCAATTTTCTGCAGAAATTGTAAAATCCAAAATCATAGTTATCAATTTTGGTCACATAAAATCCCATTAGAATCGGATTTTAAAAAATAGCATCGCGATTCTGCTAAATGTGATATTGCGATGATAAAGAGAATAACACTTTGAAGCTTATTAAAACTATCTTAATACTGCATTTACACTGTTTTTGCCAATACCTAAAAGAATCATCAAGTAATACCCCAAATTATGTTGCATCACGAAAAGTAAAAAATAAAATACATAAGTCTTCGATGTCTCGTTGAATATTTATCCAGTTGTAAGAGTTCAAGATCGTTATGTCCCTTTAACGTATAATTGTCGGTACGTGCGTTATCAGTTGTAGAAGTAATAACAGTAGTTTGCTTGCGTGAAAGTGCAACTGGCAAGCGTGAAGGCTCATGATATTCTGATGTTCCAATCAGCACTGGAGTTGCATTCAGTCACGCGACGAATGTGTCTGGCTTGGCGCGTGTTCAATGCCGAGATTCTTGTTCCTTATATTGTCAAGCGCGATATGCGAACACAGTGGAAAGATATGGTACAGCTCCAAAGCCGCTGATGGGAATTTCGACCTCCTCCGAGGTAGAGAGTAGAATTGTCCCCGATCACGATGTTAATTCCGTATTGGCCACTAAGAGGATTCGTGCACTCCAATGTTCTCTCGACCCTCGACATACCTGACGTCTTCGCGCTTGCCACGACAGTAGACATCAGCACGTCCGGCGAGAGATCTCATGGGTAATTGGATACGTTTGTCCTCCGGTAATTCGAGTATGCAAATGATTCTATCTCTGTACCCGACTCAAGCTCCCTAAGCTATAAGACAATTGCGGTATCCGTTTGGGTAATTGAATGAACTCAAACGGGTTAAGTGGAAATTGCATTTGCTAGATGCCTAACATTATACTTGACAATTATAGGATTCTATTTTTTAAATGCTTTTTGGATAAAATCTCTAACGTGCGACAAGGAAAATTAAATGTGGAATACAGTTAAGTGTATCGCAATGAAATCAAGATGCATTGAAAAATATGATCCAGACTTCATAAAGAGAGTTAGGGTCAAATTTATAATCGCAAGTTTAGAAATGTACTATTACTACTTGCACCATCTCCTTATTGTGTTTATGAACGAAACTGGTAATGTTAAGAGGCGAAGTATTTTTATAATCCAATCGAGTAACGACAGCACGTGTCTCGAGGCTGTCCACTTCGTGTAGCCTTCTGAGCCGAGGCGTTCAGTCACCGCGAATCACGATTAAATCTAGATCCAACCGACGAGGTTGCCCATTATGCCGAGTCAGTGGAAGGCATGTATGCTGAGCCCGGGCTCATGCACTAGGGACGACAGGGAGGATCGAGGCTCGGGCAAGCGACGTAAGTGGATTAGATTACCGCTCGCAAGCTTTCCATCGTACTCTCTGCTTGCCCTCCTGCTCAGTTGCTGTTTCTCAAGCCTGCAATCCCTCTTTTAGGCTTTCCCTAGTGATGTGTACAGCTCTCCGAGGTTTTTTTACTTCAGCTTCTCTCATACAAGTCGTCATCAGACTTCTATTCGTGCACCAGGTCTTAAGGAGGGTCTTCTGTTACTTGTGGTGGGGCGGCCGAAGAGCGGTGAGACGTGAGACGGAGGTAGCTAGCCGTGCAACAATGTTGCGTCGGAGGCGGCAAACTCGTGTAACACGACTTATACTGATCACTTTAATTTCAACAAAACGGTACAGACGAATGTTTCGAAAATTGGATATGTAGTTCTGGAAAGTACGTCGTTTCAAGCGGTATACGTTTCCAAAAGATGACATCACTCCTTCTATTTATTTTGCACGATCGACTATGCACTATTTTCCATAAGCCCAATGTTAAATCTCTTAACTTTGAGAATTAATATCTTTAAAACGGTGCAGACAACCTCATGAAAACTCCACAGTTTGATGAGAGGATTACTCGTGAACATGCTGTCCAAATTTCAAAACGCTGGCATCACTTCGAGATAACAGATGACTCTCCTTAACCACTAAAGTTAAAGTATAAGATTGAAATCATATAATGATGCCCAAGAGAAAATTACACGCATGTAATTGATTGTTGAGCTGAAGCGAAAAGAAGACACAGCCTACTTATTGAAAAACATCGTCATTAGTTGATGTCCATTCATCGGCGGACATATTTTCCGCAAAAATTAAGAGCTCAACAAGCTGATGCGGGTGATCAATCCAAGATTTGGCACTAACAAGAGCTCAATGTACGGTAAAAGTTGTTTCATATTCTTGATTGAACAAATTTATCAATAGCAATGTTCTAATCCATGCTTAAAGCGTATATGAGTTTTAACTCGATTGAATAACTTTTTCACAAGACAATTCATTGAATCTGATTGATTGGTGTCAATCTATTAATTCACTACAACCATTATATCAGTTTTATCAAGTTCATTGGTTTCATCGATAATCCGACATCTTCAACAAATCTCACATGTATTTCAGCCACACATTTAGCGTATTTTTTAATTGACACATGGTGACAGTGAAACTTCGATGAAATCGAAGGCCATGACAATTTGGTACATTTCATATTCTTGTGTAATTAAATTTACTGATGAAAATGCTGTCAGTATATCTGAAGGAAATGTTCATATTAAATGGACAGAATCGACGTTTTTGAAGATAATGGATTCTTGATGTATTAATTGATTGAATTGTCAATGGAATAATTTTCTGCAACTATAATATTGTACCATTTAACTGGTCCTCGATAATTGGCCATCATCGCTGAATCTGACATGTTTCGCAGCTCCACATAAAAACCATTTGATATTCACGTGCAATTAAATGCATTGATGAATATGCTAAATTCTTTATGTATTTGAAACAAAAGTCTCTGTTTACTCAACTTAATCATTGTTTCGGGAGATTATTGATTCTTGATGGATTCGATGATTGAAATGACAATCAGATTATCTTTTCCAACCATTATATCGTTTTTTTCTTTCATGAATTAGCACTTAATTGAATTTAATGAATTTTTGTAAGTTCTTGGCGTCGAGACGTTACCGCATCTCTAGATACTAGAAAGAAAACCACGACAATCTTGACTATTTGAACTATCAGATATTCACGTGCAATTGAATTTATTGATGAATGTGCTCAATTCTTCTCCTATTCAAAGTGAAAGTCTGTCACCACTTGGCTAAATCACTCTTTCGAAGGTCCGCCTAAAAGTCATGAATCCAGGATGGTATCTGTGTAACCCAAGATGGAAAATGGGATTTGATCCAAATCCATTGTACAGCTTGGCCTCCATCCTGAATTGCCCAGAATCCATCCTGGACATTTAATGTCTTGGGTCCAAAATTTGATCCTTCTACCTCGCCCTTCGGCCATAGGCTGTTTTTTTACTATTCCACCGATGGCTTCAGCCAAATTAATGGGCAATGGAAAAATCCTTTGACTTCCACAGGCGACTTGTCTTTTTCAATCCATCCTGGACAGTCCAAACTCCATCCTGGATTCCATCCTGGACTCCGTATTTTTTTTACATGAGGGCTACACAATTCTTGATGGATTCTTCAATTAAAATTATGACAAAGTTATCGTTTGCACCTGTTATATCCTACCCGTGCAGAAATATAGTTGGGGCTCCAACTTGACCCTTTCTAGTTTGCCCCAGTTCTATTAGGGGCCCTACTAGGCTAGTCATGCTTTAAGTACGAAGCCTTTATAGGCTCAATATGGGCGACCCTAGTGAGGGTTCCACATTTAAGCCTGATTAGGCGCCGAAGTTTGTCATACGCTACTTTTTACTATCTAACATCCACCAATGGTTTCAGCCAAATTAACGGACAATGGAAAAATCCTTTGACTTCCACAAGCGACTTGTGTTTTTCAATCCATCCTGGACAGTTCAAACTCCATCCTGGATTCCATCCTGGACTCCGTATTTTTTGTACATGGGGGCTACTCAATTCTTGATGGATTCTTCAATTAAAATTAAGACAAAGTTATCATTTGCACCTGTTATATCCTACCCGTGCAGAAATATAGTTGGGGCTCCAACTTGGCCCTTTCTAGTTTGCCCCAGTTCTACTAGGGGCCCTACTAGGCTAGTCACGCTTAAAGTACGGAGCCTTTAGAGGCTCAATATGGGCGACCCTAGTGAGGGTTCCACATTTAAGCCTGATTAGGCGCCGAAGTTTGTCATACGCTACTTTTTACTATCTAACATCCACCAATGGTTTCAGCCAAATTAACGGACAATGGAAAAATCCTTTGACTTCCACAAGCGACTTGTGTTTTTCAATCCATCCTGGACCCCGTATTTTTTTACACGGGGGCTACTCAATTCTTGATGGATTCTTCAATTAAAATTATGACAAAGTTATCGTTTGCACCTGTTATATCCTACCCGTGCAGAAATATAGTCGGGGCTCCAACTTGGCCCTTTCTAGTTTGCCCCAGTTCTATTAGGGGCCCTACTAGGCTAGTCACGCTTAAAGTACGGAGCCTTTAGAGGCTCAATATGGGCGACCCTAGTGAGGGTTCCACATTTAAGCCTGATTAGGCGCCGAAGTTTGTCGTGGCCGCCTCTGTTAAGCCTAGTAGGGTTCTAGAGTAGATTCCCTATTGTGGATGCCACGTTTATACCTAAAAAGGTCCCTTATTTAATTGCGTCTGCCCGAACTAATTTCTGCACGGATAGTTTCAGTGTTCATATTTCCCTGCCATCTTCCCAAGATCTGACATGTATCAGAATCATACATCCAGCTTATTTTTCAACTGGCGCGTTTTGAAAGCGAGACTCTAGTACGAGGTCGAAAGCCACGACAATCTCGACGATTTGCATTGGACTTGGTCATGTAGGTCGCGCTAGGCGTGCTGGTACCGCGCGACGAGACACTTGGTACGACGAAACGCTGATTCGGGATGCATGTTGTTTGCCAAGCCTTGCCAGTAGTGGGATGGAGGAAACGGTGGAGACAGAGGGGCATACAGAGAGAGAGAGAGAGTGGAATGGGATACCGCCGAGGGAAAACGGTGAACGTTGGCTCTTCGTGTCTGGCGAGTATTACCCTGTCCTGGTGGTGGGTGAGGGGTTGACCCAGCCGGCGCGTTTCCGGGCGGCACAGCATGTACACTGAGTAGCGGCAGTAGCACCAGCAGCAGCAGCAGCAGCAGCCGGCGAACTCTTCATTGCGCTGAGTCGAAAGAAACGAAAACCGACGTCGTCCGCCGTCGTTGCCACCGTCGTCGTCCATATAAAACCACTCAGAAATTCCATAAATTTTTTAAATGTCTCATAAAAGTTGAGCTTTTTATGTGGAAGATCTGGAAAAGTAGGGAACGTTGCTGTGACGTTGCTGGGGTGAGTCCGGAAGAGCAAGAGGCCATCCACCCCGACGCCACATCGGATATTCCGTCTTTTTCTATTTTGACGTATCGCGACCCTCTATCCACTCACATTTTTTTCCACCAAATTCTTCGGTTCACATAGTGTACGCGGGAATGGTTCATGGGAAAGGGAATACGAGGGGACTTGACGTTAACAAGATTGAACCCATCGCTATCGATTTACTATATCTGAATACAGGTTTTTTTTCCTCGAGGGTTTTTTCTTTTTTTTTGTGCTTTTGATATCGAGCATACTCTCCCTTTGAAACTCCCACTTCTATAGGATTCTATATCGAATTTCATTTAATTCGGATTAAGCTTTTAACTTGAATTAAAAATGCATCTTTTTGCGCATGGATTGATAATTACAATTCACGATCAATGTTAACTTGTTCTTTGAATTATTTTTAATGCAAATTAACGAAAATGGATTTGAAGAAAAACCGTAATATTTTACAGATTTTTTGATAACTTTTTTGTCATAATGAGAAAGATTTTTTTACATCATTGAATTTTATTGATTTAATGGTGTTTCAGTCAATTATGTCTTTGCATTTTGCTTTCGCATTATATTTTATATTTCTCAAAATTGCATCTGTGAGGAAGATGATGAATTTTACCTTTCTGAGGAAAATTGAGAAAACGAAGTTCACAGTTCTACTTTGCATCCTTTTTTTCAATTCTTAATCAATTGGAAATCAAAATCCTATAAAAGCTGAAACTCTTTACAGATTCAGTCCTAATTCGGTATTCAAAAATACAGAATTTACTAAAATCTAAAAACACTTTTGAATATTTGTATACATTTTTTTTATTCCTTAGGTCATTTTGCGTATCCTAACATGAAGATTTCAATTTTTTTTTTCTTTTCACGTCGTGAAAAAAATACTGTCTCCAGGAAACAGAAATAAATCATATAATAAAAATGAAGCTTATAATAAAAAGCCTGATAAAATAATTAATTTCCGGCACCGAAAATTCCAAATTAATTGGGAATCAAAATCCTATAAAAATAGAAACTCTTTACAGATTCAGTCCAAATTCGGTTGAGAAAAAAGAAAAAAAATCATACAATAAAAATGAAGCACATAATAAAAAGCCTGATAAAATAATTAATTTCTGGCACCGTAAATTCCAAATTGATTGAAAATCAAAATTCTATAAAAACAAAAACTCATTACAGATTCGGTCCAAATTCTTTTCCCAAAAAAGCAAAAAATTTACTAAAACCTGAAAACACTTTTGAATTTTCATATATATTTTAACTATACTTTATCCAGACATTTGTTCATTTTTTGTTCTATTCACGTCGTGAAAAAAATACAGTCTTCGTCAGGAATGAATCGTATACAATAAAAAGCCCGATATAAAAATGAATTTCTTTGACCGGAGGCAACAACATAATTAAACGTTTCACGGTCCAATTTCTCGAGAGATGTTGCCAAAGTTTCTTGTCGCTTACCGTTTATTTTTCGCGGTAAGAAGCGAGACCCTCAAACGAGAAGACATTAGACACGATGTTCGTTCGAAGATAGGAAAGAACGAAAAGGAATAGCGAGGGTCTGAAGCCTGCCGGGCGTTAATCTCCCGACTTTGCACTATCGGGTACACGCGCTCGGCCCGACGTCGCGCAATTCGGTTTTATTATCGAATGTCACTGGCACGGCGCGAGCCAACGCTCTGAAAATGGAGGGTACAACGACTTTGGTCTCAACGGTGCCAGAAAAGGACCGCAAAGCTCCCTCGCTCTCGGACCGCTATCTTTATTATTATGGCGGTCTATCGTTTAGCACACAGCATACACTCGCGACGAGAAGATAGAGGCTGCCCCTACCCCCACTCAATGCCTTACAGGTTCTACCCTCGCCACGAGATACTACTTAATCCAATAAAAAATGCACCGAACGGAGCGCGTAGGTATTCTTTGGCCCGGCACCAGCGCCGACTTAGCGAACCTCCGTATAAAGAGAGAAGCAAACTTTTTTTTATCGCTTATTTATAAAGCCTACTACTGGCGCAAAACTGCTGACTTTTGCCTTCATTTTTTAGCGTGATTTTTAATAAAGCGAATACATTGAAAATTGATGGATGCGAATTATTTTCTGGAGATTCTGCAACTTGTTGTTGTTAATAGTCAAGATATAGAATTAATATGAAAGGGCAGAAGAAATAAATAGTATTTTGTTTAGGACATCTCGTTTGAATGACAGACATGAAATTAGGGAGGTTGGAGCGCTCCACACTAGTCAAATCAGTGCTAAATTTTTAAAAGCGTTTCTACAATTTCAGATGGCTTAATAATCTGTTCCAAGGTGTTAATCACATAGCAGCATTAGTTCTTGATATTCAAATACATTCACAGCTGTCATATGAACAGTAAATCGATCAATATCTCCAAATTTCCGATGTCATGTTTTTTCATCCAGTTTTGTAAAAGGGTAAACCGTAATATCAGTCCGATTGTGACGAAACATAGCTCATTTTGATCAGTGGAAGATCCTCAATCGATTGACCGTCCGGATTTTCTATAATATCAGGCGTTCAAAAGTTACAGCCATTTGTATACTTGATGTTAGGTTATGATAGGGTAAACAAACGGTTGTATCTTTTGAACTACTAATACGATTTTAAAAAATAGACGGCCAATCGATAGAATATCTTTTAGTAAACAAAATGAGCTATTGGTCGTCATAATCAGACTGATATTACCGTTTACCCTTTTAAAAAAATGGATGAAAAAATATAACATCGGAAATTTGCAGATATTGATCGATTTACTGTTGATATCACAGCTGTGAATGTTTTTAAATATCAAGAACTAATGCTGCTATGTGATTAACACCTTGGAACAGATTATTAAACCATCTGAAATTGAGGAAACGCTTTTAAAAATTTAGCACTGATTTGACTAGTGTGGAGCGCTCCAACCTCCTTAATGAAACAAAAGATGAAAGATGAAAAAACTTAGTGGATGCGATTCTCTTCTGGAGATTCTGCAACTTGTTGTTGCTAATAGTCAAGTTATAGTATTAATATGAAATAGCAGAAGGAATAAATCGTATTTTGTTTACTACTTCTCGTTTTGAAAACAGACAAGAAATCAATGAAAAAAAAAGATGATAGATGAATAAGCGTCACCCAAAAACGAAATAAACTGAAGAATATATTTATTAAATTGTTCTCAGTTTATATCTCGCACGAAATACGAAACTTTGTTAGTTCCAAGACAACTCGGTATTTTTTAATGGCTGTCATTTTTCGTGGTTTTGAATAATCGTTATTCGATTTTTTTTTAGAATGTATTAACACTTTGATGGGCTCGTATGAGGATCTACGAAATATCCATTTCCATTGATAAACATAAATATTTCAAAAATTTTCGACACGTTTTGGAATCAGAATAATAGGAAAATTACTATAAAATTTTTATTTTTAATTTTTGCGTGTGGCCACTTTATTTGTCATGGAATTAACAGGTAGAATGCATTGCAAATGAAACTATACCGTTTGTCAAATTTTGCCAGAATTTTTGTGATTGAGAAAAAAATGTATTTAAAAATAGTTATTTTAATGTAGTAAATATGTTACGTTGTCAGTTAAATGGTTAATTTTATAATGATAGGTAAATCTACTTGCGAGCTTTGCCGTTGATGGAAAATCATATCAAGCTACATATTTAGCTGTATTTCCAGTATTAATATTCTGCAGTATTGTATTTAAGGAGTACTATAATTAGACTTACGTTCCTTGCGAGTGAGGGATTATAGTTTTGTAATTAAATGAACTCTATCTATCTATAGAAAATATAATTGATTTTTGCCCAATGATGCTTATAATTTTTACATATTATCTGCAATTTGTACTAGCTAGTAGATTTTGTATATTTAATAATTTACTAACATAACATCATCATTAAAAAATAAAACTCAACATTTCAGTAAAAAAACATGTGTAAATCAAATATCGCAAGTCTCGTAATACAAATTGCAGATTGAAATAAAAACTGAGGGCTTAACCCGAGTCAACAAAACAAGATGCTTAAAAAAATGCTTTAGAAATTGATACTTTTCTCTGTTGCATGCCAAAATATTAAAGCCATTATCATAAAAAGCATTAAAGCATAAATTCGACAGAATATCTAATTTTCAAACTATTCAAATTAAAAAAAAATCTTTTATCAATTTCGTTGAATAAGATCAAGAATAGTTAATCAAATACAGATTCAATTATACAGTCGCGTACACTGAGAGAAAATTATGGTATTAGTAACTACAAAGTGACAACTATTCATTTTTAGTTCGTACGACCAATTTTTTATAGTTGCCACAACTATGAAATAGTTACTATAACTACCAAATAGTTACCATAACTATTTTCATAGTTACCGTAATTATGAAAATGTTGCATGGACTAGAAATTAATAGTTGTCACTCTATAGTTGACTGTACTATTACGATTTCTCTGAGTGTACCTAGAATAACAAAACCATTCTACTAATCCTAATTTACTATTTAAAAAAAAGGTTAACAAAGTGAGTACATTCACAGTTAAAAAAATAAATCGTTGGTTATCGATCGAACGTTTATGCAGGTAAAGTAGTGACTCGAGATTACCAATGTAAAACCAGCTTCTGAACATTCATCGAATACGTAGAAACTTCTTCTTCAGCTAAGCTTTTAAATGAAATCCACTCAAAGGCAACATAATTTAATCGACTCGATCGGTGGAGACCAATGGGATAACGAAGCTTCGCATTTGTGAACAGAATTAGAGAAGCAATTCCAGTTGGACGGACACCTAACTAGCATGAACTATACCCATACGCTTAGTTTAGTTTTGCATAGAAAAACCACAAAAAGTTAAGTAAATTGAATCCACTCAGGCATCTGGCGATAGAACGACGTTCGTGTGCATAACGAATGGACCAGCAGGTGAAGACACGAGTGCAGACGTAATTCGAAACCCGGGGAGTCGAATGTACTGCAGAATGCTCGTGCGATCGAGACCTCCGGTACCTTAATATGTAAATCGAGAGGCTAACTCTGTTCCGGGATATAGTTGAGAACGGGATCGAGCAGTATACCATTGAATATATATGCATATATATTCTTGGCAAAGGATTTCCATTGGTGGTGTAGTACAGAGCAGGTACTGCTTAATGCTGATCAAAATGGAAAGAGATACATAGAGCGAGGTGTTGGGTATATCGCACTGAAAGGAAATCGTTTGTGATCGGTTCAGGTTCGTTTCTACACTTGACGAAAAGGAAGTTTGAGTACTCACCGTCGGTTTGGAAGATATAGAGAAAGTGCGAAATGAAGTGAACCAAAGTGGTTGGTGATGAAGCCAAGTGGCGAGGCTGTCTATCGTGAAGTTTATTTTCTCGGTTAGATTCTCTCGGTGGTGGTTAACTTCACAACGAGAACTTCTTTTTCACTCGTACTAAAACTCGTGGGTTTGCTTTTAGTGTATAAGATCGTAAAATGGAGATTTCGTAATGGAAGCATAGAATTCTGGCCATTTGCAATTGGAATTCTCTTTTATTCATTTCCTTGATGGCTTATCGTGTTTATAGGAAAATTATTTTGAAAAATCGTTCTATGTACAGTTAAGGAAAAGCACGACAATTGATTAGTTTCTTTCAATATATTCTATAGACAATATTGTCGTACCTTATTATTTTTAATCATTTAGGCTTTGTCTATAAAAGTTTCGAGAGATGAACATTTTTACGACATATTGTGATTCAATTTTTTTAGTCGTTGGGTTAAATCCGTATTCCAAGGGATAGCGGATTTGGTTCCGTATTTGAATATCTAACGACAAAATATCTGAACTAGAAAAGTTTAGATACAAATTGTATAAGCCAAAATATTGATAACCGATATAACCAAAATTTGCTGAACGTAAAGCCGAAACTTGCCGATGTATTTAAAAGAGCTCAAGAGGCTTTAAGAAAATAACTTAACAGAAACTAACAGAACTTAACAGAACCTAACAGAACCTAACAGGACCTACCACAATTTAGCAGGGCCAAACAAAACCTACGAGCACCTAAAAGAATCTAACAGAACCTAACAGAACTTAACAGAACCTAACAGAACCTCACAGAACATACCAGAACATAACAGAACCTTACAGAACCTAACAAAATTAAAGAGAACCTAAGAGAACCTAACAGAACATAACAGAACCTAACAGAAGCTGACAGAACATAACAGAACCTTACAGAACCTAACAAAATCGAACAGAACCTAAAAGAACCTAAGAGAACCTAACAGAACCTAACAGATGCTGACAGAACCTGACAGAACCTAACAGAACCTAACAGAACCTAACAGAACCCAACAGAATCTAACCAAACCTACCAGAACCTAAAAGAATCTAACAGAACATAACAGAACCTTACAGAACCTAAAAAAATCGAACAGAACCTAAGCGAACCTAACACAACCTAACAGAAGCTGACAGAACCTAACAGAAGCTGACAGAACCTAACAGAACCTAACAGAACCTAACAAAACCTAACAAAACCTAACAGAACCTAACAGAACCTAACAGAACCTAACAGAACCTAACAGAACCTCACAGAACCTAACATAACCTAACATAACCTAACATAACCTAACATAACCTAACATAACCTAACATAACCTAACATAACCTAACATAACCTAACAGAACCTACCAAAACCTCCCAGAAATTAACAGATTTGAAATAATTTGTTGTTTCATCAACAAATACTATTTAAGAAGCAAATTGCTCCAAACCTCCACTGATTCTGTTTGATCAACGTACAAAGTGTCAGATCGTTTAATTCAACCGGTACAAAATAATTTAAAAAAAAAATCTATAAAACACGCACTCTTTGATTGTTGATATTTGTCAATATGTCTGTGCATAACCGATTTAAAAAAACGTTTTCCAGGGTCCAGTTGATCATCCAAGCTTGGCATCAGTAAATACAGCGAAAGAATGAAAGAAAGTAAAAAGTACGATGGACGGTACGTGAGAGACGGAGAGATGAAAAAAAAGGTACTTAAGGCAAGCAGGTGGTGCTACTGGTGGTGTGGTGTTATATAGGTAGGATGGTGTCGCGGTGGTGGCTGACTATGGCGGTGCTGCTCCATTAGATTACTCGGCACCTTCACCAGGTAAGTAGCTCGTACTGTGCGTCTCTCTGCTGCATTGCACTGCAGTGCGATTCACCACACCGTGCCACACCATACCGGAGCACTGCCACGGTGCACTTATTCAAATGGCGTTGCTCCATTCTTCCGCATAAACGCAATCGTGCCCGTTGTCGAGTAATGTGCTTGCTTCTCCAGATCCGCTGCATCTCAGGTCTCCTCCATTCCCGCTAATCTTGTATACCACTCTACGAACTCACCTACTGCTTCACCCAGTACACACCACGAGTTGCGTAACATTTTCCACCAGACTGCGCCCTTTTTCTTTCTCCACGTTATGTACAACTTTAACCTATTTGAATTCACGCATGGATGGCGTTGCAGATTGAAATTTAAAAAAACATTTCAACTTTTGTTATCTACTGGAAGAATTTATCCAATAACTGTACATTCAGAGAGATCGAGGTAATCTTGGCAACTATTCAATGACAAATATTTATTTTAGTCGATGCCACTATCTTTCGAGTTATATTCACTTATTTAATGCTATTGAAAAGTAACTGTAATAAAGGGCGGCTATAATAAGTCGAATAAAATATGATTGAATTTTTTTTCTAATCATTAAATGATGCAGTATGTGATCTTGTAAAGATTGTGTCTTTTTTTCAAAATATAAATATAATTACTCATTCTATTGTATTATAAAATTATTTTGTTATTTGCGGTAAGTAAATGAACAGTTTGTTTCTACAGGCACCAAAGTAATTAAAATATACTACAGATCACGTGTTACAAATGCGTTGATTAAAGTGTACCTTGTTTTTCTCGTTTACATATGAAAAGATATTCCGTATCTCTTCAAAACTTTAGATTACAGAGTCGCAGATTGTGCGACTATGTCGATGATTGAAACATTTTCATTTCGATCAATATGTCTCTTAGAAATTGCTCTACGTATCCGCTGAGATTGAAAGAGGTCATTTATTGTCAGACACTTCAATTAAGTGCTAGATAACTCAAAAAGAAAAATGATAAAAGTGTCCTTCATCATTGTCACCCAAGTTCCATAATTAAGCTACTTTCTCTCTTCATGTGCATCAATGACTACGATATCCACATTGTTTCTGAAAAACAACCACCACAGTTACGATTTGTCCTTATAAACTATCAGTCTGTAATACTTCAGAGTTCATAATCGAACAAGAAGCAATTAGATTCGAGGAGATATTCCAGAAGATAGGAGAATTGGATTTTAACGTGGATATCTGAACCAGAAAAGTGTAAATACAAAATATATACGACAAAATATCATAACCGACATTGCTTGTTGAACTTAAAGCCGAAACTTGGCGATGAATCTAATGGAGCTCAAAAGGTGCTACAAAAGGACCTAACAGAACCGAAAAGAACCAACCTGAACCAAACAGCATCAAGCAGAACCAATCAGAACCAAACTGAACCAAACAGAATCAAACAGAACCAATCAGAACCAAACAGAACCAAACAGAATCAAACAGAACCAATCAGAACCAATCAGAACCAAACAGAACCAAACAGAACCAAACAGAACCAAACAGAACCAAACAGAACCAAACAGAACCAAACAGAACCAAACAGAACCAAACAGAACCAAACAGAACCAAACAGAACCAAACAGAACCAAACAGAACCAAACAGAACCAAACAGAACCAAACAGAACCAAACAGAACCAAACAGAACCAAACAGAACCAAACAGAACCAAACAGAACCAAACAGAACCAAACAGAACCAAACAGAACCAAACAGAACCAAACAGAACTAAACAGAACCAAACAGAACCAAACAGAACCAAACAGAATCAAACAGAACCAAACAGAACCAAACAGAACCAAACAGAACCAAACAGAACCAAACAGAACCAAACAGAACCAAACAGAACCAAACAGAACCAAACAGAACCAAACAGAACCAAACAGAACCAAACAGAATCAAACAGAATCAAACAGAACCAAACAGAACCAAACAGAACCAAATAGAACCAAACAGAACCAAACAGAATCAAACAGCACTAAACAGAACCAAACATAACCAAACAGAACCAAACAGAACCAAACAGAACCAAACAGAACCAAATAGAACCAAACAGAACCAAACAGAACCAAACAGAACCAAACAGAACCAAACAGAACCGAACAAAACAGAACCTAACAGAACCTAACAGATTTATTGTTTCCTAAACAAACACTGATTGTGTTTCATCAATATGCAAAGTGTCAGATCAATTAATTCATCTGGTCCAGAACTACTGAAGTGAAAAGAAAAACCAAAGCGCAAAATTCTATAAAACACGCACTCTTTGATTTTAGATATTTGTCAATATGCTTGTGCATGACCGATAAAAAGAACGTTTTTCGGTGCCCAGTTGATGATCGAGGCTTGGTATCAGTAAATAGTAAAGCATTCCATTGTTTCTGACAGACAACCACCAGAGTTACGATTTGTCCTTACAAACTTATCGGTCTGTAATAACTCAGAGTCTATAATCGACCAAGAAGCAATTAGACGAGAAGAGATATCCCAGGAGATAGGAGAGTTGGATCTTGACGTTGCAGCAGCGCTGTGTTTCTGTCATTTAGCCATAGCCCGAGGTATTGGACTTTGGATTGCGCCGAACAGCTTTTCAACGTTGAACGCCATGGCCGAAGTCGCGAGAGATGCACGATGAGGGAATAGCGGTACGAGAAGTTATCTCTCGACGAAATTCAACATTAGCCAGTTTTGCCTTTACCCCGTGGTAGATGGCTGCATTCTCCAAGTGGATATAACGAGAGATGAAGCGAGAGGAAACTCTAGTTAACGGAAGTGCCAGGATCTGCGGTTATCAGGCTCGGGGGTTACATCAGGATAATCGGGTTGCGCCAGGAATACGGAAACATAGGTACATCAATTCGTGCGGCAGGCTCTGAGCTGCGATGGGCGCCAACTGAAACCGGGAGGTTCATAGGAAGAGGCTCTGTACCATCCATACTGAACGTCCTCGTATATGTATATAATGTTGGAATATATACTGCAGCCATAGTTGAACGGTCAGTGTAGTACAGCCGCTGGACTCCTGTCAATATTGGCCAGACGTGAGACGCCTCCCAACGCTTTCTCAACCTATGAAAATAGGCCGGGTGATGCAGACTGACGAATGACCAATCGATACCATCGATTTCAGTCAACCATTTGTCATACACTGGTAATTCGACTAGTGATTCGTTAGGGCGTTACTAGATTTACTAATTAGCTTCCAAATCGAGCCTAGAGAAAATGTTTTATTCAATGGCCGCATGGGAATAAAAGAAATTATCCTTCAGCCAGGTACCATTCCAAGAAGAACAACAAGAAATGTTTTGTTTCTAGCAAGAATAAGTAACAATATTAACTATTGATCTACCGAATGATTTGATAAATGATTTTTCGATTTTGCAACTATTACGCAGAAGTTGTAGCTAATTAACTGCGATAGCAAAAGAAATTGTTGAGAATTTTCTAAAATACTGTCTGCGATGATCATCGCCAGTTCGATTTGCCAATTTGGATATTAAGGATATTTCTATTCACTAATTATTCACGAATCTGTAATTAGCAAACAATTTGTTGTCGTTATTACCAATTATTTGACTACAGAATATTCGTATTTTTTTGATTGGATAAATTTTGTTAGATATTCTTTATTCTCATAACAAATATCGCATTTGTTTTTTTTAATTATCTTTGATGCTTGTTGATCATTTGAAATTCTTGATGTCGTGAATTCTATAAATAAAATTTAATAAAAAAATGTTTAACTTTTGAACTGCTCGAAATGTCTGGTTAATAAACCATATATTCGTATAGAGAAATGATCGGTCAAGGCATGCGTAATGGCACGCTTCGTACACCGTTGATCGAACCGCGAGATTACGCCATTCGAGAGTTACGATAATAATCTGGATATTGCTTCTGCGTATAGTCTCGCCGCTTGCGCGGGTTCTGCATCGACAGCTTGCCTGCTCACAGGCGTCCCCACATTCGTATATATACATCCATATATATATAAACGTACGATACATAATTCTATATGTATATATTGCATTGAAGAAACATATACAGCGCATCTCTCTCGGCGGCGAATCAGATAATTAGCATTCAAGCCGGTATATAAGATCGGACGGGTCCGGTACTTATCGTGCCTTCATCTCGCTTTTAGAAATGACTCTCGCGCGGCGGCGCTGGCGTGGCTTCGGTCTCGCTGCGAATATCGACGTCCACGAGCACGTACATCGTAAGAACGCCGGTTTATGCTTCGAGATATCGCAATAGATTGGACAACCGATTGACTCGGACGTTCGACATTGTTGTATTAGCTGTAAGGATCAGATTCACCGATACGTGTTACCCGTTTAGATTCATCCGATGTGGCTGCCTAGGCGTCAACTTCGATATACAGTAGAGCCCCGATTAACCGGGTGGTCGGTTCCGAAAGATGGACGGATAAACCAAATGACCAATAATCCGATTTACTCGTTAAAAGTATATTATCATCAATATTGACGATAGCGTGTGATTGTCAATCTTGATTTCTCATACAGGAAGCTATTTTTTCATGAAATCATCAAATTATGACAGCATATTTGTAATGGTCTACAAAGCCGTGAAGATTGATTTTCGATCGAAAGGGTGGAGGAATAAATATATCCCTCGTATTTTTCTATCCCTCAGATCACCCTATTCCTCGGATCACCCTATTCCTCGGATCACCCTATTCCTCGGATCACCCGATCCCTCGGATCACCCGATCCCTCGGATCACCCGATCCCTCGGATCACCCGATCCCTCGGATCACCCGATCCCTCGGATCACCCGATCCCTCGGATCACCCGATCATTCGGATCACCCGATCCCTCGGATCACCCGATCCCTCGGATCACCCGATCCCTCGGATCACCCGATCCCTCGGATCACCCGATCCCTCGGATCACCCGATCCCTCGGATCACCCTATCCCTAGAATCACTCGATCCCTCGGATCACCCTATCCCTCGGATCGCCTTATCCCTCGGATCACCTTATCCCTCGGATCACCCTATCCCTCGGATCACCCTATCCCTCGGATCACCCTAACCCTAGGGTCACCCTGTCCCTAGGATCACTCTATCCCTAGGATCACTCTATCCCTAGGATCACCCGATCACTCGGATCACCCTATCCCTAGGATCACCCGATCCCTCGGATCACTCCATCCCTCGGATCACCCTATGCCTACGATCACCCTATCCCTCGGATCACCTTTTCCCTCGGATCACCCTATCCCTAGGATCACCCTGTCCCTAGGACCACCCGATCCCTCGGATTACCCTGTCCCTAGGACCACCCTATCCCTAGGATCCCTCTATCCCTCGGAACTATCTATCCCTCGGATCTCTGTATCCCTCGGATCTCTCTATCCATTGAATCGTTTCATTGATTTAGCCGGATATAGAATAAACCGGACATGGAATAACATACAGTCTAGGCTAAAGTGCCGGATACACTTCAGGCCCTCGATTTTCCTACAGCGGCGGCACAGCGATATTCTTGTAACGTAAATAAATAATCATTTAAAACACGAACTCGCCACTGATTTCAACTATACGCGTTATTTTCAGTTTGAAAGTTCAGTTCTGATTTTCATATGATATTTTTTTCCGGTTCCGTGATAATTCGAGCCCGATTAATTGGGGTTCGACTATAGGTAATGGTATACGCAAGATGCCTTAGTCTTCTATTAATTAATCGCTCGAACGTATGCACCGTGATTAAACCTTCTATGCAATTTGTTACAATAAACCATGTACCATTGAGTACGTTGCCCCAACGCGCGTTCTTACATATATGTTTATCCCAGCAACATGACCAACTATATCCAGTATGCCCTGTGTGAATAGGACGCGGTATGCGAGCTAGTCGTGTACGCGCATTCAATAGCGAATGAATATTGATAGACTGATAATTATGCCGAGCACATTCGCGCCTCGTTGTCCGTGATAATCGAACGTCAGACTCGGAATATGCAACGAGCGAGTTGTGGACTCTGATTTGAAGGGAAATATACGCGATATGCAGTCGTGAGTCCGGCCTGTCTGCAACGCAGAAACGTTCAGACGCGAGTTCGTCGAGCTTCCACATCAAGATTGTTTAATATTCGCATAAACATTAGGCGCGCCGGAAGACACCATCCTAATCCACTCAGACGTCCGGTGTGTTAAACTTCTTTCTTTTTATTCAACTTTTCTGTGGAAAAACGATAAATATGCTGCACTCGGGAGCCAAGCGAAAGATATACGTTTTTCTTCAGGCGGGATATACTGGAAACGTCTTATCGACGTTGCTTATCGAGATTCCTTTTAAAATTCAAGTGACCCTCGGGCGTAGTGGCCGGGTTACCACTGTGCATCGTCATTGGACGCTTCGGGCGATCCGACGAGAAAAGAAGGTAAAGAACGTGAACAAAGATGCTGACGCTGCGAGATCGTTGGGCCCTTCGGGCAGGTTAACGGTATGATGCACAAAATGCTTGCGTTTTATGAAAACTGTCACCAGCCGGTATATTCCGTTCCCAGAAGCTTATACTGAAAAACTCCGCAAGGTTTATATTCCAGCTGCGAAGACCGCTGTCTTCAACATAGCGAAGCTCTTATAAAGTTTTTCCCAGGAACATCGAAACATTTTGCAACCAATTTTTCTACGGCTGCCGGTGATGCTGAATGTGGAAATTCACGGTACATACGTAATATCGACAACGACTTCATACAGCTTGTTAAATGTTACCACAAAATGTCATAACTTTACGAGGAAAATTCGGTGTAAAACGAGTTCGCAGTTTCAACCAGTTTCTATTCATTTTCCAACATGCGTTCAAACAAAACGAATTTCGTGCCGTGTTGAAGTACGTGAATTTGCGTTCAACTACGTTTGTATAACACTCGTTATTGTACACAGAGAGAATGGTTTGATAAAAATGACGGGAAATCTGGCGCGGGTTGTTTTGTAGAGGACATTTTTTTTTGCCAGTTCAGAGTGTCATCAAAATATCACAATGAATTGGCGCGTGTAAATCATACAGTATTTTAAAGCGATTTCGATGGAATCTTTAAGCATGGAAAGATAAAAATGAATACGGAGATTAGCCTGGAAATTTGGAGAAAGCCTAAAGAATGTGCCTGGACTAATTTTTTCGCCCGAAACGTGAAGGATATTCTTTGTTAGTTCTGACTGACATCAAAACATCACAATGAATTGGCGCATATTCATTGTGCCGTAATTTTAAAGTAACTCCGGTGCTAAAGTTGCTCTAACTAACTACGTAACTAACTATTCACAAGAATGAGGGAACTGTAAGTATAGAAAGAATTATACATTCCGAAGCTTCCGCAAAACTGGCAGCGAAGCTTTCGGCACACAAAGAACGTGCCTGGATTTATCTTTGTCATACTAGACACGAGTATTATTGAGATACTTATTTTCAGAATTATTATAAAATTCGTCATACGTTATTTTTTAAATTCGTCCGCAAAGCGTGGATTACACTTTTGCGCGGCGTTTGAAATACCGGAAGCGGAAAGACTGGGAAAACTGGGATGATATCAAAGTACGGGGAGGAAAAAAAGTAGGTATAGAAAACTCGTAGAATTCGTTGGAAAAGCGTAATACATTTGCGTTATATGCATAATGCCGGATTGCGGCTTTGTGAGAGAATCAACGGACCGGTGAGCCGACTGCGGTGCAAACGGGGAAGATTTTCACGAAAATGTTGAACCTCTGGTAGGTCGAGGGTGGTACGAGGACAAGCCAAGCCGGAACGCGTATCCACGTCGTTGATTTCGCCCGCGCGATAGCGCACAACGTTCCCATAAATACGCCGGCTTATTACGTCGGAATTCTTGTGTCATACGCGAGTGTAGAATTTTAATTGAACGCGTGAATCAGACTCCACTGATCTTGATCTCTTCCCTTTCAGGGACCGCAGGAATAGTATCTACGCTCTGTAGCCTAACGCTCGTGCTTCCAGGAATTAATAACGGAATATCGTGTATGAGGTATTCGACCGGACTGCGGAAATACCGACTCCAAATTCAATTACATCATTAAGGTAGCCTCGGGACAAGGTTGTGGCGCATATTAACGAATAACGCCGATACAAACGCCGCCGGGAACTCGGTAGAATGGCTCTTCGTGATTAATCGACGGTTGAGCAGGTGTAAAGTGAGATTAAACGGGCAATTAAAGGAAATGAGATAAAACGGCTTGTAAAATTATTCGAGTGATAACGTACAATTTACTTCCGGGAATATTAGGAAATTACAAGTATAAGTAGCGACTTGGAAACGCTTTTGAACCTCATTAAATACATCTTCATTTGTTAGATCTCAATTGGATTTAAGCGTAGAATATTTCAAACGCCCAACACGATTTCCGATAGTTTTCAATGTTGTACTTTGTTTGTAGACACGAGCTTTAAAAAAAACGCTATTTGATAGGAATATTATGGATTTAAATGTAGACAGACTTTTGTTGGGGCAAAAAAATGGATGTGTCATTCTCGGAAGGGAATCTGGACTCAACGGACAACGAAAAAGAGAACTTTTTTCGGTATTTTCGGGACAAGGCTTTGGCGCATATTAACAAAAAAACGCGATACAAACGAAGCCGGGAACTCGGTTGAATGGCTCTTCGTGATTAATCGACGGTTGGGCAGGTGTAAAGTGAGATTAACTGGGCGATGAAAGGGAATGAGATAAAACGGCTTGTAAAATTATTCGAGTGATAATGTACAATTTACTTTCGGGAATATTAGGAATTTACAAGTATAAGTAGCGACTTGGAAACGCTTTTGAACCTCATTAAATGCATTTGTATTTGTTAGATCCCAATTGGATTTAAGGAGGTTGGAGCGCTCCACACTAGTCAAATCAGTGCTAAATTTTTAAAAGCTTTTCTACAATTTCAGATGGCTTAATAATCTGTTCCAAGGTGTTAATCACATAGCAGCATTAGTTTTTTATGTTCAAATACATTCACAGCTGTGATATCAACAGTAAATCGATCAATATCTGCAAATTCCCGATGTTATGTTTTTTCATCCATTTTTTTAAAAGGGTAAACCGTAATATCAGTCTGATTATGACGACCAATAGCTCATTTTGTTTACTAAAAGATATTCTATCGATTGGCCGTCTATTTTTTAAAATCGTATTAGTAGTTCAGAAGATACAACCGTTTGTTTATCCTATCATAACCTAACATCAAGTATACAAATGGCTGTAACTTTTGAACGCCTGATACTATAGAAAATCCGGACGGTCAATCGATTAAGGATCTTCCACTGATCAAAATGAGCTATATTTCGTCATAATCGGACTGATATTATGGTTTACCCTTTTACAAAACAGAATGAAAAAACATGACATCGGAAATTTGGAGATATTGATCGATTTACTGTTCATTTGACAGCTGTGAATGTATTTGAATATCAAGAACTAATACTGCTATGTGATTAACACCTTGGAACAGATTATTAAAACATCTGAAATTGTAGAAGCGCTTTTAAAAATTTAGCACTGATTTGACTAGTGTGGAGCGCTCCAACCTCCTTAAGCGTAGAAAATTTCAAGCGCCGAACACGCTTTCCGATATTTTTCAATGTTGTACTTGATTTACAGACACGAACTTAAAAAAAAACGCTATTTGATAGATATAGTACGAATTTGAATCTAGACAGAATTGGATCGAAAGATTACAAAACAAGAATGCAAAGTAGAATCTTGCACATTGCTTCCTCATTATTATTCGCATTTTACAAAGCTGGAATATTTCAAGCGCCCAACATGATTTCCGATATTTTTGAATGTTCAACTTTATTCACGTCATCATTTGTCGGATTGAGCTGAAAGTTTATGTGCATGAATTGGATTTATGATCGTCCATGAAATGGGGTCGGTATTGAAGGTGAATTTCTTGATCAGTATGTTCTATGGTGCGTAGGTCATAAAAAGCTATTTATAGACACAACCTTTAAACAAAAATCGCAATTTGATAGGTATGGTAAGAATCTAAATCTTGTATCGGGGGAAAAATTCCAGCAGCAAAAGATAACAACAACAACAAAATGACGTATCATTCTCAGAGGGGAATCTGGACTCAACAAATCTGGACAAGTATAAAGAGAACTTTTTTTTGCCAGGAAATCTTCCTCCTTTGCAACTCTTGTCTTGAGGGACAAGATTCCGCTTCTGTTACTTGCAGTTGCGTTTCAACCTTTAACTTATGAGCTTTCTTCTTCATATGTCATACCGACATTCCTGAGTTTCTCTACAAGCGCGTGAATATACAACTGTGGAGCATGTATGAGAAAACGAGCCAGAGACACGAGGCTCTAGAATATACACTAGATGGAAGTTAAGTTGTCCGAGAGATACAAGCACATGGTCAGCGGTTAGTCGCTGGTGTTATCACGACACATTGATCGTGGTATGCGCCCACCAGAGCGCATTAGCTCTCACCCTGACTCTCTTGGACGGCGATATTAGTTTTCTATGTCTATCTGTGAGGCGCAACCGTCGTAGGTCTTTACTCCACCTTGGTCGAGCACCTTTAGGGGAGATGGGGTCAAAACGGGCAGCTCCATTAAAAATCGGGATTGGGGGCAAAACGGGCACCGTCTCAACTTTCGTAAAAACGATTTGTCTCAGTTTTTTACGTTCCTTACATAGGGAAAGTGCGGAAAATACGTCAAATTGGTGATGAAAAAAAATTGATAATCTTCATCAGATCAGAATTTTTTTAACCATCCGTTCAGAACTGTTTTTCGATACTTTGTTGAGTTAAGAAAAAAAATATAGTCAAATGAATTTTTCAAAAATTTTATAATCAAATTAATTCTTTGAAAAAAAAGTCGGTATATCATAAAGAAATCAATTAGGACGAAATTCTCATTTTATGATTTGGTGCCTATTTTGACCCCGATACTTATATTTAGCCGAGATGCCTGTTTTGCCTCCCTGCCTGTTTTATTGACATCATCAATTTTTTTTCGAAATTTTCAAGTAAGAAATGTCAGGAAATTGAAAAAAGTCGCGTTTGAAAAAGTTGAAACGATGCCCGTTTTGCCTCCAATTGTCATCTTCAGTTGTGATACCCGTTTTGCCCTCATCTCCCCTAAGGGATCTTTCCAGTGTGAAAAAAAATGATTTTTTTTTCTTATCCATTAGTATATACGGTCAAAAACATCCTCTCAAATTTTTAAATCGAAATTCGAAATACTTTGCTGGCATACTTTATGGACCTGGTATCGCCAATTAGTAAGTACACAATTTAGGTATATGAAATTTCTACACTCGCAACGTTAAACGCGTTTTTCTCGAAACGACATTTTTGAAAACGGCGGACATTTTCCAGGGAACAGTTTTCAAGCGATCATTTTCAAATTTTAGGAGAACATTCTTTACGTTACTCTCTATCGTGCTATGGAAGCTTTTTTTAAAATCTTCCCATTTTTTGTAAAAGAAAAACTGTCGAAAAAAACGGCTAAATTCGTTAATTTTTGTTCAAACCGCCGCCATTTTGTCAATTTTGATTTAAAAAAGCCTCCATAGCGCGATAGCCAATCGCATACTAATTAATAATCCTTTGGGTTTTTTTTTTCAGATCAAATTTCGGACCCCTAAGATGTCCACCATGAGGCTATCTTTTTTATCAACATTATTTTCAACAATTAAAAAAAAAATATTTAAACAATAAAAATCGTTTTACAAAAAATCATTTTCTGTCATTCATGATTACCTTAATATGTCATAAAAATTTCAGATTGATCGGCGTATAGTAACCGTCCGAATAAAAATCGTGAAAATAGGCTACATTGTAAAAAAAATCGGCTTGAAATTTAATGTACAAGTACTGGAAGTTTTTATGCATAAACTGGTACACTAAATTTAATATAGAAGTGCGATGTAAAATTAATAAGTATGATATAATAATTTCAATAATGTACTTTAATTTTGCTGTAAAAGTACATTAATTTTTATAATTTACATTAAATTTGCCATGAAATTACATTAATTTTATATCACAAATGGACATTGAATTTAATTGACGAGTTTATGCATAAAAACTTCCAATCTTTTCTAACACTCTTACTATATTTAAACCAGAAAGCACTTTCTTCCAAACAAAATAATCCTTCGAAAATCAGCTTTTTGATCCGAAAGTTACGACAAATAAAGTAAATTACATGCCACCTCACAGTGTTATGGTGCACCATATGACTGTACAAAATTGCCCAATAATAGTGCTTGATGGTACAATTGGCTTTGTAATTATGTTTTTACAATAATATCTTGTAACAATTATAATATAACGTGTAAACTTTTAAATAAAGGCAAAAAATATTAATTTCCCATAAAACTTCATGATAATCTTACCGAAAAAAATGGAGAAAAACTGTCAATGCATTACGAAAATAATAAAGTGTGTTAGTCAATTTTTCTCAAAATTCCTCCCAAAATTTATTCAAAAATTAGGTTTTTCTTACAGCTATTAAAAAGTTCACATCTCATTTTATAATCGCTACAGGTCATCATTATAAAATCGTAACTAGAACATAAACTGTTGTGTAAATTTTAATTCTTAAAATAATATTGACTTACAACACTGAAGAGAATTAAGTGCTTTTTTTTAGATCAGTGGTATCATCATAAATAAATATTTTAAATGACTGGATCCCTCTAATATCTGCGTCTATCCTCGTTATGTATTTTGCGGTTCCTTATTACAGGTATCTCTGGATCTTATGTCAGTACACGAAGTTTACGGAGCCTTGTGGTTTGAAATTGCTTTTGGGGTAGAATGTGGACGTATACTATTGTTATCTGCATACCCATTGAAACTCCCTTACTTTAATTTTGGTTGTCATCGTTGCTCTACCTGTTTTCCCTCGCACGGAAACGGGTTTGAATAAATTTCCGGCTTAAAGATGGAGTGTATGCCTCTTCAAAGTTGAAGTACGTACGCCGAAGGTACAACTCCAGACTCTCTTCTTCTCCATCTCTACACACGCTTCAGACCAGTCGAGCTTTTCTACGGAAACCCTTTCAACGACGGAAACTCCGCAACGAACTCGTTTACTTAAGAACTTTGCTTGACGCGGAAACGCAACGTGCGACGGCGCGCCTCTTTGTGTTTTCCGACTTCGAAGACCTAGTAGTACCAACGTCGAACTACCCCATGTCTTATACGACCGTATTTCGATGCGGAAGAGAGCTAATTAAAATGAATGCGTGTGACGCTAATAAGAAGCGACTAAATATATCACGACATTTAAGGGGTTTAAATTTCCGCTCTAGCGGCAGAAAAGAAGACCTAACTTTGACAATTTATTTCAAGAGTAGTAAAAATTTTACCACGAAAAATTTGGTAGGCGCAACCAAGTTATTGATTAGGCGTACTAAATACTTGGTTGTCTTACTAACTCCTTGGTTATGTTAGCTAATAACTTGGTTGTGCCCACAAAGTTTTCTTGATAACATTTTTAACCAATTTTTTGGTAATTCTAACCAAGTTTTTTTCTGAGTGTATGAAAAAATGAATATGATTCTATTAATCTTATTATTATTATTCATTTTTATTTAATAAAATAATAATAATAATTTTTTTACAATTATTTATTTGTTAGTTAATTTTGTAATAATCAAAAATATCCTCGGACGTAACAGGGAACAATTTATTTTAGAAGTATGAAAAATGAATAGGATTCTATTACTCTTATTATTATTATTCATTTTTATTTAATAAAATAATAATAATAATTTTTTTATAATTATTTATTTGTTAGTTAATTTTGTAATAATCAAAAATATCCTCGGATGTAACAGGGTACACATTTATATCGAGGCATTATTGTTATTATTTATTTTTATTGAATAAAATAATAAAAATAATTTTCCAAAATTATTTGCTTGCTCGGTAATTTTTTAATAATCAAAAATATGCTCGAACGTAATAGGATACACATTTATATGAAGGCTTTCTTATTATTATTTATTTTTATTGAATAAAATAATAAAAATAATTTTTCAAAACTATTTGTCTGTTCGTTAATTTTTTAATAATCAAAAATATCCTCGAACGTAACATGCTACATATTTATATAAAGGCCTTTTTATTGTTATTTATTTTTATTGAATAAAATAATAAAAATAATTTCACAAAATCATTTGTTTGTTCGTTAATTTTTTAATAATCAAAAATATGCTCGAATGTAACATGCTACATATTTATATAAAGGCCTTTTTATTATTATTTATTTTTATTGAATAAAATAATAAAAATAATTTTCCAAAATTATTTGTTTGTTTCGTTAATTTTTTAATAATCCAAAAATATCCTCGAACGTAATAGGATACACAATTATATGAAGGCCTTCTTATTATTATTTATTTTTATTGAATAAAATAATAAAAATAATTTTGAAAAATTATTTGTTTGTTCGTTAATTTTTTAATAATCAGAAATATGCTCGAACGTAATAGGATACACATTTATATAAAGGCCTTCTTATTATTATTTATTTTTTTTAAATCAAATAATAAAAATAATTTTCCAAAATTATTTGTTTGTTCGTTAATTTTTAATAAGCTCGAACGTAATAGGATACACATTTATATGAAGGCCTTCTTATTGTTATTTATTTATTTTCATTGAATAAAATAATAATATTAATTTTTCAAAAATATTTTTTTATAAATATATATTTGTTAGTTAATTTTTTAAGAATGAAAAATATGCTCGAACGTAACAGGATACACATTTATATGACGGCCTTCTTATTATTTATTTCTTTTTATTGAATAAAATAATAATACTAATTTTACAATGTTATTTTTTATCTTTTTTTATTATTTTTATTTTTATTATTATTATTTTTTTATAATTATTTATTTGTTAGTTAATTAGTTAATTTTTTAATAATCAAAAATATGCCCGTACGTAACAGGCTACACATTTATGTCAAGCCCTTCAATCGTTGACATTTGATTCTAGCTGCAGTTTACTCTACTTCAAGCTTCCAGGAATACTTGTATTTGCATCCAGCCGAACTAAATGTCATGAATGCATCCATATGAGTTCTATTCTCTGACATCGAAACAGGAGCTAAATTCGTAGTACTCGTGGCGTAATCAATCAATACACATATTGAATAGGTTGATCAAATTGTCATATGATATATCGAAGCCTGCGTATGTTCGACCTCCAAGGTTTTCGGTCGAATTTCTTCTCAATAACGATTGAAACCCGCTGTTAGTTAATACGAATCACCTAAGGGAATATTTACACAGTATTGAAAAAAAAAAAAACATAAATAAAAAAAAAGTTTTCCTTTGTTAGCCGTCAAATGCCAGAAATTTTATTCCAGAATAAAACAATATTAGCTGCAATCAATGAAGTGGAATGGGTTCAATGGAAATGGTTTTCCCATTGATGTCGATAGCCGGCGGCGTCCAAAACCATCGAAAATTGCTAATTGAATTTCATTTTAATGAGAAATTAGAACAATTCAAACTTCATATTACATTACGGAGCCTTTGTAATGAAGCTTGTAACCCTCGTCAACGGTGCTCTACTATTCATTCATATATAATTCGCTCGTCGACAAGGGAAATCAACCTTGATTCACATACAGACGACAAACTGAGTAGAATGCATTACAGTATTCAGAGACTAGTACGATCGCATGTTTAATAAATAATTGCGACATGAATTCAATTGCGATAAAACGGCACATGCATTTGTTCCCACTCGTTGTTCACTTTGTACAAGAACACTGCACGTTTCCAAGTTTATTCTAGTTTCCGATTTTATAATGTCCCGGTTATCCTTGCGTGTCGCTCCTTCTTCGCTGATTGTAGGAACTTGATAGCTGAGAGAATTCTTTCTATGTACGCATGAACGTCTCGAGTACCATGACCTAACACACAGCTTTGACAGCCGCATCAAGCGACAGAGCACTTACTACAAGGAATCGGGGCTTGTTGGGTCAGAAACAAGTTCAAGTCTCCATCAAAGACTGTTTTGCTTTAGTCATTCATGGAAAAAAATAATGGGTCGAATACGCTTCAAGTGACAAAATTGGTTGGGACAATAAAGTAGTTGGTTACAGAAACAAATTAGTTAGTTAGAGCGACAAACGAGTTTAATGGGCCAGCGAATTAATTCCTACAATTTTATGTGGAATTGAAACGATAAGTCTAAAATGGGCAAAACAATATTTTATTGTTTCAATGGTAAATGGGATTGTATGAATAAGAATTGGGGTTAATTTTAAACCACTCGTTTTTGGCAGCCCGCAAGCGAATTGTTTTTGAATTAATGAATTTTTTTTTTAGTCTATGAACAGAATTTTGTAGATCTATTCTTAATTCGCTCTCGAATTCGATCTGCTCATCGCTTGTTACAACGGCAATACGAATGGTAAAAATAAACTGACCCAACACACTTGTTGGGTCAGAAACAAGTTCAGGTCTTCTTGAAAGACTCTTTTGCTTTAGTCATTCATGGAAAAAAATAATTGGTCGAATATGCTTCAAGTAACAAAATTGGTTGGGACAATAAACTAGTTGGTTACAGAAACAAATTAGTTAGTTAGAGCGACAAACGAGTTTAATGGGCCAGCGAATTAATTCCTACAATTTTATGTGGAATTGAAACAATAACTCTAAAATGGGCAAAACAATATTTTATTGTTTCAATGTTAAATGGGATTGTATGAATAAGAATTGGGGTTAATTTTAAACCACTCGTTTTTGGCAGCCTGCAAGCGAATTGTTTTTGAATTAATGCATTTTTTTTTGTTTAGCGTATGAACAGAATTTCGTAGATCTATTCTTAATTATCCGCTCATCGCTTGTTACAACGGAAATACGAATGGTAAAAATAAACTGACCCAACACACTTGTTGGGTCAGAAACAAGTTCAGGTCTTCTTCAAAGACTCTTTTGCTTTAGTCATTCATGGAAAAAAATAATTGGTCGAATATGGTTCAAGTGACAAAATTGGTTGGGACAATAAACTAGTTGGTTACAGAAACAAATTAGTTAGTTAGAGCGACAAACCAGTTTAATGGGTCAGCGAATTAATTCCTACAATTTTATGTGGAATTGAAACGATAACTCCAAAAATAGGCAAAACAATGTTTTATTGTTTCAGTGTTAGATGGGTTTGTAGGCATGAGAACTAAAGTTAATTAATAACTAGTTGGTTACAGAAAGAAATCAGTTAGGGCGACAAAGGAGTTTAATGGGCCAGCAAGTTAAATGGTTGGCAACTAACAAATTGGGTGTCACAATCAATTAGTTTGTCGGCCTAGCTAAAAAATTGGTTAACCTTGCCAAATTAGCCACTTGAAGCGACTAAGATTTAGTCATGCCGATGGTTTGGACAACTAATTAATCTTCTCCTAGCAAATTATTTTCCTAGCCTAGTAAATTATTTTGCCGGCCTAGCAAATTATTTTGCTTGCCCAGTAAATCTTTTTGTCGGCCTTGCAAATTATTTTGCCGGCCTAGCAAATTATTTTGCTCGCCCAGTAAATCTTTTTGTCGGCCTAGCAAATTATTTTCCTACCCTAGTAAATAATTTTGCCAGCATAGAAAATTATTTTGCTGGCCTAGTAAATCTTTCTGTCGGCCTAGCAAATTATTTTTCCGACCTAGTAAATTTTTTTTGCTGGCTTCCGTGTTAAATTGCTCTTTGCGACTGTCATGGCGGTTCCTTCGATATGATCAATATAAAAGTGCAATAGATTAGAAGACCGTGTATCAGAATTGGACTTTCAAAACTCGTAAGGTTTGGTCAAATACAAATGGGGCATATTTTACTACTTTGCGTCAGAGTTGCACGTGACGCAATGAAGCACATTTTAGTACTTTCCTAGGATCATGTAGGGTTTGGGTGCTACGCGACCCCGCATCGGAATGACCCGAACACGTCCCACTTTCCTTATCATTGACTCCTGAAAGACTTAAGATAGTCTCCTTCCTATATGCTCGTCCAATCAGTGTTAAATTTTAGAGCACATTCCTACAAATTCGGGTGGTTTTATTGACGAATTGGAACCGCGATTTATGCATAAACCGGTTTATGTTCTTCGATAAGTTGACATCATGAATTAAAAATTTCGGGTTATCTTTTTCTGGCATTTTATAACCAGAGATCCGACCTATAAATTCTTCAACCAGAAACGTGACTTTCTTTAAATGACTGTAAAAATATAAAAAATGTAATGTAACGATTAGAACAAATCGAACAGTTTCATAAAGTTTATTTCTTCCAGTAACAGGAATTTACAATTCTGATATAGAAGACATATTTTAGTTGCATTTAGCAATAAACTTCGTGAGTTTTTGAAGTCCACCTGTGACTATACATTTCTATACATTTAGATGGATCACGTTTATAGATCGATGAAGCTTCCAAACTTTTTTACAAATTTGAATCTCTGAAACTTTAAACAAAATTCATGTCTGAAATTACTCTAAAGAATCCAAAGTGCGGTCTGTACTTTTGGATATTTATAAAAGGATATGTAACTTCACGGAGAGAAATTTCTGAGTTGTGACAACATAAAACGAGGACAACAAAAATCGTTACGTTAGGCTAACAAAAAAATTGCTCAGCCCAGCAAAAAGATTTGTCGGCTGAACAAAAAAATTGCTCAGCCCAGCAAAAAGATTTGTCGGCTGAACAAAAAAAATTGCTCAGCCCAGCAAAAAGATTTGTCGGCTGAACAAAAGATTTGTCAGGAATCGCAAAACTGATCTGTCAACCGAACAAAAGATTTGCCAGCCTAACGTAACGATTTTTGTTGTCCTCGTTTTATGTTCTCACAACACAGAAATTTCTCTCCGTGTTCAGCGAATATCCAGCAGGTCAGTTTATCATTGCCAACCATTCGTAAAATGAGTTAGGAGTCGTGGAATCGACATTGACTCTACTAACCCCGGTCTTATCCACATTTCCTAGTCACATTTTTCTTTTTCTTTTTTATGCATATGTAAGACAATATATATATAGATACACACGTAAGTATGAGGCGCGGGTGTGCAGCAAAGGAGAGATACCTATCTTTGAGTGATCCACTTACGTCATGTCACAGTAGGCAAAGGCGAAGTGAGTCGCGTGAGAACGTAGTCAGTTGAACCTTGAGGATCGCTATGAGCTCTCTAGCGGGCGGCTCTTTCATACGGGTAATTCCATGCCAAGTATCGCCCATACCAATTTTTCTGTACTTTATAAGCATAATAATGGATATTCTGTGAAATTTTGAAAAAAAAATCGGTACCGTCTGTCTCAAAAAAAATAATTATTACTTTATCTTATCAAAAATGGCGATATTTTTGGAACGTCTATGCAAATTTTTTTTATTAAAAAGTACATTCAAAAACTTAAATTTTATACAGGAACATATTTTTTGTGCGATCGGTAATTTTGAATATAAAGCCAATTGAAAAAAAAAAAATGGAATAAAAAAATCGTTATTAAATTTTGGTCAAACCATACTTTATTTTGTCAAAAATGGCGAATTTTTTTTGGAACGTCTATGCAAATTTTTTTTATTAAAAAGTACATTAAAAAACTTAAATTTTATACAGGAACATATTTTTTGTACGATCGGTAATTTTGAATATACAGCGAAATGAAAAAAAATGAAATAAAAAAATCGTTATTAAATTTTGGTCAAAACATACTTTATTTTGTCAAAAATGGCGAATTTTTTTTGGAACGTCTATGCAAATTTTTTTTATTAAAAAGAACATTAAAAAAACTTAAATTTCATACAGGAACATATTTTTTGTACGATCGGTAATTTTGAATATACAGCGAATTGAAAAAAAAAAAATGGAATAAAAAAATCGTTATTAAATTTTGGTCAAACCATACTTTATTTTGTCAAAAAATGGCGAATTTTTTTTGGAACGTTTATGCAAATTTTTTTTATTAAAAAGAACATTACAAAACTTAAATTTTATACAGGAACATATTTTTTATACGATCGGTAATTTTGAATATACAGCGAATTGAAAAAAAAATTGAATAAAAAAATCGTTATTAAATTTTGGTCAAACCATAGGTGCTAAAATTTTGAAATTATTTTGAATACAAAGCGAATTGAAAAAAATGAAATAAAAAGAAATCGTTATTAAGTTTTGGGCAACTCACAGGTGCTAAAATTCTGAAATAATTTATGGATGTTTGTGATACTCTAAACAACTATTGAAAAAATTACGAACACTTTTTGCGGCCATGCTAAATTTCGGTGGACTACTTGGTATGGAATGACCCATATGATCTTCGTACCGAGTGCAGAAATAATGCTGGTATAAATTACCTACTGTATGTTCTCTCTTTATGGCTCGTATTTTTTTTTCTCTCTCTCTGTGTATATTACATTCTCGACTCTGGTGATCTTCTACTTTTCCAAGAAAACGACTCGCTCGGTTTTGCTTGACGACCATTTCGCGTCCTCCCAATACCACTCCTAGTTTCTCGTCAAGAGAAACAATATTCACAGTCAATGATAAAGTATGACGTGTCCACAAGGATAAAACAACAGCTCAGCCTCCGCGAAAACAAAAACGCAGTATTCTCCATTGTATAAATATTCTGAAAAACATTAACCAGTAGATACATTGGAAGGGATGCGTTGTGAATGTCCGGATTACCCTCGAAATTCTCATCAATCTATTTTGTTATACTTTCGCCGAGTCCATATCGTCCGATTTTTTTTTTTTTTAGTATCTTTTGTTATTTACGTTATATCGATTTCATTCAATCAAATGCTCTCCGCTCCGCCACCAGCCAGTGGCTGAATTTGAGAGACATTTATTGACGCAAAAATGAAAGGAATAAAACAAAAAAAGCACGCGGAGAAGAAGCGTGATGGGACAAAAAAACAAATGAGACGAGCAAGTTATCGGTTTGCTGCAACACGTTCGATCGATTATCAATAAATCGTTTTTTTCTTTTTCTGTGTAAAGAATTATCCAAAAGTCTATAACAGTCGGATTATTAATCACTCACGCAAGGATAAACGAGGCAGCTGAACAAACGACATGTCTCCTGGCAATATGCGGAGGCGTTACGACGAACGAGCCTGAATCGTTGTAGTTTCACATACCTGAAACAAAGAAACACAAAAAAGTTGGTTTTTATTTCGATTCAAGCACACACAAGAAGCTGAGAGAATTTCTTTAGCAAAACATTGCTGCAGCAGATACCACGCTGTTTTCTGTATACATTTCAACATACAGCATATTCAGGACGAAGGACATGTACCAAGAAGCTGAATCCCACATCGCCGCGAGGATATTCGTAAAAATTCGAGACCAAAACAAGAATGAGGCTACAGGAGGTAAGAGGATGCGTCCATGTGTGTTTATTTAACGTATGGTGGAAGTTACAAGTCTCGCAGTCTCAGGGTATGAACATTCAGTCGTGGACCATCCGCCCATAACCAGCAAAAACAGAGGACATGAATTTCGTTCGCTTTATTTGAATAGTGGCATGAATAAATGGCAAGCGATTATAAAGGACGATGGATTTTGTATGGTATACAAATGTGACCATTTTGCTGGTCGTATTGCGGATTTAGACGAGGCTTTACATTTTTCGACTACACGATTATTCTCGTGGCCAATATGGCGGTACACGCGAATGTCAAGCACTACCCCATTGCGGGTATTTCGCGGTACGATTCTTGCATAAAATCTTCGATTGTTCTCGACCCTGAAGAATATAAGGTAAACGTACCAATGGCGGGACGTTTAAGGCGGTGTCTGTTTTGTATGCCAATTTCCGCATGCTTATATTAATTATTTTGCAAATGGTGGTAACGAATTGCAAGATTAGAGTTTCTAGTTTCCAAAAACTATACAATAAAAATATTTCTGATTGTTTGATAAATAGTTATTGATTAAAACGCTGAAAAGTGCAGATGTATCAGTGCCGGGACGGGTATTTTTGTGCATGTCCCGCTGCCGGGACACCAAATGTGCGTATCGGTGGACATCTACAAATTTTAATGCATCTGCTTGAAAAGAAATGCCAAAAAATGTGCGGTACACATATATACACCTATGATGCAATAAATAAAACATATATGTTTATACAATACATATATATATTTTAGTAAATTATCAATGAAGTTTTTGCTACCGCATAACCCAACATCCGCGTCAAAATGTCAATCGCCCGTGAAGAAATCTTATCAGGGTTCTTCCAAGGCCCCGATTAATATTCCCTAATTCTCTTAGGGGCTTTATGTGGAAACCTCATCGGGTTTCGCAAATGATGGTCACGCTTTTTTCTTCGGAACCTTTAAAGGCAAAATAATGAGGACCTTTTAAGGCTGCCCTATTAAGTCCTTACTAAAATAATAAAGAAATTTAATTAAAAAATATATGCAGCATTCTCTGTAAATTCAGCCACTTTTTTTTCGACCCTCTCCGATTTGCCCTGTCATTGGTTATATGAATGTACCACTAAAAGACACTCTATGTGAATTTTTTCAGATTTTAAAAAACAATTTTTCAGAAAATGGCTTTTTGTTTATTCAAGGGCAAATATCTCAGAATTTTGAAGTTAGTGAAAAAAAATGTCAGCACATAAAAGTTGTCGTTTAGCTTTCGAACGGAATATTCCAAATAATTGTCACGTTCCTGTGAGTATGATTTTTTTTCGAAAAATGGAGGAATTATTTTTTAATTAAAAAAAGGGATATTTTTTTTTTACTGAAAAAATTACAGAGTATTGCTACATGACTGTTGATATCACAAAAAAATCGCCAGAGTGGCACCGATCGATCTTCTGGTATTAAAAAATGCATTTGTGTGAAAGTTCCGAAAAACGAGGGCATTATTATTTTTTTTGATAAAAAAAGGTTACTTTTTTTGGCTAATAAAATTACAGAGTATTCTTGCATGACTGTATATATTGCAAAAAAATCATCAGAGTCGCAAGGATCGAGCTTACGGTATTAAAAGGCTGGGTCCTTAATTAATTGCCATTAATTGATTGCCCTTAATTATAGCCCCATTAAATATCGTCATGAAACCCTACAGTTTCCTTAGTAGGTCCTTAATTGGGAGTGATATGGAACTCCCTTTTATGGTGTCCACATTAAAGCCCGATAGGGCCCTAAGTTATCTTAGGGCAACCCTAATATTTTTCTTCACGGGCGTGCGATTGTGTCCCGGCTCTGGGTCGCAGCGAGATTGCTTACTACTTGCCCCAGTCGCGGAACATACGTTGGACAGTGGTGCCAACGTATATTCGGTCAGCTCCAATAACGGGACACAAAAATTACGAGTTTTAAGATATTGTACGTAACATTTGACAGTGTAATCTTAAACTTTAAGAATTTCTGAATTTGAAATACCTATGGAAAGTCTCGAACGAACTATAATCTCCGGGGTATCATATTAATGATTATTCGGCTCTCCTTAGCTAATTGGTTTAGGGATTTGCTGAAAAAGCTCGAACACCATAGATCCGCTAATATACTTATTATTTACATTTTCAATTTACGATGAAAAACATGAAATTTTTTCACGTATGTTAATTATATATAACAGATACAATTGGAAGAGTTATTTTTAAATATTTTATCCATTAAACTTTTAGTATCTACAAATATCCCTTTAGTGTCCCTCAATTGGGACCTGTCCCACCATTGGTACGTTTACCTTAAGAAGAAATAATAGTAAAGAGGTAGTTGGTAGGGAAAGAAAATGGATGTGGAGAAAGTAACTGAATATGCGACTTGAGAACGATTGTGAAGGCAAAAATTCGATATCTTGAAGAAAAAAGAATTTGAATCTTTCGACCGAAATTCGGATCTGTGAATTTTTTTTAAATCTTGGGAAAAATTTGCAAAGCTCTACTTTGCAGCTTTATTTTTTTCTAATTATAAATTTTCAATATAAATATTCTATAATTAAAAAATTGTGAAAAAAAATGCTATGAAATCTGTATCTGTATTTGCAGCTTTATTTTTTCTAATTATAAATTTTCAATATAAATATTCTATAACACAAAAATTATGAAAAAAAATGCTATGAAATCTGTATCTGTATCTGCAGCTTTATTTTTTCTAATTATAAATCTTCAATATAAATATTCTATAATTAAAAAATTGTGAAAAAAAACTGCTATGAAATTTGTATCTGTGGAAAGTTTTTGTAAGAAATTACAGTAACTGAAGAAGAGTCAAATGCACAATTTGTGTTGCAAAGTAGACTCAATCAATGAAGACCGAAACAACAGAAATTGGAGAAACAATTTGCACTTCATATTTTCCTATCGCAGCTAATAAATTGTGGAGAAACCTTTAAATTTACTGGTTACAAGCATCAGGCCGTAAATTCACAGGCAAATAAATTTCAAGACGTTCATTTCGAAGTAGCTCTTATAGAGCGGAACTACTGTACCGTGCAAATGTATATACGTGTACCAACGCCACGGATGCACATTCGCTCCGTTGAATATTGAGCGTACTTAGGCCGGGATGCTCTTCACGTTTCGATATCGCGAATCGGGTCTCGGCAAACGGTATTCCACGCGCAAGTTCTCGCAGGAGCAACAGCATCCTGCAGCGATATTAATGCGAACTGCTGCGCTGTTTTGCTTTTTAAAAATGTCGACGAAGATCGTAACCCTCTCTAGTCGTTTTATAGAGCGCCTTGAGTTCCTCCACTATATGTAGATATATTGATAGCCGCGCGTTCTCCGCAACGAAACCGTTCAACGGCAATTCGCTACTTCTTCTCCATAAACAAAAAAGAAAAAAGAAAAAGAACGAAAAAAAAAAAAACAAAAAAATTAGAATAAAATTCATATACAACGCTCGCACAGCTCTCCGCTTGTTCGACGTACTTGTAACGCAACGCTAGTATTAAATTTCGCTACGCTCCACTTTTGCACTCGTACTTCAAAGTTGAGTTCAAGGAGTGGAATGAAGGGTTTGTGGTCGCGAGAAGAAAATGAGAATAAAGGGAGAGTCTCGCTGTGCGGGGAGAAGGATATTTTTACGAAAGGGAGCGTGTAAAACTCAGTAGAAACGAGTATATTTTACACGTCGTGAAACCGATTATTAAAAAAGAAAAACTATAAAAGTTGATGGAGGGCGTCGAAATTGCCGAGAGAAAGATTTTTCGGGGGTTGCTGAGTGTTTTTAAAAGTCGAGGGCAAATCACACCGGCAGCAATGTCTTGAATAACTAACAGTTTACCATTTTCATAGCCATTATTTCCCGTCCTTCCGAAGTTTACACGGAGCAGCTCAACCATTATGTTTACTTGTGAGACATCTCGATGGATCGGCGTTACTATTGCTCTGCAGTACCTGAAGCGCTGTTTACAGTACTGTGGTGTCCAAGTTATACCGAATTAAATCTTGTTGTGACGGTTATTGCTGCGAATATTATTGTCTGTCGAATTGATTATTGATAAACATGTGGACGTATGGACGTATGGATGTATGGACGTATGTACGTATGGACGTATGGACGTATGGACGTATGTACGTATGTACGTATGGACGTATGGACGTATGGACGTATGGACGTATGGACGTATGGACGTATGGACGTATGGACGTATGGACGTATGGACGTATGGACGTATGGACGTATGGACGTATGGACGTATGGACGTATGGACGTATGGACGTATGGACGTATGGACGTATGGACGTATGGACGTATGGACGTATGGACGTATGGACGTATGGACGTATGGAAGTATGGACGTATGGACGTATGGACGTATGGACGTATGGACGTATGGACGTATGGACGTATGGACGTATGGACGTATGGACGTATGGACGTATGGACGTATGGACGTATGGACGTATGGACGTATGGACGTATGGACGTATGGACGTATGGACGTATGGACGTATGGACGTATGGACGTATGGACGTATGGACGTATGGACGTATGGACGTATGGACGTATGGACGTATGGACGTATGGACGTATGGACGTATGGACGTATGGACGTATGGACGTATGGACGTATGGACGTATGGACGTATGGACGTATGGACGTATGGACGTATGGACGTATGGACGTATGGACGTATGGACGTATGGACGTATGGACGTATGGACGTATGGAAGTATGGAAGTATGGAAGTATGGAAGTATGGAAGTATGGAAGTATGGAAGTATGGAAGTATGGAAGTATGGACGTATGGACGTATGGACGTATGGACGTATGGAAGTATGGAAGTATGGAAGTATGGAAGTATGGAAGTATGGAAGTATGGAAGTATGGAAGTATGGAAGTATGGACGTATGGACGTATGGACGTATGGACGTATGGACGTATGGACGTATGGACGTATGGACGTATGGACGTATGGACGTATGGACGTATGGACGTATGGACGTATGGACGTATGGACGTATGGACGTATGGACGTATGGACGTATGGACGTATGGACGTATGGACGTATGGACGTATGGACGTATGGACGTATGTAACGATGCTATGTCGAATTATTTCGTGCGGAACTATTCTCTGCGGAACTATTTCGTATTGTCCACTTCCGTTTTGAAGGTTGCTGTGTTGAACTGGTGCTGTGCACAGTTTTGTGGTGTACAGGTTTCACCATGTAAAATTTCCGTGTCAAATTTAATTATTGTCAGACTTACGTCGTGTTAACGTTAGCTGTGTACAGTCCTCCCGTGTTCAAATCAAATTCGCGTAAAATTTCGATCGTCTCGATTGGCTGTGTATTGTAAATATAGCTATTCAACTGCAAATTCACTCTGTGAAACGGGGATGCTGCCATTTTTCAAAAGGCAGCATGTAAAACTCAGTAGAAACGGCGATATTCGACGCGCCGCGTAAGCAATGATAAATAAAACTATAAAAGTTTGTTGGAGGGCGTCGAAGTGGCCGACCGAAAGATTTTTCGAGGGGGTTTGCTGTGTTTGTAGGAGTTGCGGCCAAATCGCACCGGCAGCAATGTCTTGATAACTAACAGTCTACCCTTTTTCCCAACCATTTCCAATCCCTCCGAAGTTTACTCAGCAGCTCAACCATTTTTATGTTTACTCGTACGGCAGCTCGTTCGATTGGCGTTACTACTTCGCAGTTCGTTTATTCGCCAATCAATCACGCCTGTAGTCGTCTCTTTCTCCCTTTTTTTCACTCTCTCTTTCCAACTTTCACGCACTCTTTCGAACCCCTTTCCCTCTCGTATACTTTTCTGTCTTGGTTACTCGCTCTGCAAAATGTTCGTGCAACTGGCAAAGGCGAGTAAACAACTGGCCCTTCGAACGGATGGCTCCCACGATGCGAAAACTTCAACAACATTTTTCATTCCGTTTTACACCGAACGCCGCTAACATGTACACAACTAACTCTCGTATTCTAGAAACGCCTCTGCTGACTTTTGCAAAAGCTTCAGATTGCAAGTTCTTCCTCTAACCGGGAAGCTCGAAGTTGTATCTGTACACAGACTCTCACCCCTTCCGACGTGTAGAATAAGTCTGCTCGTCCAAGTTGAACGTTTATGCAGCAAGGATCTTCCACTCTCTAACTTTTCTCTACATTTTGTTAAAAAGTGATTGGTTGGTTCGATGAAATCCAGTCGATCTATCAAACAAGTGTTTAGTCAATATGTACAACAAATTTTCTTTCTTAAATTTGTGATGCTCCGCTGAATCGAATGATTGTTGAAGGAAATTAAAATTTCACAATTATTGAGAAAACGATTTTTTATTATTTTTTTCACTTCAGCTTATAGCAAAAAAATTCTGTAGCAACCAAACCAAAGATCAAGAATGGGTTTTAATTGAAATGGATTCCTAAAAAGAGAAAGAAATAGTTATTTGATCGCGGGTTTCCTAATTTCCCTATGGAATATAATAATCCAGTGCCATAAGACACACTTTTACTGAATCAATAAAAGTAAAAATTAAGGAAATTGAAAAATAAGAAAATATTTTTCCCCTCTCAAATATTATTCTTCTGCTGAAAGATAAAATACACTTTTTTGCAAGAAAGAAAATTGCAAGATTAACAATTCGAAATAATTATAAAAAATTTCATTAACCAATTATGTATTTATTTATTAAAATTAAAATTATTGTAAATTCATGCACTGTCTCACATGTGGCGATAAAAATACATAATAATTTTACGAATATTAAAAAATATTTCGAAATTTTTATTTTCGTTTATTATAATTTTTTTTTTAATGAGGACATAATTTTTCGTGGGTTTCTAATTAAAATTTTATTTAACCTAGCTGTTGAATCTTCTATGGAAAATGCAATTTCATGATTTTTTTCATTCGGTGCTGGGGACTAAAGTTTTTCCTTCACATGGACTTTCGTTCGCTCTCTTCATTCATTCAGCATTTTAATTCAAACCGGTATTTTTACCACCGTTGGTGCGTACAGAGAGACCACACGTACATCCGCATCCTCCCACAGCATACACTCTGCTTTCGAGATGTGTCGCACGTGGGTGTCAGAGACAATAAACTCCAAAGGGGGTTTTCTCTGCTATAATGGCCAATTAAAACCAACTTTTTCTACAGTCTGACATTTTTTTTTTACCATAATTGCCGTAACGGTATATTCGAACACTGTGTATCAATGTGGCCATAGTTATACGATAGATCAGAAGAAAGATTTTATGGTCACAGGTCACGCAATAAAATCTCAACTACAGTCAGAGGAAAATGTTTTCTTATCAGGAACATAAAGTGATACCTATTTAATTTTATTCTTTTACAGACAAAATGCTTCCCTGTTGAATAAAAGAAAAAACAAATGTTTTAATATTCAGCACTTTTCTGAGTCAGAATAATAAAAAAGAATAGCAGTTTTTTTATACACACGACTTTTTTTTTATTTGGAGGTTCGAGAGTTGAACAAAAAATTTTTAATTTGTTTCTATTATAAAAATTATATTGTGGGATGCATTTCGGATGCAATTTCACTAATTGTCAAATGCAAGAAGGTTTGGATTATAATTTTTAAACATGCAATACAAATATTCCCTCAATATAACTAATAATTCGATGGCAATGAAAGGGACAATTTTATTTTTTTTTATAAAATAATATAGTTGCAACTATTTTCTTGGTTATCATAAAAATAAAAATATAGTTGCAGAAATTTTTTGGTTAGCACGAAAATAAAAATATAGTTGTAAAAATTTTTTGGTTGGCATAAAAATAAAAATATAGTTGCAAAAATTTTTTGGTTAGCATAAAAATAAAAATATAGTTGCAAAAATTTTTTGGTTAGCATGAAAATAAAAATATAATTGCAATCATTTTTTGGTTAGCATAAAAATAAAAATATAGTTGCAAACATTTTTTGGTTAGCATAAAAATAAAAATAGAGTTGCAAACATTTTTTTGTTAGCATAAAAATAAAAATATAGTTGCAAACATTTTTTGGTTAGCATAAAAATAAAAATATAGTTGCACAAATTTTTTGGTTAGCATAAAAATAAAAATAGAGTTGCAGAAATTTTTTGGTTAGCATAAAAATAAAAATAGAGTTGCAGAAATTTTTTGGTTAGCATAAAAATAAAAATATAGTTGCAAACATTTTTTGGTTAGCATAAAAATAAAAATATAGTTGCAAACATTTTTTGGTTAGCATGAAAATAAAAATATAGTTGCAAAAATTTTTTGGTTAGCATGAAAATAAAAATATAGTTGCAATCATTTTTTGGTTAGCATAAAAATCAAAATATAGTTGCAAAAATTTTTTGGTTAGCATAAAAATAAAAATAGAGTTGCAAAAATTTTTTGGTTAGCATAAAAATAAAAATAGAGTTGCAAAAATATTTTTGTTAGCATAAAAATAAAAATATAGTTGCAAAAATTTTTTGGTTAGCATGAAAATAAAAATATAATTGCAATCATTTTTTGGTTAACATAAAAATAAAAATATAGTTGCAAAAATTTTTTGGTTAGCATAAAAATAAAAATAGAGTTGCAAAAATTTTTTTGATAGCATAAAAATAAAAATATAGTTGCAAAAATTTTTTGGTTAGCATAAAAATAAAAATATAGTTGGAAAAATTTTTTGGTTAGCATAAAAATAAAAATAGAGTTGCAGAAATTTTTTGGTTAGCATAAAAATAAAAATATAGTTGCAGAAATTTTTTGGTTAGCATAAAAATAAAAATATAGTTGCAAAAATTTTTTGGTTAGCATAAAAATAAAAATATAGTTGCAAAAATTTTTTGTTTAGCATGAAAATAAAAATATAGTTGCAATCATTTTTTGGTTAGCATAAAAATAAAAATATAGTTGCAAAAATTTTTTGGTTAGCATAAAAATAAAAATAGAGTTGCAGAAATTTTTTGGTTAGCATAAAAATAAAAATAGAGTTGCAGAAATTTTTTGGTTAGCATAAAAATAAAAATATAGTTGCAAACATTTTTTGGTTAGCATAAAAATAAAAATATAGTTGCAAACATTTTTTGGTTAGCATGAAAATAAAAATATAGTTGCAAAAATTTTTTGGTTAGCATGAAAATAAAAATATAGTTGCAATCATTTTTTGGTTAGCATAAAAATAAAAATATAGTTGCAAAAATTTTTTGGTTAGCATAAAAATAAAAATAGAGTTGCAAAAATTTTTTGGTTAGCATAAAAATAAAAATAGAGTTGCAAAAATATTTTTGTTAGCATAAAAATAAAAATATAGTTGCAAAAATTTTTTGGTTAGCATGAAAATAAAAATATAATTGCAATCATTTTTTGGTTAACATAAAAATAAAAATATAGTTGCAAAAATTTTTTGGTTAGCATAAAAATAAAAATAGAGTTGTTAGCATAAAAATAAAAATAGAGTTGCAAAAATGTTTTTGTTAGCATAAAAATAAAAATATAGTTGCAAACATTTTTTGGTTAGCATAAAAATAAAAATACAGTTGCAAACGTTTTTTTGGTTACCCTAACAATAAAAGTACAGTTGGAGCCATTTTTTGGTTACCATAACAATAAAATTACAGTCTTAACCATTTTTTGGTTACCAAGATAATAAAAATGAGTCAAATGGTCTAAAAAAAAATAGCTTCTCTTTATAAATGCCAGAATTTTTTTGGATAATGTATAAACTTTGTTTTCTGGTATTCTGTCGTCTAAAATAAGTCTCTTATTCACTGTGCAAACTACTGCCAACGTCTTCGTCATCTTCTGTTTCATATTCCTTCCTTTCGTTTCTCTCTGGGGGATTTTATCCGAATCTCTACTGACGTGCGATTGTCTCTTGAAGAGGTCACTGCGTCGCATATCCTCGTTTTCCTGTCTCGTATTCGCAGTCTCCGGGGAGGCTCGAGCTGAGACTTTGAGAGTAGCAGTAGGTAATGGCAGCATGGAGCTCGGCCAACTCGTAGTCTGGCGAACGTACATATGTAGAGGAAAATTGAGAAAAGTCGAGTGGCTGTGTTGCGCACAGAAGGATCAGGATCTGCGTCGCTTGCTCGTGGATCGAGCTTAGCCGGAGATGTCAGAAACAAAAGTCGTTCTCAGTGAGAAGGCAAAGAAGTACGATCTTTGGGTCTTCGGGGAAACGTGGGAGCTGCATTGTAGATGCCAAGAAAATATATCACAAATAAATTCAGAATCCCCTTTTTTTAGTTGCATAAAAAAAATAAAAGCTCGTTTCTACGTTTTCCTAAAAATAAAAATAAAAACAAAATATTCAAGAATTTTATGAAATAAAATAGTAAAAAAGTAAAATCCATCTTTCCATTTTTCTCCATCAATAAAAATAATAAATAAATAACTACTATATACTAATATACTAATATAATAATAAATATAAAAATTAATGAATAATTAAATCATGGCTCATGTTGGAAATAATTTTTGAAATTTTGAATTATTTAATAAAATTATTGAATTTTTTGATTATTCAATACAAATAATAAATAAATATAATAGTAAATATAGTAATAAAAAAATATAAAAATTAATCAATAATTAAATAATATTGAGGCTCATGTTGGAAATAATTTTCGAAATTTTGGATTATTTACTCATAATTTTTTTTAATTAGCACGGACGTAAAATATGCTGAATTTTTACAAGTTTGATTTTCTGACCAAAAAGAGATAAAAATTCAGCTAAAATTTCAAATAAAACAAATTATGGTCAACCTTGACATTCCATTTGATAATTCTTTTTTTTTTGCCAAACCGAATGTTGTATTATTTTTTTATAGTTAAGGGGGTAAAATTGTTGATTTTCAGCTTTACAGTAATTCGCTAAAAATATTATATTTTCATTTTAATGATGGGTTCAATAAGCAGAAAAACAACACGTTTGATTATCTGACCAAAAAGAGATAAAAATACAGCTAAAATTTCAAATAAAAAAATATGGTCAACATTCCATTTGATAATTCTTTTTTTTTTTTTTTGCCAAAACGAATGTTGTATTATTTTTTACAGTTAAGGGGGTAAAATTGTTGATTTTCAGCTTTACAGTAATTCGCTAAAAATATTATATTTTCATTTTAATAATGGGTTCAATAAGCAGAAAAACAACAAGTTCGATTATCTGACCAAAAAGAGATAAAAATACAGCTAAAATTTCAAATAAAAGAAAATATGGCCAACATTCCATTTGATAATTCTTTTTTTTTTGCCAAAACGAATATTGTATTATTTTTTACAGTTAAGGGGGTAAAATTGTTGATTTTTAGCTTTACAGTAATTCGCTAAAAATATTATATTTTTATTTTAATGATGGGTTCAATAAGCAGAAAAACAACAAATTTGATTATCTGACCAAAACGAGATAAAAAATCAGCTAAAATTTCGAATAAAAAAAAATATCGTCAACATTCCATTTGATAATTCTTTTTTTTTTTGCCAAACCGAATGTTGTATTATTTTTTACAGTTAAGGGGTTAAAATTGTTGATTTCCAGCTTTACAGTAATTCGCTAAAAATATTATATTTTCATTTTAATGATGGGTTCAATAAGCAGAAAAACAACAAGTTTGATTACCTGACCAAAACGAGATAAAAATTCAGCTAAAATTTCAAATAAAAAAAATATCGTCAACATTCCATTTGATAATTCTTTTTTTTTTTGCCAAACCGAACGTTGTATTATTTTTTACAGTTAAGGGGGTAAAATTGTTGATTTTTAGCTTTACAGTAATTCGCTAAAAATATTATATTTTCATTTTAATGATGGGTTCAATAAGCAGAAAAACAACAAATTTCATTATCTCACCAAAAAGAGATAAAAATTCATCTAAAATTTCAAATAAAAAAATTGATGGTCAACTTTGACATTCCATTTGATAATTCTTTTTTTTTTGCCAAAACGAATGTTGTATTATTTTTTACATTAAAGGGGGTAAAATTGTTGATTTTTAGCTTTACAGTAATTCGCTAAAAATATTATATTTTCATTTTAATGGTGGGTTCAATAAGCAGAAAAACAACAAGTTTCATTATCTGACCAAAAAGAGATAAAAATTCAGCTAAAATTTCGAATAAAAAGAATTTTGGTCAACATTCCATTTGATAATTCTTTTTTTTTGCCAAACTGAATGTTGTATTATTTTTTACAGTTAAGGGGGTAAAATTGTTGATTTTCAGCTTTACAGTAATTCGCTAAAAATATTATATTTTCATTTTAATGATGGATTCAATAAGCAGAAAAACAGCAGGTTTCATTATCTGACCAAAAAGAGATAAAAATTCAGCTAAAATTTCAAATAAAAAAAATTATGGTCAACTTTGACATTCCATTTGATAATTCTTTTTTTTTTGCCAAAACGAATATTGTATTATTTTTTACAGTTAAGGGGGTAAAATTGTTGATTTTTAGCTTTACAGTAATTCGCTAAAAATATTATATTTTCATTTTAATAATGGGTTGAATAAGCAGAAAAACAACAAGTTTGATTATCTGACCAAAAAGAGATAAAAATACAGCTAAAATTTCAAATAAAAAAAATGATGGTCAAACTTGACATTCCATTTGATAATAATATTTTTATTTTTTTACCAAAACGAATGTTGTATTATTTTTTACAGTTAAGGGGGTAAAATTGTTGATTTTTAGCTTTACAGTAATTCGCTAAAAATATTATATTTTCATTTTAATGATGGGTTCAATAAGCAGAAAAACAACAAATTTCATTATCTCACCAAAAAGAGATAAAAATTCATCTAAAATTTCAAATAAAAAAATTGATGGTCAACTTTGACATTCCATTTGATAATTCTTTTTTTTTTGCCAAAACGAATGTTGTATTATTTTTTACATTAAAGGGGGTAAAATTGTTGATTTTTAGCTTTACAGTAATTCGCTAAAAATATTATATTTTCATTTTAATGGTGGGTTCAATAAGCAGAAAAACAACAAGTTTCATTATCTGACCAAAAAGAGATAAAAATTCAGCTAAAATTTCGAATAAAAAGAATTTTGGTCAACATTCCATTTGATAATTCTTTTTTTTTGCCAAACTGAATGTTGTATTATTTTTTACAGTTAAGGGGGTAAAATTGTTGATTTTCAGCTTTACAGTAATTCGCTAAAAATATTATATTTTCATTTTAATGATGGATTCAATAAGCAGAAAAACAGCAGGTTTCATTATCTGACCAAAAAGAGATAAAAATTCAGCTAAAATTTCAAATAAAAAAAATTATGGTCAACTTTGACATTCCATTTGATAATTCTTTTTTTTTGCCAAAACGAATATTGTATTATTTTTTACATTAAAGGGGGTAAAATTGTTGATTTCCAGCTTTACAGTAATTCGCTAAAAATATTATATTTTCATTTTAATGATGGGTTCAATAAGCAGAAAAACAACAAGTTTGATTATCTGACCAAAAAGAGATAAAAATTCAGCTAAAATTTCAAATAAAAAAAATTATGGTCAACTTTGACATTCCATTTGATAATTCTTTTTTTTTTTTTTTGCCAAACCGAATGTTGTATTATTTGTTACAGTTAAGGGGTTAAAATTGTTGATTTTCAGCTTTACAGTAATTCGTTAAAAATATTATATTTTCATTTTAATGATGGGTTCAATAAGCAGAAAAACAACAAGTTTCATTATCTGACCAAAAAGAGATAAAAATACAGCTAAAATTTCAAATAAAAAAAATTATGGTCAACTTTAACATTCCATATGATAATAATATTTTTATTTTTTTACCAAAACGAATGTTGTATTATTTTTTACAGTTAAGGGGATAAATAATGCAGAGTATCGATGACGAGATTAATGAGGAGAAAAAAAAGAATATTGCCATTTCGCGATGCGACGAAGTAGTAACTGCAGGTGTATATAGGCGACGCCGTCAGCAATTATTCTCGTACTATAAACACGCTTTACGCGCTCGGTTGTATTCACGGAAGTTTTTCGTTCTGTCTATTAAAAATTCTATGCATCCGCGAGCGACTGCACAATGGAGAAAAGTAATGGTCGATAGGAGGCATAGTATACTGCTGGGTACCATTCTTGTTAGATTACCGCTGGCAGAACGTGGAGAAAACACCGTGCGGCGAGTTAAGTTTTATTACGAGGCGACAGTGAGAAAGACTGTGTATATACGTACACGACATATTGCATTTATTCCACTGAATATTCGAGAAACCTCTATACCATATCCAATTCTCACCAGTCATACGTTTACGCGACCAATCTATTTTTTTAATATTCAGAAGTGTGACTGTAAGCTTTTATATGCTGCCCATAAGTCATTGAGAAAAAAAACTCAGAGACCAGAATATAATTCCTGAAGCTTAACAATAATATACGAAGAATAAAATCTCAAAGAGTCTGCATTGAGCTTTGGGCTCAAAAAAATATTATATGAAATAATTTTTGACTTTTGGTAAATCTAAATAGTAAAAAATAAAATATCATTTTCGAAAAATTCACTTTTTCAATTTTAAAGTATAAAGACGTTTATCTTCCATGAAATTAAAATGTGGGATGCACTTGGAATGAAATTCCACTAGGAAATGCATGAAAGTTAACTGATTTTGTATTTTGTAGAGGTTATAGCTTCGAAAAAATATTATAAATAATAATTTTTTATATTATGTAGTTCACAAAAGTAAAAAAAAAATATTTTCGTAAAATTCTGTTTTTCAATTTTAAGGTGTAAAGGAATTTGTCTTCCATAAAATAAAAATGTAGGATGCACTTAAAATGCAATTCCACTTCGCATTGCATGAAATTCAAAAGATTTTCTTAAATAAAAACTTCGGAATAGAATCGTTACCGTCCGTTAAAAATATATAATAAAAAATAATTTTTCACAATCTAAATCAAAACAGTAAAAAAAATCACATTTTCGAAAAATTCACTTTTTCAATTCTAAATTGTAAAGGCGTTTGTCCTCCATAAAATTAAAATGTAGGTTGCACATTGCATGAAATTAAAAAGATTTTCTTAAATAAAAATTTCGCTAAAATTTAAATAAAAGAAAATAATACAAAATTCAGCGCATTCATTTTACTCTATGAAAAGTAATTGACACATATAATCCGATAAATCACTACGAAACTAACAACGACCCGTCGAAAAGATTTTTATTGTAAAATACTTCGTAAAACTGCATGGAATAGAATCGTTACCGTCCTTTTCACTTTCTTCTATTCTCGTAGAGGAGCTAAAAAATAATAATTTTTCACACTCTGATCAAAATAATAAAAAAAATGTAATAAAAAAAAATTCACTTTTTCAATTTTAAAGTGTAAAAGCGTTTGTCTTCCATAAAATAAAAATGTAGGTTCCGCATTGCATGAAATTAAAAAGATTTTCTTAAATAAAAATTTCGCTAAAATTTAAATAAAAGAAAATAATAAAAAATTCAGCACGTTTATTTATTTATGTATTTCCTTAAATAAAAATTTCGCAAATAAAAGAAAATAATAAAAAATTCAGCGCATTCATTTTACTCTATGAAAAGTAATTGACACATATAATCCGATAAATCACTACGAAACTAACAACGACCCGTCGAAAAGATTTTTATTGTAAAATACTTCGTAAAACTGCATGGAATAGCATCGTTACCGTCCTCTTCACTTTCTTCAGCAGAGGTTATACCTTCGCGAACACACCGGTCCTCGCTCCCTTCTCTCGGAAAAAGCATAAAAATCGCATGAATCATATTTACGACGAGTATACCGGGAAGTAACCCGTTTTCCTTCTCGCTTTCACTCACGCCGCTATTGTTATATGTCTACATCGACAATAGAGCGAGGAGATACACACGCATGAAGCTTACACCTCGTCATCCACGTACAGAAAAATCTTTGTACGGACGTCGTTCCGCACGCGTCTGTGTGAACTTCCTGAAACTTCTGATATTCTCCGCCAAGTTTTGTTCCACAACGATGTGCTTCACTCAAACGCCTATCCATGCTCTGAGAAAAGAAATAATCTCTTTTTATGGCAACTTCGTATTTCCTCTATTTTTTCATCTTTCCTGCCACATTTCCTCTACACATTTTTATCTATTTTATTTCATTAAGTAAGCAATAAATCACACAAGTTTTAAAAAACGAAAAAAACTCTACAAAATTGTAAATTAATAAATTGAGATAATTTAAGGAGATTGACTTACTCAAAATTTGACAAATTCAATTAATTTAGAGCTGCACGTATGAATTTCAGAATATTTAGAGAAAAAAAATATTTTTTCTTCTCTAAATTTGTGAATTATCCAAAATTATATATTTTTAATTATCCAAAATAATATATTCTGGATATATTAGAGAAATATTTATAAAAATATTTATTAATTATGTGCAATGAAGTTGGTATCATTATTAATTTGCAGAGTTTCGAATATGTAGTTGCAGATAAATATATTATTTATAATTTTTAAGTGACTAGATTTCCTTAAACGAGCTTAAAAAGATTTTTTTTAATTAAAATAAAATCTATTGTCATTATCTTTCGGCCACATTTCCTCAACACATTTTTATCTATTTTATTTCATTAAGTAAGCAATAAATCACACAAGTTTTAAAAAAACGAAAAAAACTACAAAATTGTAAATTAATAAATTGAGATAATTTAAGGGGATTGAGTTACTCCAAATTTGACAAATTCAATTAATATAAAGCTGCACATATGAATTTCAGAAAATTTAGAAAAAAAATTTCTGTAAATTTGTGAATTATCGAAAATTATATAATTATATATGTTTGTGAATTATGATAAATTATATATTTTTAATCATCCAACATTATATATTTTTATAATTATATATATTTTGAATATATTAGAGAAATATTTATAAAAATATTTATTAATCATGAGTAATGAAGTTGGTATCATTATTAATTTGCAGAATTTCGAATGTGTAGTTGCAGATAAATATATTATTTATGATATTTAAGTGACTCGATTTCCTTAATCGAGCTTGAAAAGATTTTTTTTTTAAATTAAAATAAAATCTATTGTCATGATGCAATTCGATATTTATCAATCACCCTTAAAAAAAAATGTTAGAAGAATTTTCTTTACATGAATCACTGCAAATCTTGTACGAAGTGATCTTTTTCTGAAACTCATTTGATGAGGATAAGAAAGGGCGGAGCGTGTCAGCAAAAGAGATGAGAAGCGATAAGTGTGTTTCTGGGTCACAGAGATGTGATGTGGTTCTGCTACATTGGTCCAGACTACCAAGTCTGAGAGTTGCCCCTTCGTTTTCTGCGTGTGTAGGTATATGCTTCCATATCTTTCGCCATTGAATGACTCATCGTCGTCGACGTCCTAAACTTTCTCGGGGATCTCCGACCTTAAGCTCTTCCGTGTACGCACATCTTATCCACTATCTCTTTCAATAGAGCGTTAATCTATTTTTCACGGCTCAAAAAAAAAAAAAAAAAAAAAAATACAACACCACTTATTTATTTATTTTATCCTTCTTTTTCCTTATGGAGAATTTTTGTTTTTTTTTCATTTCATAGAAAAATCATAGCTAGTAAACATGGGTAATATTTGTACGTATATGTGCCACGACCAATAAAAAAATTAATGGACAATAACTACAGAGCGGTTTGAACTATCGAAAAATGAATAAAACAAACAAAATGAATAAAATAAATAAAACAAATAGAATAAATAAAATAAATAAAATAAATAAAATAAATAAAATAAATGAAATAAATAAAATAAATAAAATAAATAAAATAAATAAAACAAATAAAACAAATAAAACAAATAAAACAAATAAAATAAATAAAATAAATAAAATAAATAAAATAAATAAAATAAATAAAATAAATAAAATAAATAAAATAAATAAAATAAATAAAATAAATAAAATAAATAAAATAAATAAAATAAATAAAATAAATAAAATAAATAAAACAAATAAAACAAATAAAACAAATAAAACAAATAAAACAAATAAAACAAATAAAACAAATAAAACAAATAAAACAAATAAAACAAATAAAATAAATAAAATAAATAAAATAAATAAAATAAATAAAATAAATAAAATAAATAAAATAAATAAAATAAATAAAATAAATAAAATAAATAAAATAAATAAAATAAATAAAATAAATAAAATAAATAAAATAAATAAAATAAATAAAATAAATAAAATAAATAAAATAAATAAAATAAATAAAATAAATAAAATAAATAAAATAAATAAAATAAATAAAATAAATAAAATAAATAAAATAAATAAAATAAATAAAATAAATAAAATAAATAAAATAAATAAAATAAATAAAATAAATAAAATAAATAAAATAAATAAAATAAATAAAATAAATAAAATAAATAAAATAAATAAAATAAATAAAATAAATAAAATAAATAAAATAAATAAAATAAATAAAATAAATAAAATAAATAAAATAAATAAAATAAATAAAATAAATAAAATAAATAAAATAAATAAAATAAATAAAATAAATAAAATAAACATTTTTTATTTCGCAAATTAAGCAAGTGAATGTATTGTACTGCATTATAGTATTTTCTCAACCAACTTACAATCGAATAAAGATTGATCTGCGAGGAAAGCAAGACTACGAAAGACCGTTAGAGATTTATCGAATACGGAGACGTATGGCCCTACTGTCAATTCATCGCCACCCAAGCATCGTACAGTGAAAGAGTTGGTCCTGGAGAAAAGGTCTCTTTGGCTGATCGTTACTGATGTGTGTAGGGGGATGAAAAAGGGAGCGCTGACTTCATATACATTTATATATATATATATATATATATATATACGACCGCATTTCGCACTGGGTAAGCGACTTGTCAGCATCACGACGCGTCGATTCTCCAGTCCATATATTAAGAAATGGCTTCTCTCCATTTTCTGTTTTCCCTTCCGGACCAATAGTGCCATTCGAGTGTGAATTGAGTCGACAAAAAAGGTCAACGGAGCGCGAGAGAGCATAGAAAAGAAAAAAAGGGGAGAAACCGGCTCTGCGTCCGGCTCTGATGCATTTGTGGGCAAGAGTCAAAGGGCATAAAGGGTCCAACTCCATAGAACCACGCTCTTAATACCCTTCGCTGCTGTAGGTACTGGCAAGTATTGCGCACGTGTGTACTTTACACGTATGGAGTCATGTATTAGTACAGAACTCGAACTCGGAAACCAGTGGGAGCACCGGTCCTCAATGGAGTGAAGAGGTCCATTGACCTTGTGACATACTTCCATTTCCGAGACCAGAGTCGCATATGCCGCTGCTACTGGTCACGTTTATTTTTATTTTTTTATTTTATCGCGATCCCTATAAAGCTGCCGGTCGCTACTATGACCATAATGGCCCAGCGACATCGATTAATATTTAAATGCTACATCCATATTGACTTGGGTTTCAATCTGTTGTGAAACTCCAAATTAATAAGGCAAACCGAAATTTTTTCGACGTTGCTTTTCCCTCTTTTTTATTTTTGCTGAAATAAGATAAAAATGTATGAGGTACATATGTGAAATATATGTAAAATTTATATATATGTATGTGTTTATAAATTTATAATAAATAATATAATAATAATATAATAATATGTAATATACATAATATATATAATATATAATAATATAATAAATAATTTTAGAATAAATTTATATATATGTACATGTTCAGGACAAAAAAGTTCTATATGTTGAACATATTTTTTATTGTGCATATATTTTTATTTCCATTTCCTCAAGTTTCAAAACTGTCGCTGGTAATTGGCTTTATGTACTATCCATTTTTGCAGTGAAGATTATTATTACGGTGCAGATTATTATTGCAATGAATTTGCAATAATAATCTGCACCGATTATGAAATAATATTCAAACTTTGAATAGCTGTAAAAAAATACCCAATTTTAAACAAAACATTGGGAGAAATTTTGAAACAAATGGAAAAGCACATCCATCCATTAATTTCATAATGCATTAACTGTATTGCTAATTTTTTTCAAAAAAGATTACCAAGAAATTTGATCGTGAATAAATATTTTTTTATAGTTATTCGAAAGTTAATGTTATAAAAATATAATCACAAAGCCAATTGTAATTATATTTTTAAGAAATCAAGTAATGGAGGTGCATAGAAGTAGCATTGAATATATGCAACAAACAGCAGCAATGGCAATAAATATTTTCATGGCACGGGACAAGAGTTTGGAAGCTTTCAGTGATTTGAGTTTGAAACACGTATGATTCACAGGTGTGGTACACAATACCGCGGACTTCGCGGTACACGGACTATGTTGAAACCCAACGCGGTGTAGTGACCGCGTTGTCGCTCTCGTTCACCAGTGTATGCCATGAGCAAAGCTCGAATCACTATATGTTCAGCTGCTGCTTCTATCGTTGCAGCTCTGCAAAGGTTCGCTGAACCTTTCGGAAATAACTACTCTCGGCAAACGTTAGGCATGAACGTCCAACATATTTGTTCTGAATTCATTGGTTATCAAAAGTAACAGTTTCGCAATACTAAAAAGTTATTTTTTCTTCAAATTTATGGAATACATAGAATTTATTGAATTTATATATTTTTATATATAAATTTATTTTATATATATATATATATATATTTATAATTTTATATATTATTGAATTTATATATTTTTATATATAAATTTATTTTATATATACATATATTTATAATTTTATATATTATTGAATTTATATATTATTATATATAAATTCATAAAAACTAATTAGAAATTTTTGTACTTGTAATAAAAATTTTTGTTCATAAACATGCAAATTGAAAACTTTTATTAACTGTACGAAAAAAAAATTGTTCATTTTTAGCTTTACAGTAATTCACTAAAAATATTATATTTTCATTTTACTAATGGTTTGAATAAGCAAAAAAACTAATTTGAAATATTTTTACTATTAACAAATTTTTTTACAAAATTGCACAAAAACTTCTTTTAATATTGACAGCAAAAAACAAACTTCTAGTTTTACGATGAATTCTAAATTTTGCTTTATTTGTGAAATGAAAAATTTGGTAACTAATGAAATAGCATTTTATTGCAGTTTAATTAGTTGTGGTTTTTAGTACCTATTGGTAGAAAAATGTATTTGTGACAATCGAGAAGAAAGTCAAATGTAAGTTAGTACTAACTTGGCGTACTATTCTAAATTTTGCTTTATTTGTGAAATGACAAATTTTTTGTAACTAATAAAATAGAATTTTATTGCAGTTTAATTAGTTGTGGGTTTTAGTACCTATTGGTGGAAAAATGTATTGTGACAATCGAGAAGAAAGTCAAATGTAAGTTGGTACTAATTTGCCGTACTAGGCTGAGTGTGAACAATTTTGGGTTCTCCGTTAATGGGTTTCCCTCGTCCAACAAGATTCTCACAGTGGGTCACCCTTCGCAGAGAATGATCTACGTCCGGATAGATGGGGTAAGTTGGGAACGTGAGTAGGGACGAAAGTAGTGGTACATGACAGCGCTGTCGTCGCAAACATTAGGGTATGCGGGCATTAAATCTGATCAGTGCTCAATTAGGTCGATCGTTATATATACCTGTAGTCAAACTGACGTGAAGACAAAAAAAAAAGTCAAGGATAATCTATTTCCATCGAAAATACAGCATCAGTCCTGTGAAAGCCCTTAAAAAAATGACGTGGCTTAAAATCGAAGTAAAATCAGGAAAAAAAAATGTAAAGGATGGTGACGGAAATCACAGCTATTCGTCATGTGATCGATTTTGGATTTAGTGACTGGAGGGCTCGTCGTAAGCAAACGCCCGTCGAAGCTAAGATGAAGTGAAGTAAGACAAGCAGAACGAGCTGAGATGAAGCGGAGGAAAACGCACGAAACGTAAGGAAAAGAAGATACGAAGGGTTCTGAAAAGGGATGACATGTTTTTACTCGAAAAGACGTTGCAGGGGGGGGGGCGACCATTTTCAGGTCAGCGAATAGAAAAGCAAGTGGCAAGGAATTCTTTTGCATCGTATCTTATTTCCATTCCGTAATATGACAGAACCAGTTTAATCCCACCCTCGTCCATCATTTTCGATGCCACGAAAGTATCAAAACTCTTCTGCACGACAAATAATTTTTCGTGTCTACTCGGGGTTGGCCGAAATATCGTAAAATCGATACAAGTACATCCTTTCTCATCGATGGTCACATTTTCACGGAGTGAAAAAAACTTGCTAATCACGTATTCACAGCGGGTGACATTACATTTGTTATTGGCGTAAAATTGTCGTAGTCAAGTTGCTAGGGGGGACGTTTTTATTTTGTAAAATAATTGACGGACCAGACCAGACCAGATCACACCGAACCAGACCAGACCGAACCAGATCAGACCAAACCAGACCAGACCGAACCAAACCAGATCGAACCAGACCGAAACAGACCGAACCAGACTGAACCAGACCGTACCAGACCAGACCAGACCAGACCAGACCAGACCAGACCAGACCAGACCAGACCAGACCAGACCAGACCAGACCAGACCACACCAGACCAGACCAGACCACACCAGACCACACCAGACCATACCAGACCATACTAGACCAGGCCAGACCACACCAGACCATACCAGACCATACTAGACCAGACCAGACCACACCAGACCATACCAGACCATACCAGACCACACCAGACCACACCAGACCACACCAGACCACACCAGACCACACCAGACCACACCAGACCACACCAGACCACACCAGACCACACCAGACCACACCAGACCACACCAGACCACACCAGACCACACCAGATCGTACCAGACCAGACCACACTTAATTTTTTGTGTATAATCTAAAAAATTAGTAAAAATCAATCTAATCTGTGGCTAAACTTGGATAATAAAGAAGAAAGCTCGAGCGATATATTTGCCACTTTTTCCGTCTGTATCAATTGCTTAAGCAGTAAATGCAACGAGCATTCTCGTAATAATAATTTAACGAGCTAATGCCAAGGATTCGCATTCGAGTTCGCGGAGAGCTCGAGGGTCTCTCCACCTCGCGTGACTCACGAACTCGGAGTCGCGCGTGGGTTTCACTTTTTTACTTCCTCACGCGAGGCAGCAGGTTACTGTACTATGCCTATATGCCGGGAGCGTAAGAGCCGCGAGTCCTTTGCACACGGGACGGTAATACATACACCGGTATCCAGTGTGTTCCGGTTTGGCCTCGACCGGTCGACTGACCTATATTATATTGGGCCAGCTCATCTCTTTTTTTCGTGCTCATAACAACACCGAGAATGCCCATTATCTCGTTGTCCACTTTCACTGAAGGTTGTACTACCACCGAGATCAAGTTTGTCGACTTTCTTTTATGACAACCGACTTTCCTTACATTATATCGTAACTTCGGCCAGAAATAAAAGTAGAAGTATAAAATTCGTTAAAATTGAGAAAAAAAAACAAAAATACTGCGCAAATGGCTTTATCTCCAAATTTATCTACAGAGTCTTAATAATATATTCCTGCTCGCATTTAAAGGACAAGAACAAATAAAAACTGTAGACGGACAGAAAGTTTATATTTTCTGAAGCTTCTTTTTTTCTACATTTCAGGGTTAAAAATATTTCTGAATTATATATCGCTTTAAAAATCAAGTGTCCTTACGTAGTGGCTAAATCTGAGATAATTATGAGTTATATCTGATTACACTTCACAACAAATTAATTTCTTTTTAATGTTGGGCAAATCAACCGTCATCCATATTTTTCCCAACTAAAAATCATTTCTAAATTTTTCAGAATACCTATAAACTTTTCCAGTATTTTCTCTTCAAAAACGCAACCTTTTGAATCATTTTGAAAAGTCACATTTTACATATTGTCCTTAAACTCGTGATCTTCCATAATATTTATCCGATAGCGATATCAGAAAAGAGTTCACTATATTGATATGGTAATTTAACCCACTTCCTTTTCTCCGTGCACCCCATCAAATATTTTTCAGGCACATATCAGGTACAAGATCGAAATGAATTCAATGAAAAAAGCCCGGGCGATGGCAGATGTTCGAGATATGAGGATACATAAGACGAGAAAAGATCGAGGTGAACTGTGAACCCGAGAAGAATATAGCACGAGTAGCCGAACGGTAACGGCAGCGAAGAAAGAGATTGAGTCATCCTGGAGCCTCGGGGGGTCTAAACGGGAAGAAGAACAGCAGCTTGAGAAGTATTAGGTAGAGCTCGACGTCTGACCTCGGGCAAGCCCCGGCATCCAGATGAACTGAGGTGGAGAACGTCTCTGTGATAATCCAAAAGAAGCACTTCGACGGCTTCAACCAGTGCTTCTTCTGCGGCCGTAGTACCGTTGGTCAATCGCGACACTCTGGCAATCAGTGAGCACGCTCTAATCAACTAGTTGGATCGAACATCGTATTCGTTCTACGTTTCAACCTCTCGTCCTCGAGAGCGACGCCGCGTCTCGATCTGTCTGACTGTCTTACGGTACAAATTGTCCTTGCGGTGAACAATCAAGACGATGTATCATTGATCAGCCTGTCAATGATACATGCCAGAGTATTTAGAAGGGGATAAAGCATATAAATGCTTTGACACGCTTTATCAACAATAATGGGTAAATTTTTAAGAAACTTATCTACAAATAAGGAACCAACTTTGCGTTTGAGTTTATAATTTTACATTGAATTAGGCGCCTATTAAATATTGATACTTTGATAACGAAAAATCATGTCGGTAATGTCTTGTGCTTATTTTATATTACGATAGGAAATACATAAAAAAAGAAAATATGACCAAAAAAGTAAAACCACAATGACCACAATGAATTAATAAAACCACAACACAAGAGAAAGTGTTGTATTCACCAATTTTCACTAGATCTGTCACCTGGTATAGAATTTATTGAGAAATTCAGACCGTCAGACCTCCAGACCGTCAAACGACAGACCGCCAGGCCGTCAGTCGCCAGACCACCAGACCGACAGAGCGTCAGACCTCCAGAACTCCAGATCGACAGACTGGCCGACAGATCTCCAGACCGTCATATCTCCAGACCGTCACACCTCCAGACCTGCAGACCATCAGATATTCAGGCTGTCAGACATCCAGACCGTCAGGCATCCAGACCGTCAGACATCCAGACCGTCAGATATCCAGACCGTCATATCTCCAGACCGTCATACATCCAGACCATCAGACTTGCAGACTGTCAGACATCCAGACCGTCATACCTTCAGACCGTGTCACATCTCGACCGTTAGACATCCAGACCGTCCCACATCTAGACCGTTAGACATCCAGACCGACAGACCTACAGACCGACAGACCGACAGACCGACAGACCGACAGACCGACAGACCGACAGACCGACAGACCGACAGACCGACAGACCGACAGACCGACAGACCGACAGACCGACAGACCGACAGACCGACAGACCGACAGACCGACAGACCGACAGACCGACAGACCGACAGACCGACAGACCGACAGACCGACAGACCGACAGACCGACAGACCGATAGACCGACAGACCGACAGACCGACAGACCGACAGACCGACAGACCAATGTTTCATAGGTTGAGATTTGAAAAAGATTTCTTTGATTCAAGAAAACTTTTTGTCTCCGTGTTACCAATGTTGAATGATCATTCAGCGATAATAATGCTGGTCGGAGGAGCCAACCGCTCGATATTGGGTCAGGTGTGGTGTGTGTATTGGATGTTCACCCACGGGGCTTGCGAATATGGAGCGAACCCGAGATGTATAGTACGTGACGCGCTCTGTCGAAGCCTCGCAATGGTAGTGAACGCCTAACCACGTATTATTGCCAATACGCCCAACGTTAATAGTCGAAACGGGGTGTTATGCCCGCGGTCGATAGACACTGCTTGGAGCAACGGAGGCTGCACACTTGCCACGCAATGAAACATCATCGGTCTACATATATGCAAGCACCCAAGAGCAATATGTACCACAATGGGAAAACTGGAAGCGCGTTTCTATAGCATTACGAGTAACGCAAGTTGCTTCGGAGTGAAAAATCAAACTTTTAAAGTAAACTTGAAGTCCACAAGGGAAACGTTTCTTGAAGGTGTGCTATAAGAATGAAGTTGAGAGAAAGAAAATAAAGCAACGAAATAATGAAGACAACTTTTCTTCCCAATGAACTTGCCTAGTAAAAAAAAATGTTGGAAACTGGAAGTTTAGTTTTCAGCATTTTTAAACAATCTAAAAATATTCTATATAACACAAACATTAATTTTCAATTGACAGTTTTTCAAACTCCCTCCAGTGTTTAGTCGTGTTAACGACTGAAAACCACTCTTGTGATAGACCAAGCAGTTATTCCGATTTTATAATCAGAATTATATGGTCCCAAAAAAAAATTCGAACGACTTTATAGTGGTACCAGGTTTTTTTTTATTTGCTGCAGTGAAGCAGTAGATAGTCTGTTGGAAAAAAAAAACTGACAGCAATTTCATAAAAAATTTTAAGTACTTTTGACGTTCGATGTAGTCAAAATAACGCTAGAAATAATGATAACTATTCACGGCGAATTATTATCAATTATTCATATTAAATGTATCTGCTAAGTATCTAAATGCTAAATATATCCAAATACATATACGATGTTATTATTATTATAAATATGGGTCACTTGCATTAGAACAAAAACTTCAATCTACATTTCTAGTCATAAAATGGCGCAACTAGTTTTGCAGTAACACGAAAGCAAATTCCCCACTAAAATTACTCCTACGCAATTAACAGCCATAATTACACTCGAAAACTTTTTGCGAGGAGTGAAAAAAAAGTTTACAAACCATCCATAAATTGCGTCAGGGCCACGTTTCATGCATGCAAACCGTAAAAACTGTATCACTGTGTGTTTGCGTGTTTCATGGAAATGGTAATAACGTTCGTGATTCATAAGCCTCCCTGTTTATTCGCTGTGACGCGATAAGCAAATCTACAGTCAAGATTCGAATCCAATATTACAGCCATATTTGCCCTCTAAGCTTCAACGGTGAGCACAAAACTTTGTATGTATTTCCTACCAACGACAATAATATCTGTTATTGGTCGAATAAACCAGCTGAGCTAGAAAGATAAATAGATTTGTATGCGGACGTAAAATAACGTTCATACAATATTTGAAGGAGTAATATACACAATCAATATATTTTCTTGAAAATACATATAACTGGATACAATATTTACTATCAACATTTGTTATTTTTTGTTAGTTGTCGTTATTATTGATTAAAATGACATGTACTTGGAATAAACTGCGAGAATTTGTTATATAAGAAAAAAATGTCATCTAAAAGTTAATTAGTCGATTATATTTTATATTAATTCAATAATAACTTTGAGGTATTAGAATTATTTTAAATTCATGTTCTTAGCATTTTTTTATGACGTTTTTTTTATTTCTCCTATCGTCGCGATATACTAAAAAATGCTGAACATTTGTGTGATATATTTGAAATTTGAATCTCGAATCCAATATTATTTGCACACCCAGAAAAAATGTCTAGTTAACCTGACCAAGTCAATATATTTAATTTGTTCTTATTTGTATTAACTAAAATTTGGTTTCCATGAAACATATATGTATTTTATTGAAATGTGCAATTTATTAATTTCGACTATATTTATTTATTTAAATAGTAAACACACTTTTTTCGGATTTTATTTTTTCAATTTTTTTTTTCATAAGTCTTGAGGGCTGTAATTTAAGAATCTCAAAAAATTTGCAAAAATCCTGTGGCAGATATAAAAAATGTTGACGCAAATTCATAATGTCCAGATCTTTGCTTCCACCTGAATTTTACCTTTCAAAATTAAATTTTAAAACAGTAATTTAAAAAAACCGATCTTAAATCTGTCTACTATTTCGATTCAGAAGAATGACATAAAAAATCATGGGCCAAATCCGAAAGGTCGACGATCAGTTCCAGGTCTTATTTTTTTTATAGCTTTTTTTTAAATGAAATTCAGGTGAACGCAAAATCCTAGACATTATAAATTTTGGCTCATTATTTTTTACATTTGCCACAGGAGTTTTGAGAATTTTTTTCAGATTTTTTAAATACGGCCCTCAAGATTTTGAAGAAAAAAAATTGAGAAATCATAACGTACTCAAACTTGAAAAAAAATTTTAAAAATCAGAATGTACTCAAAATTGAAAAAAAAAAATTCGAAAAAAATTCTAACTGCAATTTCGAGTCAGAAGAATGACATAAAAAATCATGGGCCAAACCCGGGAGGTTGAAGGTTCTATTTTTGTCTACAGCTTTTTTAAAATAAAATTCAGGTGACCGCAAAAAAAAAAATTAAAAAATCACAAAGTACTCAAAATTGAAAAAAAAAATTCGAAAAAAATTCTGGCTGCTATTTCGAGTCAGAAGAATATTTTTAAAAAATTAAGAAATCATAACGTACTCAAAATAAAAAAAAAAATTTTAAATTAAAAAATTCTGGCTGCTATTTTGAGTCAGAAGAATATTTTAAAAAAATTAAGAAATCATAACGTACTCAAAATTTAAAAAAAAAAATTTTAATTAAAAAATTCTGGCTGTTATTTTGAGTCGGAAGAATGATATAAAAAATAGTGGGTCAAATCCGGATGGTCGAGGGTTAAACCCAGGTCAACTTGATGTGGTATATGACCCATATGAATTGGATCCAATGTTTTCAACATTCGAATTGTGGCTTCCGATTCGTAATCAGCGTTACCAAGTGTATTATAGGTTAAATAAACGAGCTGAGTTAGAAAGATAAACGATCTTACAGTGTATGTTCCCAGCAGTAGCGAAACGCTACAGTGCTACCGTGGTCGCCGGTACTTATTACGCGCGCGAGCGCTTCTTACCGGCTGCGGTCGCAGATTTACAATCGGGGTCGATGCGCTGGCCGCTTTATTCCCTCAATCTTGTTGCTGCTGTTGCTCCTTCATTCCCATCATCACGACAAAGATCATGGTGTTTTGTTGTATAGATATATATAATCTTCAATGCGGTTGATTTTTCCGTAGCCTCAAGTCCGCCTCTCTCATCGCGGTCATTGATTCCGTAAAATCAATCATCGCTCCGGGAACACGAAACGAATTTCGCTCGAGATCGCTCGTGCGTTAAATCCACCCCCTAGTACAAAATCACCATGCAAAGTATCATTCTTCGTTTCGGCAAATTCATTCGCGTGCAATTGCATTTAGTTGAATTTAAAAAAAAAGTACAACTCTTGCGGCAGACAAAGCAGTAATTCTGATTATAAAATGGTACCAAATAATTTATTTTTTTACTGCAATTGTATATTTAAGAATCTAGTAATTGTTATATCAATAACATTAAAAAATTTTAATAATAAAAATGTAATCAAGATAGAAAACAGTAAATAGTATATTGAAATTAAAGTTTACAACTTTTTTTTTATTAAAAAAAAAAAATTATAACTTTTTGCGAATTATTTACTTATTTACTGCGAATTATTATTAATTATTCTTATCGAATCTGCAAAATCAATCATTGCTTCGGGAACACGAAACGAATTTCGCTCGAGATCGCTCGTGCGTTAAATCCACCCCCTAGTACAAAATCACCATGCAAAGTATCATTCTTCGTTTCGGCAAATTCATTCGCGTGCAATTGCATTTAGATGAATTTAAAAAAAAAGTACAACTTTTGCGTCAGACGACGCAGTAATTCTGATTATAAAATGGTACCAAATAATTTATTTTTTTACTGCAATTGTATATTTAAGAATCTAGTAATTATTATATCAATAACATTAAAAAATTTTAATAATAAAAATGTAAACAAAATAGAAAGCAGTAAATAGTATATTGAAATTAAAGTTTACAACTTTTTTTTTAATTTAAAAAAAAATTAAAAAATAATTAAGATAATTATTATATATTATAAATTATTAAGATAATTATAACTTTTTGCGAATTATTTACTTATTTACTTAATTATTACTTATTTACTGCGAATTATTATTAATTATTCTTATAAAATCTGTAAAATCAATTATTGCTCTGGGAACACGAAACGAATTTCGCTCGAGATCGCTCGTGCGTTAAATCCACCCCCTAATACAAAATCACTATGCAAAGTTTCATTCTTCGTTTCGGCAAATTCATTCGCGTGCAATTGCATCTAAATGGATTTAAAAAAAATACAACTCTTGCGGCAAACAACGCAGTAATTCTAATTATAAAATGGTACCAAATAATTTTTTTTTACTGCAATTGTATATTTAAGAATCTAGTAATTATTATATCAATAACATTTAAAAATTTAAATAATGGTTTCGAATTTCAATAATAAAAACGTAAACAAGATAGAAAGCAGTAAATAGTCTGTTGAAATAAAAATTTACAACTTTTTTTTAATTAAAAAAAAAATTAAAAATAATTATAACTATTTACTGCGAATCATTATTAAATAAAACTTTCATTAAAAAATATTCATTCATTGATAATAATTAAAAAAAACATTCATTAAAAAATTTCGATAATAATTTCAAATTTCAATAATAAAAAAGTAAACAAGATAGAAAGCAGTAAATAGTGTATTGGAAGGGAAATTTACAACTTTTTAAAATTTATTTTAAGTACTTTTTATGATCGATGTAGCCAGTAGAGCAAAAAATAATTATAACTATTTACTGTGAATTATTACTAATTAATCTTATAAAATCTGTAAAATAAATCGCCGCTTCAGAAACACGAAACAAATTTTACTCGAGATCGCTCGTGCGTTGAATCTACCGTCTAGTACAAGATCAACATGCAAAATATCATTCTTCGTTTCGGCAAATTCATTCGCGTGCAATTGCATCTAGATGGATTTAAAAAAAATGGCAAACCAAACGGAGACGGAGGCTAATGTTTCTGTCGTGTCGTTTGCACGACGGGCAAATCGCTTAGCTCGTTAACCTCGTGTGCACGAGACCAGTTATCGTATACGTCAATCGAAAAGTTTTGTTACATGCATTACGATGGAAAAACAATGTTTGCGGATGGAGTGAAACACGCGATCGCACTTTGAATGATGATTTTAATTGCACCTTCCTGTAAGTGTATTAAAAAAGCTTGATTGGCGTCATACGCAAAGCTGGACATCGCCATTTTACTTTTGTAGGATAGAAATAGATGGTTTTTTTGTTACCTTTATTTGTTTTTTAATTATTTTTATTTTTATTAAAAAATGGCTATATAATAGAATTCTGTACTAATTATATTCAAGTGAGGTGTAAAACTACAGTATGTTCAACCAAATCCTGTGAAAATTAGGAATTTGATATATCAGCGGTTTGCTATACCGGAAATAAAATTAAAAAATGTTGTATTTCATAGAATTTCATAATTTTTATTTAATTTATCAGTATCTATAAAAAAGCTTACTTTAGCCGTAATGTAAATTGAAACTAAATATTTTTAACAGTGTAACATACACTCATTTTTTTCGTCGGGAGTTTTTTAATTTTTATAAAATTATTTATATTTATTTTATAAATACAATTTTATAAAAATGATTTTTTAAAAATTATCACATAATTTTTTTTTTTTTTTTGAAACACTAAAGCGCAAATAAATTTTGGCTGATACTGAACAGCCTTTTCCACTTACAGCTACAATTCGATTTCAAGGAATAAGTAACATACTCATATTATTTAAGGGGAGGGAGTCAGGTTAAAAAAATTGATTTTGGAAATTCAATATCATCCAAATCCTATTGCATATAAAAATGCCCAACGCACAATATTGTTGGTACTCGATTAAAGGATTTTTTACTGTCGTCTGACTTGCATATGCTTTTCAATATTATCTTAAGCAAAGATCTTAGGTTTTCCATTCTGCGCATGATTCAGATCAAACTACTAGGCAGATTGGAATAGTTGATGTCTCATTTTGTTCTTCATGAACAGATACACCGGCTAAATATAGCAAATGTTAATAAAATGTAATATTTTTTAAGTGACATAATTATCAATAAATAAATTTTATGCTATTTTCTAAATCAGTGATTAAATTTGCTTTCAGAATGAAAAAAAAAAATAGTTTGCTGCATTTACCCGGTGTATCTTTTCATGAAGAAGAAAATGAGACGTCAATGATCCCAATCTGCCTAATAGTTTGATCTGAATCATGCGCAGAATGGAAAATCTAACAACTTTGCTTAAGATAATATAAAAAAGCATATGCAAGTCAAACGACAGTAAAAAATCCTTTAATCGAGTACCAACATTTTATATGCAATAGGATTTCGATGATATTGAATTTCCAAAATCAATTTTTTTGACCTGACTCCCTCCCCTTAACTAAACAAACAATACTTCACCCACCTTGTACAAATTATCTCCTAACTTTTATCTATTTTGCTTCCTCATAGAGGACGCTTTGTTTTCATGAAAAAATGTTTTTTTCGAGATTTTCATGTCAGTACACTCAGAATGGGCCAAAACGTCGAGAAAAGTGATTTAGAAAAAATGTCTGTATGTGTGTGTGTGTGTGTGTTTGTTACACAATCGAAAAATGTAAACCTTTATAACTCGGGAATGCCTTGAGATATCAAGCTGAAATTCGGACCACAGATAGAGCGATCAAGCCTCATCGTTCATACAGATTTTTGTTAAAATCCACTTCATCGTTAAATTATTACGCGTTTTTTAATTTTTTGAAAAATGTCTGTTTATGCGATAACTCTTACAATTTCCGAGATATTGATCTTAAAATTGGTATGAATGTGAGCTTTCATACGCCGGTGATCGCTATTGAATTTGGTTAAGATCGGCTGAACCGTTAAAATTTTATGATGTTTTGAATTTTTCAAAAAATTGACATTATCGCTCTATTGTAACTTTTGCAAAATTTAAGATAGCGAGCTCAAATTTTGTATATAAATGAAACAATATTCAGCCATTATATATGTATAATTTAGTGACGAACGGTATGAAATTTTTGATTTTATGGAATGTTGAATTATTTTTAAAAATACACATTATCACATTCACTTTCGGAAACGCTCTAATAATCACGAAATAACGTAATAACGAAATAGAAAAAGCGAATCCACAACATGTATATTTATCTAATTAAAACAAGGATGCAAAGTAGAACCTTGCACATTGCTTCCTCATTATTTTTCGCGTTTTACAAAGCTTCCTCTATGAGGAAGCCAAAAATTGAATAACATACTTCCTCATAGAGGTAGCTTTGTAAGCGAAAAATAATGAGGAAGCAATGTGCAATGTTCTTTGCATCCTTTTGTTATATTTATTTTATAAATACAATTTTATAAAAATTATTTCACAACAATTTTTTTTTTTATTAACACTAAAGCGCAAATAAATTTTGGCTGATACTGAACAGCCTTTTCCACTTACAGCTACAATTCGATTTCAAGGAATAAGTAACATACTCATACTATTTAAGGGGAGGGAGTCAGGTAAAAAAAATTGATTTTGGAAATTTAATATCATCGAAATCCTATTGCATATCCAACTTGCGTATTGCGTACCAACATTTTATATACAATAGGATTTCGATGATATTGAATTTCCAAAATCAATTTTTTTGACCTGACTCCCTCCCCTTAACAAAACAAACAATACTTCACCCACCTTGCACAAATTGTCTCATAACTTTTATCCATTTTTACAAGTAGTAGTACAAGTATTTTATTGGATACTGTATACAATGTTTTATGTCATCACCTATATTAGTAATTCCGCCAATGGATCGGGCATTGTCCAATGGGCCATCGACCTGAGTCCTTCAGCCCATACATCTTATGCACCTATATTATTCTCTATTAACTTATGATGAGAATGAGAGAGAAAAAAAATAGAAATGAAGTTAGTTTACATTTTGAAATTAAGATAGCATTTTTACAAATCATTTAATTGTCACAAAATAATTTTTTAACATTAAAGTAACATGAAACGAGGGAGGCCAACTAGCGCGACATTTCGTTTATGGTAACACGTTGCTCCCGAAGTATTTTTTGCTAGCTGTCTGTATAGTACCAACATTTTATATGCAATAGGATTTCGATGATATTGAATTTCCAAAAATCAATTTTTTTGACCTGACTCCCTCCCCTTAACAAAACAAACAATACTTCACCCACCTTGCACAAATTGTCTCATAACTTTTATCCATTTTTACAAGTAGTAGTACAAGTATTTTATTGGACACTGTATACAATGTTTTACGTCATCACCTATATTAATAATTCCGCCAATAGATCGGGCATTGTCCAATGGGCCATCGACCTGAGTCCTTCAGCCCATACATCTTATGCACCTATATTATTCTCTATTAACTTATGATGAAAATGAGAGAAAAAAATAGAAATGAAGTTAGTTTACGTTTTGAAATTAAGATAGCATTTTGACAAATCATTTAATTTTCACAAAATAATTTTTTAACATTAAAGTAACATGAAACGAGGGAGGCCAACTAGCGCGACATTTCGTTTATGGTAACACGTTGCTCCCGAAGTATTTTTTGCTAGCTGTCTGTATAGTATATCTCGTAGAGTCGACAAAGAAGCACCGCGAGGTACGTCCGAGAGGCGTCGAGGAGCCGCAGACGAGCTAACGGTATATATCCCCTCTATCAACGTGCAGTCGTCGCAACCGCCGTATAACATTCGTCTCTTTCTCCTCCCTTTCGCTCGCTCGCCTTCTTCTTCTTCTTCTTCTTCTTCCTCCTCTTCATTTCTCCATGCTCCTACTACTGGCTGCTGGCTCGCTGGCCGACCCGATTTCCTGACCCACTGACGGCGCCCGTTCGTTCAGCAGACGTAGCGGAGGCTTTTACTGTGTATAGATATGCACAGCTACAGATATACACATTCACAGACGCTGCAGTCCACGAGTTCTGCCTCTGCTCGCCGCATCTAATTCAATTACGCCTACTCGAAGGATTCACCCGTGACTCGCAGCTCATTCCCTTTCCAACGCCCATTTTCCCTCCCCCTTTTCCTCATTCCCCTCATGTCCTCAGACGTAGAACGTTCGTTTTATTAATCTAACGCGATCACCGCGCTCTGATAGCTCTTCATTTGCAGCAACGGTGTCTATGTGTCTATATCGAGAACGCGTCGAGCAATTTATCTAATTAACTCGACATTAGTTATTGGAGCAGTATAGTTATGTGTTTGCAAGTAACAGCTGTTTTTTTTTTACAAGCCGTCTGTGGCCTCTAAGAGCTCTTGTACAACGTTTTGGGTCACTATCGTGTATATATATATATATATATTGAGCCAATGAGGCTTGGATATTAGCAGATTAGTAATTACAGATACGCTAATTATTTCATGTATATTGAGACGATGAGAATATTTGATATGCCACTGGTATACTGTTCCTGACCTGGATTGAAATGGATATATGGACTCCTAATTAGTGGCGCAGTTTATGACCTCTGATTAGGGGAAGAGAATTAAAAAATAATTTTATGGTAAAGACTGAATTGTGTTTGTAGGAATATCTGATAAAAATGGAATATGGTAAGGATATTCTGAATTTAGAAAAATGGTTCATTCATTTCTTGATTACTTTTTGGAATTAGTTGGAATGAAAATCTTTTTTCTTTTATTTTTGAATAATGTTTGTACATTTTTATTGTGTATTATTACACGATATAAAAAACCTTGCACATTGATTGCTCATAGAGGTAGGTTTTTACAAAACTACCTCTATGAGCAAGTATGTTATTCAATTTTGGCTTCTTCACAGAGGAAACTTTGTAAAAAGCGAAAAATAATGAGGAAGCAATGTGCAAGGTTATACTTTGCATCCTTGTTTTAATTAGATAAATAAACATGTTGTGAATTCGCTTTTTCTGTTTCGTTATTATTAGAGCGTTTCCGAAAATAAATGTGATAACCTATATTTTTAAAAATAATTCAACATTCCATAAAATCAAAAATTTCATAACGTTCGTCACTAAATTGTACATATATAATGACTGAATATTGTTTCATTTATATACAAAATTTCAGCTCGCTATCTCAAGTTTTGCAAAAGTTACAATAGAGCGATAGTGTCAATTTTTTGAAAAATTCAAAATTTCATAAAATCTGAACCACCTTACCGATTCGAGCCAAATTCAATACCAAACAACATTGAGTGCACCGTCTCTTATAATCAACTATTTAGCAAAATAGACTAAATTTTACAAAAGTTAGAGGGCGCAACTCCTTTTTTCAAAAAATTCAAAACGGCATAAAATCGAAATTTTCGCACACATTTTGTCGAAAATTGTTACAGTTGAAGAGGGTCTCCTGCTACACTTGTATGCCAAATTTGAGCTTGATATACAACACGGTTTTTGAGTTATCGACGTTCGAATTTTTGGAGTTGTATAGGGGAGATGGGTGCAAAACGGGCAGCTCCATTAAAAATCGGGATTGGGGGCAAAGCGGGCACCGTCTCAACTTTCGTAAAAAAGATTTGTCTCAGTTTTTTACGTTCCTTAGATAGGGAAAGTGCGGAAAATACGTCAAATTGGTGATGAAAAAAAATTGATAATCTTCATCAGAATTTTTTTAACCATCCGTTCAGAAGTTTTTTTCGATACTTTGTTGAGCAAAGAAAAAAAATATAGTCAAATGAATTTTTCAAAAATTTTATAATCAAATTAATTCTTTGAAAAAAAAGTCGGTATATCATAAAGAAATCAATTAGAACGAAATTCTCATTTTATGATTTGGTGCCAGTTTTGACCCCGATACTTATATCTAGCCGAGATGCCTGTTTTGCCCCCCTGCCTGTTTTATTGACATCACCAATTATTTTCAGAAATTTTCAAGTAATGTCAGGAAATTGAAAAAAGTCGTGTTCGAAAAAGTTGAAACGATGCCCGTTTTGCCCCCAATTGTCATTTCCAGTCGTGATGCCCCATTTGACCCCCTGCCCGTTTTGCACCCATCTTCCCTACACACACACACATACGGACATTTTTTTCTAGATCACTTTTCTGGACGTTTTGGACAATTCTAAGTGTCCTAACATAAAAATCTCGATTTTTTTTTTTTTTTCATAAAAACAAAACTTTCTCTATGAGTAAGCAAAAAAGTGAAATTATTTATAAATAGGATGAATAAGTGTAAGATGCTAAAAATGTTGCCAAATTGGTTTTTTACTTTCTCATCACATACGGAGTATGGATAAAGAGAAAGTATTGCAATCCAAAAAAAATTCGACTTCCAGATTTTGATGGAAATAGATGTTTTGAGTGTCCTAGATTCCAAAAAACACATTACCTCATTTCTGTCCGTCCGTCTGTCTGTCTGTCTGTCTGGCGTCTGTATGTGCCGTCCGGAAACACAATAACTTTTGAAAATATCTATGGACTGAAATGAAATTTTTTGTGTGTCTTCTGCATTCAAATCCTGGTTTTGGTATTGAAATCCAATCCAAAATCTCCACTGCTTCTGATACTTTACCTTAAATACAAAATAAAAAAAAATAAAAATTTTATTTATTTTTGTACCGCAAGTTAATATAAAAGATATTATGCTTCAATGTGATACATACAAATAGTATTACCAGCAAATAAAAAATGAACAACAAGAGATTTAGTATATAGAAGATTTTGTTTTTTCAATCACCCACATAAGACATCTTAAACTGTTGTAAAAAATGTATTGCTTGAAATATGTTACTTTCTTGTGTTATTGTGTTACACATTCACTAAAAAAAAGAACTGCAATGATCTTGAGCAGTTTTCAATGATAACATACTATGAATATTTACACCATATGTTAGATTAAAATTTAAAAAAGAATGTAAAAATACAAGAGAAACACATTTGAGGTTATCATCACTCTTGATGTTAGACTATAAACACTCATGCACTCATCACATCATAGTTTTTTTATTTATTTTATCACTCGTATAGCATTTTATACCAATTCCAAATGCTGCTCATACACACCATAATATGCGAAACGTTGGAAATATCAAATAAAATGTAATTCCGACTGTCAAACTATCGCAATGCCGACGATAATAACATCAAAGGGAAAGAGAGATGTGAAGGCGCGCGCCGGCGCGCGATGTCACGCTCGCTTTCTCGCGCGCGCGAATTTCGAATTTACAAACGCGTTCTTGACAAATTATAGCTAAAAATGGAGATTACAATTAATGTGCGAAATTCACACATTATTAATCACTATAACCCAGTAAATTCACGATAAAAATTTTACACCAGTAACAAATTTTTACTTTTTCATCACATGCAAAGTATGTAAAATAATATTTAAAAAATAGGTCTAATTTTTTTTTTTTTTTCAAAAATAGACCTAAATTTAAAAAAAGACCTAATTTTTTTTTAAATAAGCCTAAATAAGCTAATTTTTTCAAAAATAGACCCCAGAATTTTTGTCGTCAGTACTTGGATGGGTGACCGCTTCTAACCCGAATAAGTCCCTCGATTCTTGACACGGCGGCGAAGGCGGCGGCGCGATCTTTTTATAATATAGAGAGATATTTATTCATATATAACTACAAAAACGAATATTACGAACTAACTTCACAAACTAATTTCACAAACTAATTTCACAAACTAATTTCACAAACTAACTTCACAAACTAACTTCACGACAGTAACGTGACGCCAGTAACAATCGTGATGAGAAAGTCACGTTTTGCGATCACGCCAGTAGCAAGTTTTTTTTTTAAATCAGATAGTACCTAAAATAGAATTTCTTTGAAATACTAAGAAATGGGGTGATGGCGACCTAACATCGAGTTTTCAAGGGTCAAAGGTCCTCTAGTTTTAGCGTTGAGATATGAATACAAGCAGATTAGCATAAAATTCTTATTCATTAATTCTCTGTGCCACTTCAAACGGTACGCATCTAAAGACGAGTCCTGGTTGATTTATTATTCACCGGCAAATTTGTCGAGCGAGGTTCTCATAAAATTTCGAGAACCCGGCCATCTCAAGTAGCCATACATACATATATGTATGTATATATATTCACACATATACACATATATATATGAGGTATTCCTGGCCAACTTAGTGAGGGTTCAACTTTGACTCCTTCCAATTCGCTCCATAATTTTTAATACTATTCTATATGCTCGAAAAAAACACTTTTCGAGCATATAGAATAGTTTTTATAAATATAAATTTATAAATACAGCTTTTAATTTTTATTTTTATTTTTTGTTACTGAAACTTTTTTTTTCATGCATTTTTTAAATAAAAAATTTTCAACATTAATTATTAGTTGTCATTATTATTGACTAAATTCACATATAATTTGTATAAGCAGTGAATCCATTATATGATTAAAAAAGTCATCCAAAAGTCATTATTACTCTATTATATTTTATATTAGTCTAGCCATAAAATTTGTAAATAAAAATTTGTCACGGCAATTAAAAAATTTGTAAATGTTCTCAAAAATCCTCAATTATATATCAAAATTTTTGAGCTATGACATAGAGTGAGCGTAAACCATTTTTTCGAAAAAAAAAACTGTTAAAAATGGAAAGAAATGAAATAAGTTGTTGGGTAAACATTTTATACATAACGCAAGATTATTTTACAATTTTTCTGAAGCTCTTTTTTATCGATATAAAAAAAATCATTTATTTAATTTTATAAATTCACAAAAAAAAAAGTTTTAGTAAAATAAAAAAAAAAACAAAAATTAAGTGTTCCTTTTTGAGCATACATAACGGTATAAAAAATTATGAAGCAAATTGGAAGCGGTCAGGTTTGATCATTTACTGATTTGGCCAGAAATACCCTATATATATATATTAATAAGTAGCGAGGGTCTCGCGTGCGGCTGTTGGGTTTCACCAGTGAGGTTATATATCTCCCCATAGATTTCGCAAAATTTTCACCGAACCCTAATTCCCAATTCGTTTCACGAAGGGGCCAACAGCGAGTGAGGTTAACATGGCCAGCAATTGCGTAGCAATCGTATATAACTTGGTCCAGGAATGTCGTGAGCTGCTGCCTGCATTTCGTATTTTCATAGCTCAAGCTGTTCCATTATCCTCGGTGCTATGTAACAATAACCTCTCTCGTTATTTTACTTTCTTTTAACTTCACAATTGACTCGCCATTTGCTTTTCTTTTTTTTTGCATTCTCTCCTTCTACTTTCATTTCAGCTCATGCAGCTCGTGTTACAATTCGTGACGTCACTTCAACTGGAAGTGGAAAAATACTTGGCACTAGCCCTTTTACGATAAAAGCGAAGCTAAACGAGTACAAATGTTGCGAGATTCCAGAACCGCTCTCTGCTGCTTTAGCGTTTCTACGAATCCGTCGGAAACTCTCGGTTCTAGAGCTTCAGCATCGTCAACGACGACGACGACTACTAATACGTACGACGACGACAACAGGCCACGTGCAAATAGCCTCGCCGAGTTTCTAATTGCGTTTCAGCAAGTTAAATACTTACCAATTAGTTTCCGCGGCGTAGAATGTTGCACGAGAAGCACGCTCTTACTGTAGAGCCGAGCACAGCTTCCAAATGTGTAATACGGTGTTGTATACCTCTGTATACAGTATAGCATGGAATACATGGACGCAACAAGAAGTAATGGGTCGTGCGGTAGGGCACAAGCGGCAAGAGAGTTCCTGTAAGCGTCTCCGTACGGGAATCCGGTGACAATGAAATACTGACCAGTGGCCAGCAACCGCGGCTATATGGACCAATTACGATACCCCCTGTAACTCTGTACATTCGCGAGTTTCCTTCCTCCAACTGCTATGACCACATTTCGAAAATAAAATAAGTGGGTTCGGGCACGTCTATAAATTTAAAGGATGTTCGGTGGTTCTATTTTGTTTGGGACAATTCTAGAGATGCGAGAAATTTGTTATCCAAGTTTTCACCCATATAAATCGGTTTGATGGATTTATTTGAATAAAATGAAGCATCTATTTTTAATTAAAAAAAATTAAGACCTACAAATAAATTGGATTAATTTCTAGTAAAATTTAGTTGAATCAAATAAAATTTCATTTATTTTAAATAGATCCCATATTTTATTCAATTAAACCCTTCAACTGCTTTGATCTAATTTCGAAAATAAAATAAGTGGATTCAGGCACGTCTATAAATTTAAAGGATGTTCGGTGGTTCTATTTTGTTTGGGGCAATTCTAGAAATGCGAGAAATTTGTTATCCAAGTTTTCACCCAGAAAAATCGGTTTGATGGATTTATTTGAATTAAATAAGGGATCTGTTTTGAATTTTTTTAAATTGATGCCTACAAATAAATTGGATTAATTTTTAATAAAATTTAGTTGATTGAAATGAAATTTCATTTATTTCAAATAGATCCCATATTTTATTCAAATAAACCCACCGACTGCTATGTTCATATTTCGAAAATAAAATAAGTGGGTTAAGGAACTTCTATAAATTTAAAGGATGTTCGGTGGTTCTATTTAGGTTGGGACAATTCTAGAAAGGTGAGAAATTTGTTATCCAAGTGTTCGCCCAGAAAAATCGGTTTGATGGATTTGTTTGAATAAATTGATGGATCTGTTTTGAATTTTCAAAAATTGATGCCTACAAATAAATTGGATTAATTTCTAGTAAAATTTAGTTGAATCAAATAAAATTTCATTTATTTCAGATAGATCCCATATTTGATTCAAATAAACCCTTCAACTGTTATGAATACATTTCGAAAATAAAAAAGTGGGTTAAGTCACTTCTATAAATTTAAAGGATGTTCGGTGGTTCTATTTTGTTTGGGACAATTCCGGAGATGCGAGAAATTTGTTATCCAAGTGCTCACCCAGAAAAATCGGTTTGATGAATTTATTTGAATAAAATGAAGGATCTATTTTTAATTAAAAAAAATTAAGACCTACAAATAAATTGGATTAATTTCTAGTAAAATTTAGGTGAATCAAATAAAATTTCATTTATTGTAAATAGATCCCATATTTGATTCAATTAAACCATTCAACTGCTATGATTATATTTCGAAAATAAAATAAGTGGGTTAAGGCACGTCTATAAATTTAAAGGATGTTCGGTGGTTCTATTTTGTTTGGGACAATTCTAGAGATGCGAGAAATTTGTTATCCAAGTGTTTACCCAGAAAAATCGGTTTGATGAATTTATTTGAATAAAATGAAGGATCTATTTTTAATTTAAAAAAATTGATGCCTACAAATAAATTGGATTAATATTTAATAAAATTTAGTTGAGTAAAATGAAATTTCATTTATTTCAAATAGATCCCATATTTGATTCAAATAAACCCGCCAACTGTTATGACCACATTTCGAAAATAAAATAAGTGGGTTAAGGCACTTCTATAAATGTAAAGGATGCTCAATGGTTCTATTTTGTTTGGGACAATTCTAGAGATGGAAGAAATTTGATATTCAATTTCCTATCAAAATAGCGTATTCTGAAGAGACCCAGAAAAATCGGTTTGATGGGTTTATTTGAATCAAATACGGGATCTATTCTGAAATGAAAATGAAATTTATGGTTTAAATTGTAAATAATTGTAATGTATGTCGCATATTGGTTGGTTTTAGTTTTGAGAAAAAATGTGAATTTTTTTTAAGCATCCACTTCGAATATACTTTAAAAGCTAATTTCCCCACGAATAATGGAACTCTCTTTGTTGGGTGATCCGCATAATCCTGTGCGCGATAACGAGTTGTGCAAATACGTGTTTTAACGCTATTCCGAAGAATCAATAAAACGCGCTAATAATTTGCAGCCAATAGAGAAATAACGAGGAGTTAGAGAGTTACGTCGGATTTCCGCACGGTCATGTTGCATAACATAAAATTGACGCACCGTATTGCATCACAACAGCAGCAGCAGCAGCAGCAGCAGCGGCAGCACTACGACAGTATGGCCACAGACTCTTAATCCTCATCTTTGGGTGCGCGCAGCCTTCGCTAGCTGTAATTGGATATATTTAACGAGCAGTAATTTAAAGCCAAACACGACCTTTAACCCTCACCGCCTCCCGCGCAACACCTGCACCTTGGATTCCTCGTTTGAAAATCATGAGTCGTGCCCCGAGTGAATTACGTAATGGAAACTATTCGTGACATGGGCTTTTGAGAAGTGAGAGTAGAATAAGATAAGAGAGACGCTGAGAGAAGGTGAAGTGGAGTAAGAGAAGAGACGAGAGGAGAAGATGAAATGACAGAGGAAATGGCAGAAGAGAATTGACGCAAATCAACGAACGTATGAACGAGCTCGGTCGCTTTGTTATGGGAGAGACTTTAAATTGAATTTTGAATAGTTAGGACATGGGGACTCATAACGAGTCTTAAAATAATAAGGACCAGGTCCTTATTATTTTCCTATGGAGTTCATAGGGAGACTCAGCATATTCAGGTCCTGGACAGGGTTCGTAAGGAGAATTAGCATATTCCGAACCTGGACAGAGTTCATAGTGTGACTCAGTATATTTAGGGCCTGGACAGCGTTCATAGGGAGATTCAGCATATTCCGAGCCTGGACAGGATTCATGGGGACAAGCAGCAGGTTCTGGGCAGGATTTATAGAGGGACAGCATATTGATGGGATTGATAGGGAGACTCAGCATATTCAAGATTTAGATAGAATTCATAGGAAGATTCAGCATATTCAGACCCTGGGCAGGGTTCATAGGGTGACTCAGTATATTCAAGGCCTGGACAGGGGGTTCATAGGGAGATCGAGCATATTCAGGACTAGGACAGGATTCATAGGGAGACTCGGCATATTCAAGGCCTGGACAGGTTTCATAGGGAAAACTCAGCATATTCAGGGCCTGGATAGGGTTCATAGGGTGACTCAGTATATTTAGGGTTTGGACAGTGTTCATAGGGAGACTCAGCATATTCAAGGCCTGGACAGGGTTCATAGGGAAAACTCAGCATATTCAGGGTCTGGGCAGGATTCATTAGGTGACTTAGTATATTCAAGGCCTGGACAGGGGGTTCATAGGGAGATCGAGCATATTCAGGACCGGGACAGGGTTCATAGGGAAGTCTCCCTATGAACCCTGCATATTTAGAGCCTGGACAGGATTCATAAGGAAACTCAGCATATTCAGGGTCTGGGCAGGATTCATAGGGACACTCAGCATATTCAGGGTCTGGGCAGGATTCATAGGGAAACTCAGTATATTCGGGGTTTGGACGGGGTTCATAGAGGAACTCAGCATATTCAAGGCCTGGACAGAGTTCATAGGGAAAACTCAGCATATTCGGGGTTTGGACAGAGTTCATAGGGAAACTCAACATATTCAGGGCCTGAACAGGATTCATAGGGAAAACTCAGCATATTTAAGGTTTGGACAGGGTTCATAGGGAAACTCTCCATATTCAGGGCCTGGACAGGATTCATAGGTAAACTCAGTATATTTAGGGTTCATAGGAAGACTCAGTATTCAGGGCCTGGACAGTTTTCATAGGAGAACTTAGGGGCCATGGTGATAATTATGATAAATCCTGGAGGCGGAGCTCATGGACGTACTTAGAATAATTAGAGGGATCATAAGGGGACTTGCAATAATCAGAATCTGGAGCACTCTCCATGGCGGAACTTAGAATAATCAGTGGCCTGGAGAAGGTTCGTAGCAGGACTTGGAACAATAAGGTCCTGAAGAGGAATCATAAGGGAATTTAATATAGTTAGGACACGGATGCTCATATTAAGGGCCTTAAAATAATAAACGCCCAACATCTACATATTAGATTCCCCGTTTGAAAATCATGAGTCGTGCCCGAGTGAATTACATAATGGACGCTATTCGAGATATGGGCTTTTGAGAAGTGAGAGCAGAATAAGAAGAGAGACGATAGGGGAAGATGAAACTATAGAACAGGCCTGAAGCAAATCAACGAACGAACGAGCTCCGCTGCTTTGTTACGCGAGAGACTTTAAACTGTAGTAATCCCGTATTCAGGCGAAAGCTCTCCTCGTTGCGTTCTCACGACGACAGGAATTATTTCCCTGAAGAACCGCTCTCGTTTCGGCTTTCCTCGCTATTCACAAGTCGCGCGACGAAATGCCAACGTGCTAACTGCGCGGCTGGCTCTAAGTTATTGCTATCCAACCTTGTACGAAATAAAAAGTACCTTTTGTGGTAGTAACGAAAGCCTTACACCGAATGTATACCAACAAAAGACGCTTTTTCTTCTACAGTTACAGGATTTCTGCTCTTTGAGCTCTTCAGTTTGTAATAATTTCGTATATTTTCGTCAGTTTTTTTTTTATTTTCATATAATTCAAATAACACATTCATCCATCCACTCTTTAAGTCATAGGTCATAAGTTATATCAGACGTCTATATGATAATAAAATATGAGGGTTTTTCTCGCAAATGGGAGACTAATTTTGGAGGAAGTCAATATAAGTTCGATTTCATAACCCACTCTGTACGTTCAACCAGTGCGAATATAATCTCTCTATATTATAAAAAGATCTCGCCGCCGCCGCCGTGTCAAAAATCGAGGGACTTAGAAATATTCAGCTCAAACCAGCGTAAGGAGGGTGGGGGGGTTTCTGACGGGTTGAGTGACGGGGTTTCTGACGGGGTGGGGGGGTTTCTGACGGGTTGAGTGAGGGGGTGGACGGGTTTCTGACGGGTTGAATGACGGGGTTTCTGACGGGTTGAGTGACGGGGTTTCTGACGGGGTGGACGGGTTTCTGACGGGTTGAATGACGGGGTTTCTGACGGGGTGGAGGGTGTTTCTGAGGGGTTGAGTGACGGGGTTTCTGACGAGGTAGGGGGGTTTCTGACGGGTTGAGTGACGGGGTGGACGGGTTTCTGACGGGTTGAATGACGGGGTTTCTGACGAAGTGGAGGGGGTTTCTGAGGGGTTGAGTGACGGGGTTTCTGACGGGGTGGAGGGGTTTCTGAGCGGTTGAGTGACGGAGTTTCTGACGGAGTGGGGGGGTTTCTGAGGGGTTGATTGACGGAGTTTCTGACGGGGCGGGGGGGGGGGGGTTCCGAGAGGTTCTGATGGTGGGTTCTGACGGGGTTTCACATTCAAATTTCAAAAATTTTCACGAGCCCGGATTGGGAGGAGATTGCGAGCACGCGCAGCGCGTGAGCCACAATACAATCCTAGTATTATTATAACGATTACTTAGCTCTAAATATCGCAGATGTGACGACGATCGTTGGCTCCTTTCTCTCCGAACAAATATGATTATTGATAACCGCAGAGATCCATGAGCCAAGATATTCCCATAGTTTCTTCGGAATCCCCAATTCGATCAATCCTTCGATCTTCCAAGAAAGAGACTAGAGGCGGATGGAGAATGAAGATCAGAGTAGGAGATGCTTCTCCCTCGACGGTCCGGAGAGAAAGAGGCCATTCCTCGTGCGTCGTCTTCGGTCTTTGCCGTATTCGCTCGATTTGTTTTCTTATTTCGTATCGATTGTCCTTTTATATATCGATTCTTTTGGCGCCGATTTTGAATGTAATACATTCCTTACAAGTTTGACACAACGACGAATAGAAATGAAAAGTCGAAAAGTGCGAAATTCATTCTGACACCGTTTTCACCTTAAGAATTCAATTCACACTGCAACACCTTTTTTTTCAGAGATGCACAACTGATTTTTTAACGTCTATTAGATAGATAACATACCTTCTATTTTTTTTATAAAGTTAAATTGGGTCTGGCTTTTTTATGTCGTTCCAACTAAAAATGTATTGGAAGTCTTGATTAAAAAATTGTTTTACAAAAATGTATGATCCTTTTAAACCACACAATTCAATTACAAAATGAATAGAATGAAAACCAATTATGTTGATATGAAAAAGAGCGTACAATTGGTATTCACTATTATGATGTAATGGAAATTACCTCGCGGCGTTGAATATATTTCAAACATTGAAACGTTATTCACTTTATTCATTAGGTAGTCACGTTGCTGTGCTAATGAACAGAAATGGTAAAAACAGAACTGCGCTATTTCCGTATAATATCGTTTGTTAATCTGACGAATAATTCAGCAGAACAATGCAATTGATTTCAAATCGTACGAAAAATACCATTTCGCTGTAGATATTTCGCAAAACCATAATGAAATATGATTGTCCGGAATAGAGATCCGGTTTGAATTGAGTGAATTCAACAGATTTAAATCAATGTTCAAACACACAATCGATCTTTTGTGATGTTTAAACGCGAAAACGTGGACCATTTTTGAGAATCACATATTTGAGAATCAAATCAGTGAAAAGAAGCACTTGGATCAAATACGAACATGTACTCACCTAAGTTTGGTGAAAATCGGGCGGACATCAAGCAAATACCTTGACGGAATTCTTTTCAACGTAAAACTCGACGAAAATCCTCACGTGTACCACGTGATACGCTTTTATGTGTGCTCGTCTCGGTGAAAGACGCGTAACAAAGAGTTGCTGCACATTCTTTAGCAATCTTTTCGCGAAAACGTACAGAGGAAAAAGGGACTCAGTGAAAACGGTAGAAAACTAAGGACAAGAAGAAAAAAAGAAGAAAACGGGCTTTTAGTCTGGATGAAAACAAGCGAGTTTCATGGAGTCTTATAAATAAAAAAAACAAGTTGGCAGATGCTATAAAAGGAGAAAAACTGAATCCGTCAGTGAGTAACGCTGAACTTCAAAGGGAATGGACACTTGCAAATCCCATGCTAACATCTGACGACACAGGAAAACGGAGTTGGTTTTGCAAAGAAAATGAAAAGCATTCTCTGTTTTTAAACACGTCACAAAGCTTTATTATTATTATTTCTTTTTGGGGCCTTAATTATTTTTTTCTCACTTAGAGTTTAAGGGGAAACTACCCGTGCAGAAATATAGTTGGGGCTCCAACTTGGCCCTTTCTAGTTTGCCCCAGTTCTATTAGGGACCCGACTAGGCTAGTCGCGCTTGAAGTACGATGCCTTTACACCGAGAGAAAAGATTTCATTGACGTCAAAGAAATGGGTGGATTGATTTTTTTTCATTGATTTCAATGAAATGGTGCATTTGAATTTCAAAGAGAACATTTCATTGCCTGTAAATAAAGATTTACTTAGTGAGTATATAATAAAGAAACAGTTTTATTGTATTAAAGAGACGTTTTCATTGGTTCAAAGAAACGTTTTCATTGATCTCTCTCTCGCACCTAACCTCACTTTTTTGTTTTCCGGTTCTCCCGAACGAACGGCTTCGAGTTTCGAGGAGCCAGAAGCTTAGCCTATTTCTGCCATACTTCCTTACATACTCACAAAATTTGAGCTTTATCTGCCGCGTACTTCAGGAAAAAGCAGGTTTTGAAATTTTGAGGTGGTAAGAAGAAGGTTTCATTGAATCAGAGACGATATCTTTGAATTCAATGAAAAAGGTTCATTGGTTTAAAGAAATGTTTCTTCGAAACAATGTCACTACTTTTCATTGAGTTTGAGATCATTCAAAGAAAAGATAGTATTGAAATTCAAGTATTTCATTTCATTGGCAAAGATTTCCGTGAATCAATGAAACTTTTTCTCTCGGTGTAGAGGCTCAAGTGGGGCTCAAGTTCCACATTTAAGGCTGATTAGGCCCCGAAGTTTGTCGTGGCCGCCTCTGTTGAGCCTAGAAGGGTTCTAGAGTAGATTCCCTATTGTGGATGCCACGTTTATACCTAAAAAGGCCCCTTATTTAATCGCGGCTGCCCGAACTAATTTCTGCACGTGTGTTGTTCTATAATTTTTGCTCTCATGAAGCATTTTCCCTTATACTTGCAAATACTTTTTACAATGTTTTCACTTGATTTTTTTTAATTTATATTTTTTTTTTTAGGTAGTTAGGATGTTGACAAATATAAGAAAAAGTTCCATTCTTATAAAAAAATTGATCTGGAACTTTTTGTTTCACTAAAAAATGTGTCTTTATTTTGTTGTTCCGTTTACTTTATCTGGATACCATTTTATTAGTTTCTTGAATACAAAAAATCCGACCATTCAAATTATAGAAGTTTTTGTGTGAATCAGTGACAAGTTGTAACCAAAACCACCAAAAATTTGATACAAAAGAAAATTTGTATTGCTCCACGAGGAAGCAAAAAGGGAACAAATCTTTTGCCACAGAACAAAAATATTTTTTCAATGTCTAAAGCCAACAACAACTTCAGCATCGCTCTAGTCTGTTAATATACGCTGTGTCCCATTTAACATATCAAGTTTCGATATAACCATGACTATTCACAGAGTAGATTTTGCTATGTGATCCCTTTTTCGATCTGGCAGCTCACATCCGGTGAAAATGTTCAATATGTACGATGTTGGAAGGCCAATATACGCAAAAGGGGGATGAAAATCGAAAGCGAGAGGCAAACTTGCTTGTGCCAAGTTAATCCCCGGAAATGAATGGACGTTTCGCGTGTTCGGCCGTGACTCACTCGCTTCCAGGTTCTATATACATATATATATATATTTTATTATATATATACATCTAAGAATATATATATACTTATCACTTGCTTCTTTCATCCCACTCTACGAATAATCGTCTTACGGGAACTTAATCCACTTGGGGTATTTCGGCTGTTGAGATTTCCGTAACGCAAGCACGAACACTCTTGCATTATTAAAAGTGGAAAGAGTGGAAGAAAACCCTAAAGCCGGAAGTAGGACTCGAGCCTCGGTGCCGCAGTCTAGAACTTTCGTCCCATGATGAATTTAGGTTCTGCGGTCGGAGAACGTGACTGAATATACATCGGCTTTTCTTGAGAGAAATGACACAAGAGCCGCACGAGATATACATATCAGTTTTCAGATTTAACCTATTTACATTTGCGACTAAGTTTTATCAACATCACGTCTTTTTTTATTGATTTATAGGACAATGAAAAAAAGATTTTTTAATTTTTGCTTCCTCATAGAAACTTTGTTTTCATGAAATTTTTTTTTTTCCAGATTTTCATGCCAGTATGCTTAGAATTGTCCAAAACGTCGAGAAAAGTGGTTTAGAAAAAATGTCCGTGTGTGTGTGTGTGTGTGTGTGTGTGTGTTCTGGGCTCCGAAAATTCGATGAACTATTACTCAGTAACCGTTCGAGCGATATGGCTCTAATTTGGCATGCAAGTGGAGTAGTTGCCCCGCTTTGAATGTTGAGATTTTTGAAAAAAAAAAAATCAGCCATTTTGATTTTATGGTACTTTTATTTTTTTTGAAAAAAGGGCGTGGGCGCTCTAACTTTCGTAAAAATTAGACGATTTTGCTAAATTGTTGTTTATAAATAAATATACGTTCAATGTTGTTTGGCATTGCATTTGGGCGAAATCGGTAAAGCGGTTCAGATTTTATAGATGTTTGAATTTTTCGAAAAAAATCATTTTTTTTTGTAAATCACGTCGAATTTCACCAATTTAACTGAAATGTTTTACAAACGAAAAGGAACATGCAGCTATGCCACGTACCAAATTTGACGATGATCGGTTGAGTGGTTCAGATTTTACGACATTTTGAAATTTACAAAAAAAAAAACGATTTTCGCTCTAGCATCAGCAAAAGTTGATAATGCGAGACAAAAGTTTGTACTCAATGGAAATAAGAATGCAAAGTAGAACTTTACACATTGCTTCATATATAATTTTTATTTTTTTAATTTATAATGGCCGCTTGTCCCAAAATAGAATTGCTCATAACTCTCGAACGGCGTGACGAATCGAGATGAAAATTTACACAAAAGAGGAGGATAAACTCCGTTTTCGTTATTTCGATTAAGGTAGTCCTTGCGCATTAAACTGAGGTCAAATAAGTTTTCGAAAAATGGGAGGGAATTGCAAACACTTTTCGCCAATATAAACAAGGCTGCAAAGTAGAACTTTGCAAATTGCTTCTTCATTATTGTTGGATTTTTACAAAACTTCCTCTATGAGGAAGCCAAAATAGATTAACATGCTTCCTCATAGAGGTAGATTTGTAAAAATCCAACAATAATGAGGACGCAATTTGCAAAGTTCTACTTTGCAGCCTTTTTAAATGTCTTTGATTTACATAACTTCTTTGGAATAACAGTTTTCCTTGAAAATTTATCATTACAGAACACTCGGTACGAAGCTCTTTTTAGACTTCGGAAGATTTCCAACCTTTTGGAAAATCACGTAAATACTTGAAGAAAGTGTCTCCTGGAGAAGATAAATTCTCTTTCCATCATGGAAATTTTTGCCTTTACATGATGGACAGAGAATTTTTCTTCATGAAGAAAGAATGTTATAAGAAAAATTCTTTTTCCATCATGTAAAGGTAAAATTTTACATGAAGGACAGAGAATTTTTCTTCATGAAGAAAAAATGTCCTGGAAAAGAAAAATTCGTTTTCCATCATCGAGGCAAAACTTTACACGATGGAAAGAGAATTTTTCTTCTCCAAGACATTTTTTTCTCTTGATTTTCGTCAAGCGTTTACAAAAGTTCGGGAATAGTTGTTAAGTTTCAAAAAAAGTTTCCTTGATTCAAAGAAATCTCTTTGAAATTTCAGTCTATGAAAAATTTCTTTGTCGTCAATAAAATAATATATTTAAGTTAATTTATCTTTTCTTTAAATGATCTGTAATTCAATGAAATGTTGTGACAATGAATTAATAACTATTTTCTTTAAAGTAATGAATCGGATTTTATTCATTTAAAAGAAATCGTTTTCGAGGCATGAACGATTTTTTAAAAATAATTGCAATGTTCTCTTCGAAATTCAAATGCATTATTTCATTGAAAGCAAATAAATATTGCCCTAAAATCAATGAAATAATTCACGAACATTCGAAAATAATCGTCACGATGCAATCCAGAATTTGTTATTTCTCCTCATTGATACTAGAATCGAGTCCTAAAACTATATTTCCAAGAAAATACAGGAATTTGTAGCTCTTATAATTCTGCTGCACTGATTTCGAAAAAAAATCACAGCTTTGATTAAAAAAAAATATATATCAGAATTCCATTAAAAAAACGAAGTTTCATTTATTTTATTTTTTTAATTATGTCAGTAAAAAAAACCTATTCCATGATTCCAAAATTTCGTTCTGAACGTTCACATTCCCAGGAAACATAGAAAAATCTAGTGCAATAGTAATTGACATTGAGTTATCTGAAAATTCACAGAAACGAACGCAGTGCATCACAATAAATACAGGGATTTCCGTTTACAAGACAGAAAAATATTGCTTATCATATAAAGTTGAAATCACAAAATTCATTTTTCTGATTATGAATTCCATTGCACTGATTTAGATTTTTACTTAGACACTGATTTTCTATTCAAATTCCACTGCGCTGATTAAGAAAAAAAATCCCAGGTTTGAATTTTTTTAAATATAAGAGTTCCATTTTAAGAAAACGAAATTTCATTTATGGTCATCCAATCTGACTTGGTATCTGAATTAGAAAAATGATGCCAGTAAAAAAAAGCTATTCCATGATTCTAAAATTTCGTTGTGAAAGTTCATATTCCCAGGAAACATCGAAAAATCTAGTCGAACAGTAATTGACATTGAGTTATCTGAAAATTCACAGAAACACACGCAGTGCATCACAATAAATACAGGAATCTCCGTTTACAAGACAAGAAAATATTGCTTATCAAATAAAGTTGAAATCACAAAATTCATTTTTATGATTATGAATTCCATTGCACTGATTTAGATTTTTACTTAGACACTGATTTTCTATTCAAATTCCACTGCGCTGATTAAGAAAAAAAATCCCAGGTTTGAATTTTTTTAAATATAAGAGTTCCATTTTAAGAAAACGAAATTTCATTTATGGTCATCCAATCTGACTTGGTATCTGAATTAGAAAAATGATGCCAGTAAAAAAAGCTATTGCATGATTCTAAAATTTCGTTGTGAAAGTTCATATTCCCAGGAAACATAGAAAAATCTAGTCCAACACCGATTGACATCGGGTTATCTAAAAATTCACAGAAACGCACGCAGTGCACTACAGTAAACACAGGGATCTCCGTTTACAAGATAGAAATCGAGTTGGATGTACGTGCTCGAGGGTATAGCCCTGCGGCGCGGTCATAGCTGTGGGCAAACGTTGGTTAAATTACGTGTGCTTCGTTGTACCTGACTACATTCAGATGTTGGCCACTGTGCTTCATACCGTTAACGATAAACCGCGATAAGAATGTACGTATGGTTTGTCCACTCGGCGGATACGATTACGGCACGTACAATGTGAGAAACGCAAAGTACTCGGTGGTTATCGTTGATGCTGCCGAAACACCCTTGGAAATACCAGAATCTAAGAAGAAAACGATGGGAATAAGGAGGTGCCATCGTATTAAGCGTATCAGTATCGTATCAGAAGATTCTTGTATCTTTAAGTTCGAACTGTCAATAGTAGAATCAAAGAAGAAAAATCCAATTGAAGACACGAACAAATACCACCAGGTGTGGATTTCCCATCTACCGAATAAATTGCTATGTATATTTTACATATATAAACTGACATCAACATGAACAGATGGTTTTTATACATTCAATCTATATGCAAGTCGCTATATATATGTATATATATGAATGTGTTCATTTTCCAGACAGGATTTAACCATCCCCAGGAGTTGCGATGCGACGCGACAGCAAAATGCACCAAGGTCGAGGAAAATGTAAAGAAAACGGAAACATTTCCAACCGAATCATTTGATTATGCAGTCAAGCGAGTTGATCGGAAAATGCTAACCGTGGAGATGGAAAAATGGGAATTTTGTTTGGCCGAGGTGGAATCAGACACCGAGATACCGCACAGCTTCCCAATGGCTTCGGGGGCGGTCGGCTTGACGTCAGCCGATATCAAAATGTTATGACGGCCAGGAATATTCGACGTTTCACCGATGGTTCCGATGTGGACAGGAATCCGGTTTCACTGGTTCGTCGACATGATCGTTGAGCTTATGAAAATTGAAACGACTGCTGTGGAAAGATTGAGAATTTGCGACAGTCACGAGCAGCATGAATGCTTGCAGAAAGATAAATGGCTGCCAATTTTTTAAATCAAATGAATGATGGAAAATAAAATGTGTACGTTAGCTTTGATTTTTGGATGGTAATCAAAGACAACGCAATCAATACGGATAACTGAGGAGGGTTTCCATTCGTCATCAAAAGCTTATGGTTAAATAGAAAAAGAATGCAAAGTAAAAACTTGCACATTGCTTCCTTATTATTTTTCGCTTTTTAGAAAGATTCCTCTATGAGGAAGTATGCTAGTAAATTTTAGCTTCCTTATAAACGAAGGTTTGTAAAAAGCGAATGATAATAAGGAAGCAATGTGCAAGGTTCTACTTTGCATCCTTTTTTTTTATTGAAATCATGTTAAAAATACTTGTAACTAGTATTTCCTGTGGTAGAATTTGCGACTTGAGAATGATAGTGAAGACCAAATTTTGATATCTTGACGAAAAAAAATTTAGGTTCTTTAGGTTGGATTTTCCGACCAAAAGTCAGATCTGTGAATCCTGAAATCAGAACCGACCAAAAGTGACTTTTTAAAAAATCATCGTAAAAAGGCATGTAACCGGTACTTTCTGAGGTACAATACGCGACTTGAGAATAATAGTGAAGACCAAAATTTGATATCTTGAAGGAATAAAAAATGTAGGTTATTTAGGTTGGATTTTACGACCAAAAGTCAGATCTGTGAATCCTGCTATCAGAACCGACCAAAAGTGACTTTTTCAAAAATCATCGTAAAAAGGCATGTAACCGGTACTTTCTGGAGTACAATATGCGACTTGAGAACGATAGTGAAGGCCAAAATTTGGAATCTTGAAGAAAAAAAAATGTAGGTTCTTTAGGTTGGATTTTCCGACCAAAATTCGGATCTGTGAATCCTGAAATCAGAACCCACCAAAAGTGACTTTTTAAAAAATTATCGTAAAAAGGCATGTAACCGGTACTTTCTGGGGTACAATATGCGACTTGAGAACGATAGTGAAGACCAAAATTTGATATCTTGAAGAAAAAAAAATTTAGGCTCTTTAGGTTGGATTTTACGACCAAAAGTCAGATCTGTGAATCCTGAAATCAGAACCGACTAGAAGTCACATTTTCAAAAATCATCGTAAAAAGGCATGTAACCGGTACTTTCTGGGGTACAATATGCGACTTGACAACGATAGTGAAGGCCAAAATTTGGAATCTTGAAGAAAAAAAAATGTAGGTTCTTTAGGTTGGATTTTCCGACCAAAATTCGGATTTGTGAATCCTGAAATCAGAACCCACCAAAAGTGACTTTTTCAAAAATTATCGTAAAAAGGCATGTAACCGGTACTTTCTGGGGTACAATATGCGACTTGAGAACGATAGTGAAGACCAAAATTTGATATCTTGAAGAAAAAAAAATTTAGGTTCTTTAGGTTGGATTTTCCGACCAAAATTCGGATCTGTGAATCCTGAAATCAGAACCCACCAAAAGTGACTTTTTCAAAAATTATCGTAAAAAGGCATGTAACCGGTACTTTCTGGGGTACAATATGCGACTTGAGAACGATAGTGAAGACCAAAATTTGATATCTTGAAGAAAAAAAAATTTAGGCTCTTTAGGTTGGATTTTACGACCAAAAGTCAGATCTGTGAATCCTGAAATCAGAACCGACTAGAAGTCACATTTTCAAAAATCATCGTAAAAAGGCATGTAACCGGTACTTTCTGGGGTACAATATGCGACTTGACAACGATAGTGAAGGCCAAAATTTGGAATCTTGAAGAAAAAAAAATGTAGGTTCTTTAGGTTGGATTTTCCGACCAAAATTCGGATTTGTGAATCCTGAAATCAGAACCCACCAAAAGTGACTTTTTCAAAAATTATCGTAAAAAGGCATGTAACCGGTACTTTCTGGGGTACAATATGCGACTTGAGAACGATAGTGAAGACCAAAATTTGATATCTTGAAGAAAAAAAAATTTAGGTTCTTTAGGTTGGATTTTCCGACCAAAATTCGGATCTGTGAATCCTGAAATCAGAACCCACCAAAAGTGACTTTTTCAAAAATTATCGTAAAAAGGCATGTAACCGGTACTTTCTGGGGTACAATATGCGACTTGAGAACGATAGTGAAGACCAAAATTTGATATCTTGAAGAAAAAAAAATTTAGGCTCTTTAGGTTGGATTTTACGACCAAAAGTCAGATCTGTGAATCCTGAAATCAGAACCGACTAGAAGTCACATTTTCAAAAATCATCGTAAAAAGGCATGTAACCGGTACTTTCTGGGGTACAATATGCGACTTGAGAACGATAGTGAAGGCCAAAATTTGATATCTTGAGGGAAAAAAAATGTAGGTTCTTTAGGTTGGATTTTACGACCAAAAGTCAGATCTGTGAATCCTGCTATCAGAACGGACCAAAAGTGACTTTTTCAAAAACCATCGTAAAAAGGCATGTAACCGGTACTTTCTGGGGTACAATATGCGACTTGAGAACGATAGTGAAGGCCAAAATTTGGAATCTTGAAGAAAAAAAAATTTAGGTTCTTTAGGTTGGATTTTCCGACCAAAAGTCGGATCTGTGAATCCTGAAATCAGAACCCACCAAAAGTGACTTTTTCAAAAATCATCGTAAAAAGGCATGTAACCGGTACTTTCTGCAGTACAATATGCGACTTGAGAACGATAGTGAAGGCCAAAATTTGATATCTTGAAGAAGAAAAAAATTTAGGTTCTTTAGGTTGGATTTTTCGACCGAAAGTCGGATCTGTGAATCCTGAAATCAGAACCGACCAAAAGTGACTTTTTCAAAAATCATCGTAAAAAGGCATGTAACCGGTACTTTCTGGGGTACAATATGCGACTTGAGAACGATAGTGAAGACCAAAATTTGATATCTTGAAGAAGAAAAAAATTTAGGTTCTTTAGGTTGGATTTTACGACCTAAAGTCGGATCTGTGAATCCTGAAATCAGAACCGACCAAAAGTGACTTTTTCAAAAACCATCGTAAAATGGCATGTAACCGGTACTTTCTGGGGTACAATATGCGACCTGAGAACGATAGTGAAGGCCAAAATTTGGAATCTTGAAGAAAAAAAAATTTAGGTTCTTTAGGTTGGATTTTCCGACCAAAATTCGGATCTGTGAATCCTGAAATCAGAACCGACCAAAAGTGACTTTTTCAAAAATCATCGTAAAAAGGCATGTAACCGGTACTTTCTGGGGTACAATATGCAACTTGAGAACGATAGTGAAGACCAAAATTTGATATCTTGAAGAAAAAAAAATTTAGGCTCTTTAGGTTGGATTTTACGACCAAAAGTCAGATCTGTGAATCCTGAAATCAGAACCGACTAGAAGTCACATTTTCAAAAATCATCGTAAAAAGGCATGTAACCGGTACTTTCTGGGGTACAATATGCGACTTGAGAACGATAGTGAAGGCCAAAATTTGATATCTTGAGGGAAAAAAAAATGTAGGTTCTTTAGGTTGGATTTTACGACCAAAAGTCAGATCTGTGAATCCTGCTATCAGAACGGACCAAAAGTGACTTTTTCAAAAACCATCGTAAAAAGGCATGTAACCGGTACTTTCTGGGGTACAATATGCGACTTGAGAACGATAGTGAAGGCCAAAATTTGGAATCTTGAAGAAAAAAAAATTTAGGTTCTTTAGGTTGGATTTTCCGACCAAAAGTCTGATCTGTGAATCCTGAAATCAGAACCCACCAAAAGTGACTTTTTCAAAAATCATCGTAAAAAGGCATGTAACCGGTACTTTCTGCAGTACAATATGCGACTTGAGAACGATAGTGAAGGCCAAAATTTGATATCTTGAAGAAGAAAAAAATTTAGGTTCTTTAGGTTGGATTTTTCGACCGAAAGTCGGATCTGTGAATCCTGAAATCAGAACCGACTAGAAGTCACATTTTCAAAAATCATCGTAAAAAGGCATGTAACCGGTACTTTCTGGGGTACAATATGCGACTTGAGAACGATAGTGAAGGCCAAAATTTGATATCTTGAGGGAAAAAAAATGTAGGTTCTTTAGGTTGGATTTTACGACCAAAAGTCAGATCTGTGAATCCTGCTATCAGAACGGACCAAAAGTGACTTTTTCAAAAACCATCGTAAAAAGGCATGTAACCGGTACTTTCTGGGGTACAATATGCGACTTGAGAACGATAGTGAAGGCCAAAATTTGGAATCTTGAAGAAAAAAAAATTTAGGTTCTTTAGGTTGGATTTTCCGACCAAAAGTCGGATCTGTGAATCCTGAAATCAGAACCCACCAAAAGTGACTTTTTCAAAAATCATCGTAAAAAGGCATGTAACCGGTACTTTCTGCAGTACAATATGCGACTTGAGAACGATAGTGAAGGCCAAAATTTGATATCTTGAAGAAGAAAAAAATTTAGGTTCTTTAGGTTGGATTTTTCGACCGAAAGTCGGATCTGTGAATCCTGAAATCAGAACCGACCAAAAGTGACTTTTTCAAAAATCATCGTAAAAAGGCATGTAACCGGTACTTTCTGGGGTACAATATGCGACTTGAGAACGATAGTGAAGACCAAAATTTGATATCTTGAAGAAGAAAAAAATTTAGGTTCTTTAGGTTGGATTTTACGACCTAAAGTCGGATCTGTGAATCCTGAAATCAGAACCGACTAGAAGTCACATTTTCAAAAATCATCGTAAAAAGGCATGTAACCGGTACTTTCTGGGGTACAATATGCGACTTGAGAACGATAGTGAAGGCCAAAATTTGATATCTTGAGGGAAAAAAAAATGTAGGTTCTTTAGGTTGGATTTTACGACCAAAAGTCAGATCTGTGAATCCTGCTATCAGAACGGACCAAAAGTGACTTTTTCAAAAACCATCGTAAAAAGGCATGTAACCGGTACTTTCTGGGGTACAATATGCGACTTGAGAACGATAGTGAAGGCCAAAATTTGGAATCTTGAAGAAAAAAAAATTTAGGTTCTTTAGGTTGGATTTTCCGACCAAAAGTCTGATCTGTGAATCCTGAAATCAGAACCCACCAAAAGTGACTTTTTCAAAAATCATCGTAAAAAGGCATGTAACCGGTACTTTCTGCAGTACAATATGCGACTTGAGAACGATAGTGAAGGCCAAAATTTGATATCTTGAAGAAGAAAAAAATTTAGGTTCTTTAGGTTGGATTTTTCGACCGAAAGTCGGATCTGTGAATCCTGAAATCAGAACCGACCAAAAGTGACTTTTTCAAAAATCATCGTCAAAAGGCATGTAACCGGTACTTTCTGGGGTACAATATGCGACTTGAGAACGATAGTGAAGGCCAAAATTTGATATCTTAAAGAAGAAAAAAATTTTGGTTCTTTAGGTTGGATTTTACGACCAAAAGTCAGATCTGTGAATCCTGAAATCAGAACCGACCAAAAATGACTTTTTCAAAAGTCATTGCAAAAAGGCATGTAACCGGTACTTTCTGTGGTACAATATGCGACTTGAGAACGATAGTGAAGACCAAAATTTGATATCTTGAAGAAGAAAAAAATTTAGGTTCTTTAGGTTGGATTTTTCGAACAAAAGTCGGATCTGCGAATCCTGAAATCAGAACCGACCAAAAGTGACTTTTTCAAAAATCATCGTAAAAAGGCATGTAACCGCCCGCGTAAAAATAATTATGTCAAATTGAGAGCACAAAACGACATATGTCAAAAAGTGCCATTTTTGAGATGCATTAAGACGAAGTATCTTAGAAAATTTCAAAGTGTTTTTGAGATGGATTTGATATCACGTTTGCTGATATCAAACTACAATTCGATATCAATAAACATGATATTTACAGTTAATTTTTATCTTTCAAATGTACAATTGAATTTGCGTGGAATAATTGCGCTTAAATTAGTAAAAAAAGAATTACTATCAAATCAATCTCAAAATCGCTTTGAACGTTTCTAAGATTTTTCGTCTTAACGCGTCTCAAAAATGGCACTTTTTGAGATATGTCAATTTATGATTACAATTTGCCATAATTATTTTTACGCGGGCGGTATTTTCTGTGGTAGAATATGCGACTTAAGACCGATAATAATCAAAGTCAACACGATCAATAAAATCAAATATGAATGTTTATCAAACCCTCGCCAATCTGTTACATCTGAATGAAAAATATCGTTAATGTCATCATGACCAAAGTCTCCGATATAAATGTACGTACTCATACATTGAAAAAAAAAAAATGCTTCCCTCATACAGTATATCCCGTAAATGACAAGTTTGATGAAATCTACCGATAAAAAAAAATTACCGATAAATCAAAATGAAAACTCAGGACCCGTCGAGGCAATTAAAGCTCTGCGGGATGTGGAGTCGGGGGTTCCGATGCCAATAACAACGTTTTTCCGATTCTTTTACGGGAGTTAGCTGCACCAGCGGCGATGTTATATTGCCGTTGATGTCGGGCGCGGATATGACTTATAGTGTACAATGGGATATCGTAACAGTCGAACGTATAGCGAGGATATTATTTCTCGCTGTCGAAGTTTAGCGACTAGCGACCCCCTTGCCCATCGCTTGCTTCTCATCCTGGTCGTCTTGCTCGTGGACGCGGTAACGGCAGCGGTGGCGGGGCACGTAACAGGCATAAAATGATGAAAGCAATCTCGGCGGGCTGATCTCCCGATGTCCTGCCAGGAATAAGGTGCAGAGAGGAGGGGGGCAAAACGGAAGAAACGTTGCCGAGACACCCGCGTTCGAGAATTCCGTCGTGGTTATACGTTGTACTTACCCCGGGTACTCCGTCTTTTTCTTCTTCTTTTTTCTTTTCTTTTTTCCCCCGTATAGTACCTATAACCTCTAAAGCTAAAACTCACCGTGGGATAACTCATTGCTATCTCGACGGTGCTGCGAATCCGATTGGATGTATTGCAATACTGTGAGTAACGAGCAAGTGGAAAACGGAAGTTAGATGAATGAGGACAGAAAGCTAACGAGCTTATGGTCGCTTTTCGTTTTATCCCATCTTTCGTTGAATCGTGTCATGAAATCATGTCAATATCCACGTTCCAACAAGAACATGGTTCCAAGTCAAATGATCCAAATTTTTTTCATTGTACAATATCAGATTATCATTAAAGCTGAAGTATTATTTAGATGATAGATTCAAACCTGCATTAAAAAAAATGATTACTGAAATATCTTGAGTTTCAGGAATAACTTTGTGTATAGCTATCATTAGAAACAAATCTTTCGGCCTCAAAATTGGCATAAAAAATTATTACTGAAAGATCTTATGTTTCAGGAATAATTTTGTCCATGGCTATTTTGTTACGGATCATTAGACAAGATTTTTTTAGCCTGGAAGCTTCAACAGAATTATTTGTCGGTGAATCGTTTGAATGATCATCTAACGAATTGTTCCGACAAATTTATAATCCCAAGCTTGAACTTAAGGTCGTATTCGAGATGAAATTTTCCATGTTATTTCATACTTTTTATTTCGAAGTTAAATTCAAACTTGTGACTATAAATTCGACCCTAAGATCAGACACTCGAGAAAATGATAAATAGCTGGAACCCCTTCACAAAGCCACAATCATCCACAAGTACCAAACCAATAAAAAGGGTCGCTATTACGTCTAACCACGCCCCCACATTCGTACTCAATACGGAGATACTTAAGAGCGTTTGCGTGAGATAGTGGAATAGGCGCAATAACAGAAGCTAAACGAGGTTAAAAGCGGAAGATGAGAAAATGAAATTGGCAACGGCAATGCAAGTAATAAACAGAGGGAAGAGAATGATCGTTAGACAAGATTTTTTTAGCCTGGAAGCTTCAACAGAATTATTTGTCAGTGAATCTTTTGAATGATCATCTAACGAATTGTTCCGTCAAATTTATAATCCCAAGCTTGAACTTAAGTTCGTATTCGAGATAAAATTTTCCATATTATTTCCTACTTTTTAGTTCGAAGTTAAATTCAAACTTGTGGCTATAAATTCGACCCTAAGATCAGACACTCGAGAAAATGATAAATAGCTGGAAACCCTTCACAAAGCCACAATCATCCACAAGTACCAATCCAATAAAAAGGGTCGCTATTACGTCTAACCACGCCCCCACATTCGTACTCAATACGGAGATACTTAAGAGCGTTTCCGTGAGATAGTGGAATAGGCGCAATAACAGAAGCTAAACGAGGTTAAAAGCGGAAGGTGAGAAAATAAAATTGGCAGCGGCAATGCAAGTAATAAACAGAGGGAAGAGAATGATCGTTAGACAAGATTTTTTTAGCCTGGAAACTTTAACAGAATTATTTGTCAGTGAATCTTTTGAATGATCATCTAACGAATTGTTCCGACAAATTTATAGTCCCAAGCTTGAACTTAAGTTCGTATTCGAGATAAAATTTTCCATGTTATTTCATACTTTTTAATTCGAAGTTAAATTCAAACTTGTGACTACAAATTCGACCCTAAGATCAGACACTCGAGAAAATGATAAATAGCTGGAAACCCTTCACAAAAGCCACAATCATCCACAAGTACCAAACCAACAAAAAGGGTCGCTATTATGTCTAACCACGCCCCCACATTCGTACTCAATACGGAGATACTTAAGAGCGTTTCCGTGAGATAGTGGAATAGGCGCAATAACAGAAGCTAAACGAGGTTAAAAGCGGAAGGTGAGAAAATGAAATTGGCAGCGGCAATGCAAGTAATAAACAGAGGGAAGAGAATGATCGTTAGACAAGATTTTTTTAGCCTGGAAGCTTCAACAGAATTATTTGTCAATGAATCTTTTGAAGGATCATCTAACGAATTGTTCCGTCAAATTTATAATCTCAAGCTTGAACTTAATGTCGTATTCGAGATGAACTTTTCCATGTTATTTCCTACTTTTTAGTTCGAAGTTAAATTCAAACTTGTGACTATAAATTCGACCCTAAGATCAGACACTCGAGAAAATGATAAATAGCTGGAAACCCTTCACAAAGCCACAATCATCCACAAGTACGAATCCAATAAAAAGGGTCGCTATTACGTCTAACCACGCCCCCACATTCGTACTCAATACGGAGATACTTAAGAGCGTTTCCGTGAGATAGTGGAATAGGCGCAATAACAGAAGCTAAACGAGGTTAAAAGCGGAAGGTGAGAAAATGAAATTGGCAGCGGCAATGCAAGTAATAAACAGAGGGAAGAGAATGATCGTGATATACGCCATCGGAATATAGTAGGCAGTATATATATATACGTCACTCTTCCCAAGGGAGTGGTATAAGGTGTTATAAGAAGTGGCGTGTAATTAGCATTGCTAACTTCCACCATCGATATGCTTGACTGCGTGAAACTCAAGCAACAGGAAGAAGAACGAACTAGCGATCAAAGAGACTTATATCTGTGCGAAAAACTCGTTGTAAGGTGTGCCGAGCTTAAACGATTCTCGTATACATATCGAGTGGCGTATCGTGTTGGTTAGACTATAAAACTAAGTACTGTTAACCGCTTGGATTCGAGGAAATAATCCGGGTCCACCGTACATTTTCCGTCTCCGGTGCATCTCTGTAATCATTTGCACCGTGAGCACCTTTCCTGTGCAGTTCCATCCTTCACTCCACCGCGATTTTATAGCCGCTACTTTCGTGGACTCTTATCCAAGCTCAGCGCGCGCATTTCTCTGCAACACCCTTAAGACCCCTCGAGCAGAAAACTCCGACGTTTCCGCTTCGAATTGCAGATATTTCGTGGAAAACGCCATTTCTGAATCTCCTTGATTTCATGCAAATAACTTCTGCTTATTCAACGACCAACGTTTTAGTTTTGAGCTGTAATACTTTTTGTCTTTTTCAATAGAAACATCGTTCTACGAAAGGATAGTTTAGGAGAGGATCACAAATGCCGCGTTCGCCCGCAACGGTGATAGAGATAATAATAATGACTGTTTAGAATCTTGGACGCGTCAATTGTCGGTGAAAGATGTTGAACTGGCGATACGGTTTATTCATTTTTATTAGTCCTGAACGATGCGGAAAATTTGACGACGATTTGGTAGCGAAAAGTGAGGATAAGATTATGTACTGTTAAGGTGGTTATTGAATTTAAATCCGATAAACACCGCTACGGTATGAAAAATTGAAGATTTATAAACTGCACGGTTGTGGAGATAAAGTGAATTCGCCAGTGAATGGCCAGTTCAATAGAATCATTTCTTTATCATAGTTTTTCACTTACAAAAAAAATGCAGTTCAACAGCGAGATTCTCTTACGACCTGCACAACAAAATACATAGAACATATTTTTGAATGTTTTATCTTTATTCAAGTATGTCTCCAGAATAGTTGTTACGAAATCAAGCGTATCCCGATTTTAGTCAATATTGTAACAATTGTCTAGATATTTTAGTTACGTTTCCGCAAGTATCTGCATTAGACTGCAAAACTTGTCACTACGTACCTCTCGGGTTTTGCTCTGTCTCTCTGGCCTCACCCGAACTCTCGAGAATCCCCCTATCCCTCAGGTGTCCCCGTAACCCTCGGGTATCCCCCTATCCCTCGGGGAACCCCCCATCCCTTGAGTACCCCCCTAACCCTCGGGTATCCCCGATCCCTCGGGTATCCCCGATCCCTCGGGTATCCCCGATCCCTCGGGTATCCCCGATCCCTCGGGTATCCCCGATCCCTCGGGTATCCCCGATCCCTTGGGTATCCCCCATCCCTCGGGGATCCACCCATCCCTTGGGTATCCCCCTAACCCTCGGGTGTCTCCCAGTCCCTCGGGTATCTTCCATCCCTCGGGTATCCCCCATCCCTCGGGTATCCCCCTATCCCTCGGGGATCCCCCATCCCTTGGGTACCCCCCATCCCTTGGGTACCCCCTATCCCTTGGGTACCCCCTATCCCTCGGGTATCTCCTTATCCCATGGGTATCTCCTTATCCCTATCCATCGGGTATCCCCCTATCCCTCGGATGCTTGCTCGTCCCTCGGATACCCCCTTATCCCACGGGTATCACCTTATCCCTCGGGTATCCCCTTATCCCTCGGGTCTCCCGTTATCTCTCGGGTCTCCTTATCTCTCGGGTCTGCTTATCCCTCGGGTCTTCGTTTATTTCTCGGGACTCTCCTTATCCCTCGAATCTTCCCTTATCTCTCGGGTCTCCTTATCCCTCGGATCTCCATTTATCCCTCGGATCTCCCCTTATCCCTCGGGTCTCCCCTTATCTCTCGGGTCTCCCCTTATCTCTCGGGTCTCCCCTTATCCCTCGGGTCTTCTCTTATCCCTCGGATCTCTTCTTATCACTCAGGTCTCTCCTTATCCCTCGGGACTGCTCGGAAACAGATCCATTCTCTTTTAGCCCTTGGAACCCCTGATCCATCGGAAAAGTTTTATCCCTCGAGACTCTCTACCCCCGGCAACTTTCTGCCCCTTGGGAGTCTCTCGATTTAGCGGGACTTAGACTAATCCAAGTCTCATATATACAAGCTGCTTAATTAGCCTATACGACGGCAAGATATTTTCATAACATTGACAGATACATAGTCGCCCATAATTCATTTTCCATCAGTGCGATTCACATCTGAGTTTTATCGACTTTTTATATTCATTTGATTGACAAGTTATATCCAAGAGGAGATCGCTGAGAATAAAAGTGTTAAAAAACATGCGACAAGAACAAAGTCTTTAATAACGATTCTCAGCGACTGCCTGACGAAGAAGGAGAGCGAATAATAGAAGAAACTTCGGTTCTCTCTCGGCGCCCGTAAATACTTGGCTCATCGTAAAGTACGATCGTATACAGGAGTAATATCACTGCAGCCGGATCCACGGAGCTCATGAGTGGTGGTCTTGGAATCTCTATTTCTTCTGTTTTACTCATACGTACCCACCAACATTGCGCAGGAAAACATAGATATACAGACTCTGGATATCTCCAAAGTTAGTCTCAGGACGGTATTAAAGCCTTATTAATGGTTCACGGATTAATTAGGACATGAATTCTCCTACCCGAGGTTAGCCTTCTAGAATTTCGCAGAAGCAACGTTGCCTCTCACAAGTTCTTTCACCGTTTTACAAAATTCCAAAAGAATTTGTTCGCGAAGAACGTTTTCAACGTAGAACATATTTTATAATTATTATATTTACTTCTTTTCTTCACAGTTCTTGAATTCTTGAAAATTATACACGTTCTTTTATGGCGTAGTTATTAAAGGGTTGTGAGGGTTCTGAATTTACTCAGCTTTCATGGCAATTAGAACCATATTCAAAGCCCACGTCAACGAACTTCATTTCAAACATGTCAGTTCTCACTACCCTTACATAATACTTCCAAGGTCCTTCATTATGAACCTCAGGTCCTACAGTAGTGATTACTACTGAGCAAGATGTAACCCTAGGCTATTCAGTGCGGTACTTTTACTTTTTAATTCTCAATTCTTCAATAACCTCGGCTATGAAACTCAGTCACTGCAATTAGAGCGATATTCAAAGGACGGCAATATTACGTGACGAATGTTGTGCTCAAAGTACCATCACGTTATATTCCCTTCTCCCTTTACACTTGCTATTAGACGCAACAGCTTCACTCGCAATTAATCCGCAGCAAGATGTGAACCGGAAACAGGTAACCAGGAATAGTGTTTAGGTGACACACTAGGAAACGTTGATAGGATGATACATTTTGCATCAATATACACCTTGCACATATACACGCGTCAATGACTTCGTGACTTAAGGGAGAACACGAGTTCTAAATGTTTCTAGCAATGCAATTACGCACGTGGCATCATTTGCCTTTTCCAGCAAAATTCCAGACTTCAGATTAGAGCTGTACACTAAAATGAAGTTTCAAGACGTTTAAGGAGGAAGAGGCTTTCATCACGACTGTGTAACTTCTGTCTTTATGCTGGCAGCTTTGACGTTAACGTGATATCGTCGTTGGTAATGAACCAAACCTTGCTTAATTAGAAGTAAAGGCGACTCCTAGCTGACATTGAGAACCTCCTTTGTTCATTCCTTTCAATCTTCAATTATACACTCACCTTGTATTAAATCATTCATTTCGTCACGATTACAAGTGAAAGAATTAGATATAGTCTGACATATGGTGTTGGAAATATATAGTGTACATAAAATCTATATACAATTTATATATAAGACGATTGATATTTAATTAACGACAATTTAACGATTGTTATTTGGGTTTTTTGTATTGTATGTCAAATTTGAAAGATGACAGAAATTTTTAAGAAAATTTTGAGAATTTTCTAATATTGTTTGTATAGAATTCATGTGTTGAATTGGAATGGCCAAAAAAGTAGTGTCAAAGCAAAGTAACACTTTTTTTTAATGTCTGAAAATGTAAACCGAAAATTTCGACATTATTTATTTAGTTAAAAAAAATTAAAACTTGTTTAGTTCAATTTTACACGTTCAAATAAAAAAAGAACAGGATTTTTTTTTAATTTCAGAAATCACTATATTTTTTTACTCACTGAAGTCTAAAATATAAGTCCTTACTTTTTTTCGATAAACATTTTCAGTAAACGTATTTTGAAAATACCAAAAAAATAAATTGAAGAAAATAATTATTTTTCATGAAAAATAAAATTCCAACAATTTCCCACTGCTTATTAGATTGTCACTGTTAGAAATGATTGGAAGTTTTTATGCATAAACTCGGAATCTAAAAGTAATATGTAATTGTGATAAATAATTAATGTACTTTTGCAGTAAAATTAAAGCAAATTATTGAAATTTTTGTACCATACATTAATTTTACATCACACTTATATATCAAATTTAATATAGCAGTTTATGCATAAAAACTTCCAGTACTTTTACCTTAAATTTCAAGTAGATTTTTTTTACAGTGTTTTAATTAAAAAACAGCTTAATTTCGATTTTTACACCAAGATTCTCATTATTTTTAGAATTTAATTCAACGAAAATGTATTTACAATTCTTTCATGACTAAATGATTGTAGATTATTAAGCCTGTTGAATATAATAATTTATTTAAAAATAATAACTCATCCAAATTATTAATAATTATTGCAAAAATGTAAAAAATGTTAAATTTTGCATAATCATCATTAACCATAGTTATCTTATAGAAAAAGTATTTAAAATACATTTTCATTGAATAATTTCGCTGTTTGCAATTAACGATTTTCAACAAGCCGACAGAACTCGAAAATGTATCGGGAATTCAAGTTGAATTTGGGCGATAATTATTCGAGCTGCGTGGGAATCGAGCCAGAGGGATTTTATCAGTCACCCCGTAAAGCTGCAGTATGTGCTATTCTGTACGTATTTGTGTTTGCGTATGGTAGATACAGAGACGAGCTATAGCTTCAATTTCGGATACGTACGAGAACGATAAGGCCACGTGATTCAGCCGAGCGAGAGTAGCTGCTGCAGGCGGAACGGACGTGTAATCGAAACACAGTTGCATTAAGCCGTGGCACGGTGGATTTCAGGCTATTAATAATTCCACGTGGTACTCTATACGCGATGGTAATATGACGTTCAACTGCAGAGCTGCGATAATTATTGGCAAACTGATAAAACAATTCATACCTGCGTACATTGTAAAAAATAATTGCAGTTTAAAAATAAGTTATGTCCGTTTAGCAAAAGAATCGATGCTTTTTTTTTTAATTAAAGGTTTAGATAGTTTAAACTTTGTTTTTTCAGTCAGGCAAAATAGACATTTGTAATTCTACAAGAGAAAAATATACTCAGTTTAGTTTATTTTGGGAAATAATCGATGTTTGTTTTATTAAATAAGATGTTTTCAGTTGAAAATATTTTGAAAATTAATATATGTATTGGAAGTTTTTTTGCAGATACGGTATATTAAATTTCATTTAATATGTTATAATTACAGATATTTTGTAAAATTCCGATAATTGTATTATAAACACAACTTTTATGAAGTGTTTAGTATACTGTATATTAATTTTACAACAATTTTTTTTGTATATTGATTAATATTTGTATATTAAATTTAATATACACGTATGCGTAAAAAACTTACAATAATTTATATTAAATTTCATACATAAATTTTATTGTCATTCAAATTAATTAATACCATATTTTGCAGTATATTAATTTTACCTAAAACACTGATTTTCTCGTTCACTGGATGAATTAATAAATAGATTAGTAAGTCAATTTTTTAAAAGTGTTTATTAATGTAGAGGATTAATCAAATATTTTCAAATACTTTGGGTGATAAAAAAAATTATCAAGTGTATTTAAAAAAGAACTTAAAAAAATAAATTATTAACAATTAATGTGAATGCAGAAATCGTGCAAGTGCTAAATAATAAATGAGTAAATAGCGATAAACGTATGAATAAGTTACTAAATAATTTTTCAACAATTTTTATCAATGCATCTATCTTTTTCATTTAAATATTTTGGCTGGCTAAAATCAATATTAAAAGTTAAAAAAAAAAAAAAGAACAGAAATGCTAAACAATTTACGTAAATGCAGTGGAAAAATTGTGCAAGTGCTAAATAATAAATGAATAAATAGCGATAAACGAATGAATAAGTTACTAAATAATTCTTCAAAAATTATTATCAATGCATCTATCATTTTCATTTAAATATTTTGGCTGACTAAAATCAATATTAAAAGTCTTAAAAAAAAAGAACAGAAATGCTAAACAATTTACGTGAATGCAGAGGAAAAATCGTGCAAGTGCTAAATAATAAATAAATAAATAGCGATAAACGAATGAATAAGTTACTAAATAATTCTTCAAAAATTATTATCAATGCATCTATCATTTTCATTTAAATATTTTGTCTCACTAAAATCAATATTAAAAGTCTTAAAAAAAAAGAACAGAAATGCTAAACAATTTACGTAAATGCAGATGAAAAATCGTGCAAATGCTAAACAATAAATTAATAATAAGCGATAAACGTATGAATAAGTTACTAAATAATTTTTCAAAAATTATTATCAATGCATCTATCATTTTCATTTAAATATTTTGGCTGACTAAAATCAATATTAAAAGTCTTAAAAAAAAAGAACAGAAATGCTAAACAATTTACGTGAATACAGAGGAAAAATCGTGCAAGTGCTAAATAATAAATAAATAAATAGCGATAAACGAATGAATAAGTTACTAAATAATTTTTCAAAAATTATTATCAATGCATGTGTCTTTTTCATTTAAATATTTTGGCTGACTAAAATCAATATAAAAAGTCTTTAAAAAAAAGAACAGAAATGCTAAACAAATTACGTGAATGCAGAGGAAAAATCGTGCAAGTACTAAATAATAAATGAATAAATAGCGATTTATTCATAAGTTAAGTTACTAAATAATTTTTCAAAAATTATTATCACTGCGTCAATCTTTTTAATTTAAATATTTTCTCTGACTAAAATCAATATTAAAAGTCTTAAAAAAAATAAAAATCCGAAATGCTTAAAAAAAAACGAACAAAAATGCTAAACAATTTACGTGAATGCGGAGCTGTAGATGTGAATTCGGATCACGTCCAGTTTGTCGTAACGAGAGCGCCGTAACTGGTGCAGAGAGTAACTCCGGTGGCTTCGTTATTCCAATGTAATTCACTAATTGGCAAGAAACAAACTTGAGCTGTTTAAAATCCCGAGACAAAACAGAAACAACAAAGCCGAGAGGCAGCAAACATATTTTTTTTTTTTTTTTTAGCGCTGCAATCAGGCTACGCGATTAATTTAATCCGGAAAATTTTAATTCCCATCTGGATGGACGTCGACGTAATACAAAGTCGATTAATTAAAATCCTGACCAAGGGGATCATATTGACCGGCGTTACGTATTATAGTACAGCTAAATCGTATCGCTGGAGGGCGGAACAAAATATTATCCAACAGCGAGGGGAGTTAATGGGGTAAAGCGGATATGGGACGGACGGAGAAAACCTCGAAAATCATAAGGGGAATAACGTTTTCGGGTCACGAGTGAAACTTGGTTCAGGCCTCGTCTCGATTTTACTAGATAGCGGACCAGGTTTACGGCCTATCGTTTATTATATATCGCATTTCATTGGCGAACCTTTAGCTGCGTTACACTCCAAACGATTTAGCAGTCCTGCCAATAGATAAGGAAAAACGGGGCAAAATGGCAACTTTGCAAAAAAAAATTTTTTAATAATGAGAAAGCAATTTGCAAAAGTTCTACTTTGCAGATTTATTTAGTCAAATCGTAAGTTTTTTATATAAATATATTATAACTCAATGTCGAATATTTTTATAATATTTATTTGTATTAAGTTTGTTTTTTAGCCATAAGTGTTTATTATAAAATATTGATAATATCAATATTTTGTTCTCCACAATTTTGGAAAATTATTCGAAAAATTAAAAAATTAATATATTGATAATTGCAAAATGATTTTGTGTATAAAATTTGTGTTAGCTATTTCATGTTTTGCAAAAGCTAATGTAATAAAATAATTTTTTGAATAAGTTAAAATTCTGATAAATTTGAAGCACATTACAGATTATGAAGAAACTATGTCGCAGAGTAGTACCAATTTCATGTATAAAATTTTAGTTCGTTGTCTCATGTTTTGGTAACCAATGTGAATTTTTCGAAAATTTCAAAACTCTATAAAATCGGATCCGTTTTTCCGGTTTCGATCAAATTCAATACCAAACAACATTAAGAGTACATTCGATGTAAAAAAAAAAAAAATAGATGTTTATATTCAATTAAATAGAATTTCAAAGAAATTGTGAGATTAATATCATGGCAATTAAACCATATCACAATTGTTTTACGATTTCATCTCCACATAAAAATAGAAAATAAAGCACAATATATTTGACACGAACTTTTCGGCGCTAAATATGTATATATATATATATCTTTTACATATATTCCATTTTTACATCTCATATATTTTGCATATATTTTTGCACACATATATTTAAAATTCAGCATACAATTTTAGCACCATATATTAAGGGATCTTTCCAGTGTGAAAACAAAATCGAAATTTTTTTTTAAAGCGAAATTCTAAATATTTCGCTGGCATACTTTATGGACCTGGCATCGCCGATTAGTCGTAAGTACACAATATAGGTATATGAAATTTCCACACTCGAAACTTTAAACGCGTTTTTCTCGAAACATTTTTCAAAACGGTGGACATTCTCCAGGGAACATTTTTCAAGCGATCGTTTTCAAATTTTAGGAGAACATTCTTCACGCTACTCTCTATCGTGTTATGGAAGCTTTTTTTTTTAAATCTTCTCATTTTTTTTAAAGAAAAACTATCGAAAAAACGGCTAAATTAGGTACTTTTTGTTCAAACCGCCGCCATTTTGTCAATTTTGATTTAAAAAAAGCCTCCATTGCGCGATAGCCAATCGCATGCTAATTAATAATCCTTTGGGTTTTTTTTTAGATCAAATTTACGACCCCTACGATGTCCACCACTTTCTTTTTTATCTTTTTAATCAACATTATTTTCAACAATTAAAAAAAAATATTTAATCAATAAAAATCGTCTTATAAAAAATCATTTTCTGTCATTCATGATTACCTTAATATGTCATAAAAAATTCAGATTGATCGGCGTATAGTACCGTCCGAAAAAAAATCGTGAAAAAAGGCTATTTTTCGGGCCGTTACACTGGAAAGATCCCTTAAGCATATATGATACACTCAGAGAAATCGTAATAGTACAGTCAACTATAATGTGACAATTATTAATTTTTAGTCCATGCAACTATTTTCATAGTTACGGTAACCATGAAGATAGTTATGGTAACTATTCGATAGTTGTGGCAACTAAAAAAAATTAGTTGTAAGAACTAAAAATGAATAGTTTTCATATTGGGTGGGGGTCAAAATCGCGAATAGGTAAAATAACGATTTTCAAAATAATGCCCATTCTAGATTCAGACGTTCATTATATTTAAATTCGCTATTTTGATCATTCGCTATTTTGACCCTCTGTCCTATCAAAATGCAATCAATATAGTGAATGTTTAAAATATCGAATGGCTAAAATAGCAAATTTCAAAATAATAGCTATTCTAGATTAAGACGTTATTTTGAAATTCGCTATTTTGACCCTCAGACGTCATTTTATAGTTACTAATACCTTAATTTTCTCTCAGTGTACATATATTTTTTTCTATCTGGGATGCTGGTGGAATTTTGACGAGGTGTGCCATTATTCCCCTGTCCCATCGTACCCCATGGCCATTATTACCCACGTAACCATTTTACCCCGGTCATCCCTACTTTCAGTAGATCCGGCCGGGGTATGGTCAGACAGCGGTTCCGACACCCACGCTTCGAATATATCCGATCATCGCACATACACATACACACTCCAATAATAACGGTACTTTGGTGGAAACGAAACGTACGTACCGGATATCATATCCGCCTCTGCACTTTCGCTAATCAAACGATTTTATGAAGCACGGTATGAGTACTCGTTTCTCGCTCATTCGCTACTCCTCCGACGTCTTTTCCTCTTGCCCTCGTTCCATCATATATATACCAGAGGCTGAGGGCTTGGGCTCAGTGCCTCGTAAAACGCTACCGGACGCAGCCACTCCTGTGTAATCAAATACAACCCGTGGCCACGCAGTCAAATGTCCACTGTAATGAAATGTCCTGTACGTGCGACTGGGGGAATAATAAAAAAAAGAAAAAAATAAAAAAATATCGATGCTGTTTTGATAGATGAGGAAATTTTTTTTTATACAGCTATATACGCGAATGGAATGATACATTTATATCTGTATTTGACGATGAGGAGTGGCAGGTATTGGAAATGGATTAACGAGTAAACGCGAATCCCGACAGCAACGTGAATCGTTTTATTTTGCATCGTTGATACGAAAAAAAAAAAAATTTACTGGAGGTTTTTATTGAAAAGGATGTTTGATGTTAACCGTCTGTATGCTTTAGTCAAGTTTTTGCTCGTTTCGCAAATTCGATAGCGAGCCAAAGAGAAGAAATGGAAAAATATAAATTTGTTGGAAATTTGAAACGTTCTGTCGAACTTAACTTTATGAAAAATGTTGCATCGACTTAAAATGAATTGCTGAAATTTTACAGCTGCCAGGAATTTAATGCAGAAAAACATATTTGCAATTCATTTCTTTTTTCTTCAATAATTAGAAAAAATTAGAAAAAAAAATTCTGCTTGTATGAAAAATTATATGAATCTTTCAAGCTTTTGAGCTGGAATTGGACATACAAATGAAGCAATTTCCCCATTTTTAATGTTGCGATTTTTAATAATATTTATGCAGAGATTTTTTTATACACTAAGGGACGATTTTGTCACTATAAATTGACAGCAATTCATTTCATGTCCACGCGAGTTTTTTTTATAGTTACAATAACCATAAAACAGTCGTCGCAAATATAAAAATATAGTTAGCACTATTTTTTTAGTTACCGTAGCTATAAAAAAAACGTTGCACGGGTTAAAAATGAATAGCTGTCACTTTATAGTTGTCAGGACTTCCACAATTTTTCGGAGTGAAACTTTTCCAATTAAACATTTTTTTTTAAATTTGTGGTCGCTCTAATTTTCATAAAATTATAGCCTTTTTTCCGAATAGTTCTAAGTGTAGATAAATTTGATTTTGTACATCAAATGAAATAATGAGGAAGCTAAAATTAATGAACATAATTCACGTAACTTTTTCAAAAGTAAAAAATAATGAGGAGACAATATGCAATTTTCTATTTTGCATCCCTTTTTAAATTTTGTGTATAAATAAAATATTGCTCAAAATTTCTTAACTGTGTATTAGTCAGTTTTTTGTTTTTTTTCTTAATTTTATTTTAGCTCGCATTAACAGCGAAGTCATTAGCGACCGTTGTACATTATATATAATTACAGTAAAAAATATTTGTACAAAATAAATATGAAAATATGGAATGATATTTTAACATTGTATAGTCTATCTTGTGGAGTGGTTGATTTTTATGTTACAGTTTGTTATATATTTTCGTTTCTTTGCAGTAATTGATCATTTTTATACAGTTTTTGTTGTCGTTAAGGCAATCCTTAAGTGTCAGCGGAATGGAAATTTTTTCTCGAAGTGCTCTATGCTTAGGGCATATTATTAGGAAATGTTCGATTGAGAAAGATTTGCCGCAGACATCACACATTGGTTTCGGAGAGAGTTCAAAGAGATGTTTTTATGAAATTATATGTAAACTTTTGTACACCTGAAAAAAAAACTCATTTTCAATCAAACCTCGGGAAAAAATACGGAAAAAATGGAAGATTTAAAACATTAACTGTTTTTCTCCATTTTTTCAAGAAGATTACCATAAAATTGAACTGAAAATTAATACTTTTTTGCAGCTGTTCAAAAGTCTAAACATCACATTATAATCGCCACATATTAATTTTATGGAAACTTAATCATAAAGCTGTGATAACTCTAGTTATAAATTGGAGTTATTTAGACTCGTTTACAAAAAAAAATAAAAGACAATTGAAAAATGATTCGAATATTTTATTAAGCTTTCAATTTTAATTCAATGGTGATGAACGCATTTACAGACAAGAATTCCCGAATATATATCATAAATAATATGACGAACAATGCACATATGGGAGTCGAGATTTTTATGTTTAACATTTCTTTCGAGTTATAGAAGTCGTTATACATATAGGGTCGTCTTCAGGATAAATTTCCGTAGTCACAAATATTCATAAATTTTTACATGAGAATATTCTTTCGATTATTATTATTACTCATAAATTTCCGTAGTCACAAATATTAATAAATTTTTATATGAGAATATTATTTCGATTATTATTATTGCTCATAAATTTCCGTAGTCACAAATATTAATAAATTTTTATATGAAAATATTATTTCGATTATTATTAATACTCAGCTTTTATAATCTTGCGATCGGTCGGCACGACAAATGATTTACTCCAGGGAGGCTGATAGGTGAGAAAAACGAGCACGTCTGCCCGTCGTCGTGGTCGACAGCCGAGAGACGGGAATTTGATTCCGTACCGAAATCCTGGCGAGTGCCTTTAGAATTTCGGTACTAATCGAATTGTACAATTACGCTCGATAGATTTTGGCGAGTCACTGGTCCGCTGGCGCGCCCTATGGCTCTGCGCGCTAATATTTCTCATTTAAAATATAATCATTACAAAGCCAATTATATCATCGACTATATTTCTAGAAAAATTAGAGATTTACACCTCTGGTGACAACAAAACGATTTTTGTTGTCATCGTTTTATGTTGTCACGACACAGAAATTTCTCTCCGTGTGTAATTTAGAAAAATCTCGATGGCTATACACAGAATTGTCTGAGAACGACGAGAATAAATATATCGGACCAACATGTCGCAACCATTCGAGCTCTCGAAGCTCAAAGTGCTTTCCATCGTTCTCGCAAATACGATGCAAGAGTGGACGATCTCAGCGCCAAGTTCCAAGCTTCTTTCGTACTTAAATGAAAAAAACCAATGGAAGACTCTCTTTCTCTCTCTCTCTCTTGCGATTCAGCACCTTTGGAAGAGCAGCGCATCGGCGCCGACGGAAGACACGGACATTCCTCTTTCGCACTCATGCAACTTCTCGCGTGCTTTACCGTCCGGGTAATAAATAGAGAATGGCCAAGTCCACGAGTGCAGAAAGAGCTGGGGCTCGAAGAGGATTGCTTGCGAGGCGATTATCGAGTTATCGAACGAGACCACATCGTACTACCATCGAACCCATCGTTCTCCATCCCGCTCTTACCCTTATTTTTGCAACCCTGCGCACATCTCCGTATTTCTAAGGGCCAAGGGTCCGTTACCCTCGATCGATTCAACACGATTCGTAGCTTTCATTAATTTCCCTGCCTCACTGAAATGACGGAATAAAAAGTAGCAAAATAGAAATTTGCACATTGCTTCCTCATTAATTCACATTTTTCATAAAGCCACCTCTATGAGTAAGCTTATTTATTAATTTTGGCTTTCTCATAGAGGAAGTTTTGTAAAAAAATTAAAATGTATTAGGAAACAATGTACAAATTTCTACTTTGCAACTTTTTTCGTTACCTGTATAGTTCTTGAAAAATTCAAAATCATGTAAAATCCAAACCGGTTTACCGATCACGACCAAATTTGGTAGGTAGCAGTGCCGAATGTTGTTTTACATCTGTAGAAAATTTCAGTTGATTTGGTGAAATTTGACGTGAGTTAGAGCAAAACGAATATTTTTTTGAAAAATTCAAAATTCCATAAAAACCGAACTTACTTACAGATTCATTCCAAATTTAATACCGATCGTCCTTTGATATAGCTTTAGTCATAAAAAATTATTTAGCTCAATATATAAATATTTGCAGATGCTAGAGAGCGCATAGAGATTTTTCGAAAGTTGCGAAGTTGAATAAAATTTGAACATATGTTTTAATTTTTTTGAAAATTGTCACAAACAAAGGCGTTGACATGCTTCACATGTTTGCTAAATTTCAGCCCGATTGTTAAAGCAGTTCTTTAGATATGTAAGTTTGAATGATGAGTGACTGCCATACGAATGCACATCCATCCATACATTTTTTCTAAACCATTTTCCTCGACGTTTTATACCATTTTGAGTGTACTGACATAAAAAACTCGAAAAACAATTGTCGCATGAAAAGAAACGTTCCTCAATGATGAAGCAAAAAATTAATCCAGTCTTATTTTTGCTCGATCGATTCATCACGATTCGTAACTTTCATTAATTTCCCTACCTTTCACTGCTTCTGCTTTTTAGCGCATTATCTCCCTCTCTAGATGTTATTAATAATTAAATCACTCAAATGACAGAAAAAAATTACAAAATAGAACTTTGCAGATTGCTTCCTCATTAATTCACATTTTTCATAAAGCCACCTCTATGAGTAAGCTTATTTATTAATTTTGGCTTTCTCATAGAGGAAGTTTTGTAAAAAAATTAAAATGTCTTAGGAAACAATGTGCAAATTTCTACTTTGCAACTTTTTTCGTTATCTATATAGTTCTTGAAAAATTCAAAATCATGTAAAATCCAAACCGCTTTACCGATCACGACCAAATTTGGTAGGTAGCAGCGCCGAATGTTGCTTTACATATGTAGAAAATTTCAGTTGATTCGGTGAGATTTGACGTGAGTTAGAGCAAGACGAATATTTTTTTGAAAAATTCAAAATCACATAAAATCCAATCCGCTTTACCGATCACGACCAAATTTGGTAGGTAGCAGCGCCGAATGTTGTTTTACATATGTAGAAAATTTCAGTTGATTCGGTGAGATTAGACATGAGTTAGAGCAAAACGAATTTTTTTTTGAAAAATTCAAAATTGCATAAAAACCGACCTTTTTTACAGAATCATTCCAAATTTAATACCGATCGTCCTTTGATATAGCTTTAGTCATAAAAAATTATTTAGCTCAATATATAAATATTGGCAGATGGTAGCGAGCGCACAGAGATTTTTTGAAAATTGCAAAGTCAAATAAAATATGAACATATTTTTGAATTTTTTAAAAAATTACCACAAACAAAGGCGTTGACATGCTTCACATGTCTGCTAAATTTTAGCCCGATTGTTAAAGCAGTTCTTTAGATATGTAAGTTTGAATGATGAGTGACTGCCACACACATGCACATCCATCCATACATTTTTTCTAAACCATTTTCCTCGACGTTTTATACCATTTTGAGTGTACTGACATAAAAAACGCGAAAAACAATTGTCGCATGAAAAGAAACGTTCCTCAATGACGAAGCAAAAAATTAATCCAGTCTTATTTTTGCTCGATCGATTCATCACGATTCGTAACTTTCATTAATTTCCCTACCTTTCACTGCCTCTGCTTTTTAGCGCATTATCTCCCTCTCTAGATGTTATTAATAATTAAATCACTCAAATGACAGAAAAAAATTACAAAATAGAACTTTGCAGATTGCTTCCTCATTAATTCACATTTTTCATAAAGCCACCTCTATGAGTAAGCTTATTTATTAATTTTGGCTTTCTCATAGAGGAAGTTTTGTAAAAAAATTAAAATGTACTAGGAAGTAATGTGCAAATTTCTACTTTGCAACTTTTTTCGTTACCTGTATAGTTCTTGAAAAATTCAAAATCACGTAAAATCCAAACCGCTTTACCGATCACGACCAAATTTGGTAGGTAGTAGCGCCGAATGTTGTTTTACATCTGTAGAAAATTTAAGGTGATTCGGTGAGATTTGACGTGAGTTAGAGCAAAACGAATATTTTTTTGAAAAATTCAAAATCACATAAAATCCAAACCGCTTTACCGATCACGACCAAATTTTGTAGGTAGCAGCGCCGAATGTTGTTTTTCATCTGTAGAAAATTTCAGTTAATTCGGTGAGATTAGACGTGAGTAAGAGCAAAATGAATATTTTTTTTGTAAAATTCAAAATTCCATAAAAACCGATTTTTTTTACAGAATCATTCCAAATTTAATACCGATCGTCCTTTAATATAGCTTTAGTCATAAAAAATTATTTAGCTCAATATATAAATATTTGCAGATGGTAGCGAGCGCACAGAGATTTTTCGAAAATTGCAAAGTCAAATAAAATTTGAACATATGTTTTAATTTTTTTGTAAATTGTCACAAACAAAGGCGTCGACCTGCTTCACATGTTTACCAAATTTTTATACACACGCACATCCATACATTTTTTCTAAACCACTTTTCTCGACGTTTTAGACCACTTTGAGTATACTGAAATAATAAATTCGAAAAAAATGCACGCACGAAAACAAAGCCTTCTCTATGAGCAAGCAAAATATTGATCCAGTCTTATTTTTCCAACCCTACGCACTATTCCGGATTTCTGAGGGTAGAGGGTCCGTTACCTTCGATCGATTCAACACGATTCCTAACTTTCATTAATTTTCCTACCTCTCACTCCCTCTGGCTCTGTACAAGTTTTCTCCCTCTTCGGATCGTCATTGGCCTCTGCTCGTTTACTCGTTAATCCATTTCCAATACTTGCCACAATTCATCGTTTAATAAAAATATATGTATCGTTGAATTTGCATATGAGCGATTTCACCGAAGTTCGACCGAAAAATTACTACGTCTTAAAATTTACCGTACGGTATTCGAGTCAAATATCTGTCACTAATATTAAAACCGGACATAATTTTTTTTCGTTAAAAAACGCGGTTATCGCTTAAAATTTGTCGAATTTTGGACAAAATCGGTGAAAAAAATTATATTTTGTCGATTTAAAAAAAAATCGTGATCGCTTTAACTTGCTTAAAATTTCGTATATCTTGCTAAATCATTCTTTATAAGTGTAGGTTCACTGAACGTCGTTCGGTATAGAATTTGGTTGAAATCGGCAAAGGGGTTACAATTTTATTGGGTTTTGAATTTTTCAAAAAATTCATGTCATTGTATTAAGTATCACAAAAATTCGTGAGATGCTTTCAAATTTTCTACATAAATGAAATAATATTCAGTGATGCTAGATACACAATTTCGTAAAGATCGGTAACAGATTTCGAATTTTACGGCTTTTTAGGTTTAATTCATTAAAGTTCAATAATAGTTAAATTAATAAATAAATAGTGTAAATAAAAAATTATGAAATATTAATCATTCGTCATATTATAGTCGGAAAATTAATTCCTCAATAGTGTTGTAATTTCCCGACTATAAAATACGAACGATTAATTTTTTATTTACCCCATTTATTTATTTATTAAACACATTTTTTCAGTCGAAAATTTTTGAATTTTTTTTTTCATATTTGGTTTGTCTTTGTCGAATGAAGAAGAGACGATAGAATGATAAACGTTTCGATTTTCAAAAGAGAAAATACAAAATGCCTGTCGTATAATCGAGAAATTAATCACTCTTGATTTTAACATTCTTTGATGTAAAAATATTATAAGTGCAATGAATCGTGAAAGCTGAAGAAGTTGGGTGTCGAGTGGAGATACTTTTTTTTTTTTTTTTTTTTTGCTGTGAGACGTTGCTCGTGCTCCTTGGGAGAAAATGCAAAAATTTACGTAACAACTGTGAAAGGCGAGGATCTTTTGTGCTGGTCGAGTCCTTTGTAGCCTGGTAAGAAAGAGGCTCTGAAAGAACAATGTTGATGAGAATGCTGTTTCGTCTTGGCGTTACGGCGCAATTCACGTTACTTTGCGTCCTCGTCATTAGCGCTTGAGACACAAAGAAACGCGAGGGTGCTGAAGAATTCTTGTAAAGGGATGAAAAGGTACGGGCGTCAAATGACTAGTCCTATTGATCTGTACAATAATTACAATCTTTATTACATTTTGACATTAATTTGAAAGTTAGCAAAACATTAAAAATACTACAAATATCATTTTTAAAAGGCTCTAAATAGAAATTAACAATTCTCTTATTAATGAATTAAATAAATAAATTTATTTTTATTTATTATATAGATTGAAATTATTTTATGTGTTTGTTACAATAATAAATTTTTCCAGAATTTGTAAAAAAAAAATTCATAAAAGTCTGACTTTTTATAGAAATTTTTTTTAAAAATATTTTCATTTTTTATAAAATACAACATTGAAGAAATATAATTTTTTCAAAGAGGAAGAAACTTTTAATTCTTCCGCCTCAGGAATTGGAGGAATCGACTGGGTGATTGAATAGTTATTTACACTTTTTTAACAATAAATATAAATATTATTTACAATTTTCAAAAAACAGCGTTATGATATAATAATAGCAAGTAGTAATAGAAAAAAGTGCTACTGGATGTTTAAAAATATATAATTATTGCTTTATTATTATTATTATTTATTTTTATATTTAATAAAATAATAGTAACGTTTTTTTAAATTATTTCTTTTTTAGTTTTTTATTTGTTAGTTATATTTTTTTTAAATAATTAAATATATACAAAGAAACGTGAGGGTGCTGAAGAATTCCTGTAAAGGGATGAAAAGGTACGGGCGTCAAATGACTAGTCCTATTGATCTGTACAATAATTACAATCTTTATTACATTTTGACATTAATTTGAAAGTTAGCAAAACGTTAAAAATACTACAAATATCATTTTTAAAAGGCTCTAAATAGAAATTAACAATTCTCTTATTAATTAATTAAATAAATAAATTTATTTTTTATTTATTATATAGATTGAAATTATTTTATGTGTTTGTTACAATAATAAATTTTTCCAGAATTTGTAAAAAAAAATCATAAAAGTCCGACTTTTTATAGAAATTTTTTTTTTATATTTTCATTTTTTTTAAAATACAACATTGAAGAAGTATAATTTTTTCAAAGAGGAAGAAACTTTTAATTCTGCCGCCTCAGGGATTCGAGGAATCGACTGGGTGATTGAATAGTTATTTACACTTTTTTAACAATAAATATAAATATTATTCACAATTTTCAAAAACAGCGTTATGATATAATAATAGCAAGTAGTAATAGAAAAAAGTGCTACTGGATGTTTAAAAATATATAATTATTGCTTTATTATTGTTATTATTTATTTTTATATTTAATAGAATAATAGTAACGTTTTTTTTTAATTATTTCTTTTTTAGTTTTTTATTTGTTAGTTATATTTTTTTTAAATAATTAAATATATACAAAGAAAAGCGAGGGTGCTGAAGAATTCTTGTAAAGGGATGAAAAGGTACGGGCGTCAAATGACTAGTCCTATTGATCTGTACAATAATTACAATCTTTATTACATTTTGACATTAATTTGAAAGTTAGCAAAACGTTAAAAATAATACAAATGTCATTTTTAAAAGGCTCTAAATAGAAATTAATAATTCTCTTATTAATGAATTAAATAAATAAATTTATTTTTATTTATTATATAGATTGAAATTATTTTATGTGTTTGTTACAATAATAAATTTTTCCAGAATTTGTAAAAAAAAAATTCATAAAAGTCTGACTTTTTATAGAAATTTTTTTTAAAAATATTTTCATTTTTTATAAAATACAACATTGAAGAAATATAATTTTTTCAAAGAGGAAGAAACTTTTAATTCTTCCGCCTCAGGAATTGGAGGAATCGACTGGGTGATTGAATAGTTATTTACACTTTTGTTAACAATAAATATAAATATTATTCCCAATTTTCAAAAAACAGCGTTATGATATACTAATAGCAAGTAGTAATAGAAAAAAATGCTACTGGATGTTTAAAAATATATAATTATTGCTTTATTATTATTATTATTTATTTTTATATTTAATAAAATAATAGTAACGTTTTTTTAAAATTATTTCTTTTTTAGTTTTTTATTTGTTAGTTATATTTTTTTTAAATAATTAAATATATACAAAGAAACGCGAGGGTGCTGGAGAATTCTTGTAAAGGGATGAAAAGGTACGGGCGTCAAATGACTAGTCCTATTGATCTGTACAATAATTACAATCTTTATTACATTTTGACATTAATTTGAAAGTTAGCAAAACGTTAAAAATACTACAAATGTCTTTTTTAAAAGGCTCTAAATAGAAATTAACAATTGTCTTATTAATTAATTAAATAAATAAATTTACTATTATTTATTATATAGATTGAAATTATTTTATGTGTTTGTTACAATAATAACTTTTTCCAGAATTTGTAAAAAAAAAAAATTCATAAAAGTCTGACTTTTTATAGAAATTTTTTTTTTATATTTTCATTCTTTTTTTAAATACAAGATTGAAGAAATATAATTTTTTCAAAGAGCAAAAAACTTGGCCCTGAAAGGGTTAACACAGGTTCTGAGTGTGTTGATTATTCTACTCATTTTTAAAAGGCTCTAAATAGAAATTAACGATTCTCTTATTAATTAATTAAATAAATAAATTTATTTTTTATTTATTATATAGATTGAAATTATTTTATGTGTTTGTTACAATAATAACTTTTTCAAGAATTTGTAAAAAAAAAATTCATAAAAGTGTGACTTTTTATAGAAATTTTTTTTAAATATTTTCATTTTTTTTAAAATACAAGATTGAAGAAATATAATTTTTTCAAAGAGCAAGAAACTTGGCCCTGAAAGGGTTAACACAGGTTCTGAGTGTGTTGATTATTCTACTCATTTTTAAAAGGCTCTAAATAGAAATTAACAATTCTCTTATTAATTAATTAAATAAATAAATTTACTTTTATTTATTATATAGATTGAAATTATTTTATGTGTTTGTTACAATAATAACTTTTTCCAGAATTTGTAAAAAAAAAATTCATAAAAGTCTGACTTTTTATAGAAATTTTTTTTTTATATTTTCATTTTTTTTAAAATACAACATTGAAGAAATATAATTTTTTCAAAGAGCAAGAAACTTGGCCCTGAAAGGGTTAACACAGGTTCTGAGGGTGTTGATTATTCTACTCCAAAATTGCTTACTGCACACTTAATATTGTGTTTGTCTTGGGAAATGGTAATTCACAGCATCATCGACTGTTGCTTCAATTGCAATGGAAAGAGAAGATTGTCTGATGCAAACGTAGCAAATTTCACAGCGAAGTTGTGAGCTACGTGGTCCCACATTGCACAATCAGCACTCTACGTCTAGTAGTAGACTTTACGCTCGTAGAAGTTGTATCCAGATCTTATTACGATTTCTCGTGGAACAGCAATATAAGTTGGTCTCTCCACCTCATATCAGGTATATGTATGGGCATGTGTACGAAGGTACCAATTTTATGCTTCGGAATAAACGATTTTATTTTCCTGTGCGATCTCTGTAAACGTGATTAACGATATCGCCCTCTGAACCTTGGAATGCAACTTGCCCTCTATCGGCGCAACAGCGAACGACGAATAAATATATGGGACATTCCAATTCAATAAATTTTTGACCCATCATATTTTTAAGGGATCTTTCCATTGTGAAAAAAAATTGATTTTTTTTTCAAGCGAATTTTCAAATTCTTAAAGCGAAATTCGAAATACTTCGCTGGCATACTTTATGGACCTGGCATCGCCGATTAGTCGTAAGTACACAATTTAGGTATATGAAATTTCTACATTCGAAACTTTAAACGCGTTTTTCTCGAAACGACATTATTCAAAATGGTGGATATTCTTCAGGGAACAGTTTTCAAGCGATCGTTTTCAAATTTTAGGAGAACATTCTTCACGCTACTCCCTATCGTGCTATTGAATCTTTTTTTTTTTTAAATCTTCCCATTTTTTTTAAAAGAAAGACTGCCGAAAAAAACGACTAAAATTGGTACTTTTTGTTCAAACCGCCGCCATTTTGTCAATTCTGATTTAAAAAAGCCTCCATAGCACGATAGCCAATCGCATACTAATTAATAAGCCTTTGGGTTTTTTTTAGATCAAATTTGCGACCCCTAGATGTCCACCATAAGGCTATCTTTTTTATCAACATTATTTCCAACAATAAAAAAAAAATTTAACAATCAAAATCGTCTTATAAAAAATCATTTTCTGTCATTCATGATTAACTTAATATATCATAAAAATTTCAGATTGATCGGCGTACAGTAACCGTCCGAAAAAAAATCGTGAAAATAGGCTATTTTTCGGGCCGTCACACTGGAAAGATCCCTTAATTATACTCATTCCTATTTCAGTACATACTTTTCCAAAAACGGCCAAAAGTAAATAATTTCTTTTATTTATATACCTTGTGTCGGCCATTGTCAATGTTAAAAGTGAAATAAAAACTTCATAACAAAAAAAAAAAATTCATTTTTTCTTTTTTTGGTTTCTAAAAATAAAAAATTTACAAAAAAATAATTATTTGTTTTTAGAAAACCAAAAAAAAAATTGAAATTTTAGAATTAAAGTTTTTCGACGTATTCAATGAAAAAACGTGTAGTATATAGTTTTATAAGAGATTTTATTCTAGGTAAATTGTAGGGTAATTTTTTCTTCCAAATTTTAATTCACACTGAAACAATATATTAAATTTGCAAAATAAAATATTATTTCCATTTTTCCCATTTTTTCAATAACATTATTAATAATAACATAATTGAAAAGCCAAAGAAAATAATTGAAAAATAATATCTTCTTTTTTAAATTACATATAATTTCAATTCACCGAGAATAAAATCTCCTGTATATATAATATACAAAAAAATATAATATGCGAATTTTTTTTAATTTAACCATTTTTCATTAACCCAATTTGTTTATGAATAACATTCATTTTTTAAGACAGGATTTTTTAAATTTTTGTAAATTTTTTTTTCGAGTGTTACATGGCAGTAAAATAAAAATAAGTCCAATTAAAAAAAAAGGAAGGGTTAGATGTTCATCCAGTTGGCTTGGAATCCACGATATACATATTCACATAAAAGCTTAAACCAACCGATCGTAACTATCACAAGGGATGGTGGGTTACACTATGTAAATCCAGTCGTTGGGTGTTTACGCAGAAACGAGGAAAGACGAGGGGATGCCTGTGTGCTATTGCCGCTTGCACCCTCCGGCACAGACCTCGGCGCGCTTGACAAACAACCCTCGTATCAGAAAATATACCGAATGAACAATGCACACCGGATGTCGCCAACTGCACTCCCTGCACGACGTACAAATATGTACACGTGTGCATATTCAACCCTCATAATGCGGGTGAACGATTTCACCCTCTAGAAATATTTTTCCACGACATATTGGAAAAATCACAATTCAAGGGTTCAAACAAAAATTGAAGAAACAATGGGGATATTTTTAAAACATGTTATTTTAGGAGGGTGCAGAATTGAAGATATATTATTATTATTATTATCCGAATTCACTATATTTGTCCATTTATACCATACGATTATGGAAAAATAATAAGAATCAAAATCGTAGTTTGGTAGAAATTTTTTAAAATTTAGCATGTTGGTAATAAAATTTTTAAACATTTTATTAAAAAATTCACATACATTTTTTTTAAATGCAAATATATGTGGGGAATGATATTCATGAATTATCATGATATCATTCCAGAAAAAAAATTATCATTATCATGATAATTCTTTTTCTTTTGTTTTTTTTATTAAATTTTTATATTTATCTCAGCGATATTTTTAGACCGATAAAAAAATATTTATCGTAGTTTATTTCCGGCATTTAAATAAACAAGATTGATTTTCTTTTAGCAAAAATATCAAATTGATGTTTCTCCTGTTTATTTCATTTCAACATTTATAAAATATAACTTTAAAGTTAAATAAATATTATCGGAAAAATGTCTTTTAAATAAATTCGTTCGTAGGTTCCGAGTATATATACATACCAAGTCTGCATCTTGGCTCTGCTCTTTTATAAATGGCAGCTACATACCTGAAAACAGAAATAAAATTGTTATTAATTATTGAGTCATGGCTCTAGTTTATTTTATTTTATTTTTGGAAAAAACGCAACGAGAGAAAATTTATTTAATATGCTCCTTCAATTTTTAACAGATTATGTCGTCTCAGGGATTGGAGGAATCGACTGGGTGATTGAGTAGTTATTTACACTTTTTTAACAATAAATATAAATTTTATTCACAATTTTCTAAAAACACCGTTATAATATAATAATAGCAAGTAGTAATAGCAAAAAGCGCTACTGGATGTTTAAAAAAATAAAATTATTGCTTTATTATTATTATTATTTATTTTTATATTTAATAAAATAATAGTAACATTTTTTTAAAATTATTTCTTTTTTAGTTTTTTATTTGTTAGTTAAATTTTTTTTAATAATTAAAAATACACCGGGACGTAATGGTAACATTTATCAAAAAAATAATTTTTCAATACCAACAACGTAAAAAAAATCTATATTGAGAGACGTCAGGTATTGGAGGAATCGACTGGGTGATTGAATAGTTATACTTTTTTACCAATAAATATAAATTTAATTCACAATTTTCTAAAAACATCGTGATGTTTTTAACTAAAAAAATATAATTATTGCTATATTAATATTATTATTTATTTTTATATTTAATAGAATAATAGTAACGTTTTTTTTACAAATTAATTATTTTTTAGTTTTTTATTTGTTAGTTACATTTTTTTTAATAATTATAAATATACCCGGACGTGATACCAACAACGTAAAAAAAAAAACTATATGGAGACCTATTTTCACATACGTAAAAAATTCTGACATCATATGTTACTTTATTACATCGATCCTTTATTATTATTATTATTAATATTTATTTTTATTTTTAATAAAATAATAGAAACGATTTTTTAATTATTTTTTTTATAGTTATTCATTTGTTACTTAAACTTTGTTACAATTATTAAAAATATGCCTGGAAGTAAGAAAATAATTTTTTCGATACCAACAATGTAAAAACAAAAAACTATATTTAGAGACTTATTTTCACGTACGTAAAAAATTCTGACATATGTTACTTTATTACATCGATCCTTTATTATTATTATTATTATTAATATTTATTTTAATTTTTAATAAAATAATAGAAACGATTTTTAAATTATTTTTTTATAGTTATTCATTTGTTAATTAAACTTTGTTACAATTATTAAAAATATGCCTGGAAGTAAGAAAATAATTTTTTTGATACCAACAATGTAAAAAAAAACTCTATTGAGAGACTTATTTTCACGTACGTAAAAAATTCTGACATATGTTACTTTATTACATCGATCCTTTATTATTATTATTAACATTTATTTTTATATTTCATAAAATAATAGAAACGATTCCTAAATTATTTTTTTATAGTTATTCATTTGTTACTTAAATTTTGTTACAATTATTAAAAATATGCCTGGAAGTAAGAAAATAATTTTTTCGATACCAACAATGTAAAAAAAAAACTCTATTGAGAGACTTATTTTCATGTACGTAAAAAATTCTGACATATGTTACTTTATTACATCGATCCTTTATTATTATTATTAACATTTATTTTTATATTTCATAAAATAATAGAAACGATTCCTAAATTATTTTTTTATAGTTATTCATTTGTTACTTAAATTTTGTTACAATTATTAAAAATATGCCTGGAAGTAAGAAAATAATTTTTTCGATACCAACAATGTAAAAAAAAAAACTACATTGAGAGACCTATTTTCACGTACGTAAAAAAGTTTGACATCATATGTTACTTTATTACATCGATCCTTTATTATTATTATTAACATTTATTTTTATATTTCATAAAATAATAGAAACGATTCCTAAATTATTTTTTTATAGTTATTCATTTGTTAATTAAACTTTGTTACAATTATTAAAAATATGCCTGGAAGTAAGAAAATAATTTTTTCGATACCAACAATGTAAAAACAAAAATCTATATTTAGAGACTTATTTTCACGTACGTAAAAAAGTCTGACATCATATGTTACTTTATTACACAGATCCTTTATTATTATTATTATTATTAATATTTATTTTAATTTTTAATAAAATAATAGAAACGATTTTTAAATTATTTTTTTTATAGTTATTCATTTGTTACTTAAACTTTGTTACAATTATTAAAAATATGCCTGGAAGTAAGAAAATAATTTTTTCGATACCAACAATGTAAAAACAAAAAATTATATTTATAGACCTATTTTCACGTACGTAAAAAATTCTGACATCATATGTTACTTTATTACATCGATCCTTTATTATTATTATTAACATTTATTTTTATATTTGATAAAATAATAGAGACGATTTTTATTTTTTTTTATAATTATTCATTTGTTACTTAAATTTTGTTACAATTATTAAAAATATGCCTGGAAGTAAGAAAATAATTTTTTCGATACCAACAATGTAAAAAAAAAAACTACATTGAGAGACCTATTTTCACGTACGTAAAAAATTCTGACATCATATGTTACTTTATTACATCGATCCTTTATTATTATTATTAACATTTATTTTTATATTTAATAAAATAATAGAAACGATTTTTTAATTTTTTTTATAGTTATTCATTTGTTACTTAAACTTTGTTACAATTATTAAAAATATGCCTGGAAGCAAGAAAATAATTTTTTCGATACCAACAATGTAAAAACGAAAAATTATATTTATAGACCTATTTTCACGTACGTAAAAAATTCTGACATCATATGTTACTTTATTACATCGATCCTTTATTATTATTATTAACATTTATTTTTATATTTAATAAAATAATAGAAACGATTTTTTAATTTTTTTTATAGTTATTCATTTGTTACTTAAACTTTGTTACAATTATTAAAAATATGCCTGGACGCAAGAAATTAATTTTTTCGATACCAACAACGTAAAAAAAAAACTATGTGGAGACCTATTTTCACGTACGTAAAAAATTCTGACATCATATGTTACTTTATTACATCAATCCTTTCAATTCATAGCACGAGATGTGTATGGACTATCTTTCTGTAGATATACGCTTGTTTTATGCAAACAACTCGCGTGGGTGACTGTGGCTCGCCTTGTCCCGTTGTATGTATCGCTCTCGAACGAAACTCTAAAATTTTAATGTTCCCATTGCACCCGGAATAGCTTGGTCGGTCTTCATCGTGTCGTGCACAACACCCTATGGCTCGTTTTCCGTGCGATGGAATTGTTATTCGGCTTCTCTGAGTGCCCTCGCGATGCCGGATTTTCACGCCGACCAGCTGTGTCGCTCTGGGCACTAAAACTCCACGACAGGTTTCAAACTTGGCGTGAATTGTAAAAACAGGAACAAGAGGTGAGAAAGAGAAAGAAATATGTTCCAGGGGTAACGCTGTCCCCGACGGTGACTGAAAAATAGCGCTAACGCCAACTTTTCGATCGATCGTTCCCTGCAGCCCTCGAGAATAAAATCCTTTCTGGTTATTTTTCCCATTGCGTGAACAAAAAGTGAAAAACAAAAATATTATAATAATAAAATACAGAAGCTGCAGGCTGTTGTGATGAATTGCATTGTGAGACAGAAAAAAAATGGTGTATGACATATATGTTTAATATATAGCACAAAAATGTTTTATACGTTGCGTATGTGTGTGGAAAAATATATGCAAAATATACAGAATTTATGGAAAATGTTGCATATGTTTCTATTTCCATCTGAGAATACTAATTATGAGAAAATAAAATTATTGAAATTATTGATATTTATTTTTTCAATCGTCGCAGAGTATTTTATCGATTCTCTTGATTATTTAATTTCTTGGTTTATTTTCTGTATAAATTAAATAGATTTTATCAAATATCAAAAATATTTAACTGTGTGAGGATATTATAGATAACTGTTCGCTTCGAATGCGGAAGCCGAATTAAATAACTAAAGTTAAATAACTTCCAACAAATATTTTAATTAAATTAAAAATATTTGGTGGTGCATTTTCATAACCTTTTGGCTTAAAGCAATTATTACTCGAATAATTATATCTTTTTTTAAAATCGAAAAATCTATCCACATTGTAAAAAAAAATCTACTTGAAATTTAGTGTACTTTTACTGGAAGTTTTTATTCATAAACTAGTATATTAAATTTAGTATACAAGTGTTATGTAAAATTAAGGTATGGTACAGCACATTTAATAATTTACTTTAATTTTATAGTAAAAGTACTTTAATGTTAATAATTTGCTTTAATTTTACAGGAAAAGTATATGGATTTTATACCACAATTGTATATTAAATTTCAATTACGAGTTTATGAATAAAAACTTGCAATCTTTTCTAACAGTGCAATTGAAATTACTTTATATTTGAGTGATTCTGAAATAATTAATAATATCCATCATGTCTTGATTTTTTATTTATTCATATCTATGTTTATTTTTTTAATATGTTTATGTGTTATTGTTAAATTTGATGAAATACTATATCAGTTTCGGATATATATTTAACGTATCAATAGTAAAGTATCAATAATACTTTGAATTAATAAATAAATATATTTTTTTAATATAGTCATTTTTTTTCAGAAACGGTCCACAGATTCCGAAATATTTTTTTCAGTAAATAAATTTATCTGTGAAATATTTTCCGTTAAATTATAAATAATTGAATTATTACTTGATTCCTATGACTTCTTCCAAATTTTATTCTCTTCCTAAAATGTTGGAATCGTTAAATTTACAAACAAATCTTATTCTTTGAATTAAATTCTTTTTTCTCAGTGTATCTGCACTGAACAAAAATAAAAATCTTCTTCAAAACAGCTAATTGCATTTAGTTTACTCTAATTGAATGATACTGGATCAAATTCTGCAAACGTCGTTCATAGATTCAGAAATTCCGATTCAGAATTTTTGGTGTCCATTTTTAAGATATTTATTTTTTGTGGATAATTTTATGCGATTTTTTTTCCAGCATTCCTTAGGATTTATCATTTTTTTGCAAATGTTCTTTTCTCCCAAAAATTTTAGAATCGTTGAATTTACAAACAAATCTTATTCTTTGAATTCAATTTTTTTTTTCTCAATGTATCTGCACTGAACAAAAATAAAAATCTTCTTCAGAACAGCTAATTGCATTTAGTTTACTCTAATCGAACGATACTTAATTAAATTCTGCAAACGTCGTTCATTCAGAAATTCCGATTCAAAATTTTTGGTGTCCTTTTTTATGAGATTTTCTTGTTTGTAATTTTATGCGATTTTTTTCCGGGATTTCTTAATTTCTATAATTTTTTTACAACTGTTCTTTTCTGAAAAAAATGTTAGAATCGTTACGTTTGTTCAACTAAAAACAAATCTTATTCTTTTCATTAATTTTTTTTTCTACTAACTAACTAACTAACAATATATCTACTCCGTGTATAGTTGTATTCAACTGCGTGGAACAACATAACGTCCACGGAGCTTCGCGGTGACAAAAAAATGCCTCGCCTTTAATGGAATTCCGGACCGCGAACCGTAACCGGTATACTCTATGTACAAAGCAGTTTGCTTGAAATGCGTTACGACCGCAACCGCAAGCTGTGCCTTTTTAATTAGGCTACGTTAATAACAACGGTTTATAGTTGGGTCTCTGGCGTTTCACCCTCTTCGTCTCCATCTCGGCGCGGTCGTTGTCATAGTTGCGATATAAAATCCGGACAGTCAAGAGCTCCCTCGGTCATTCGCGTTAGTCGCCGCATCTCGTTCGCAGGTCGAATATCCCTCACGGTATATTCACTTCCGACTCATGCGCACGCTCACATTAATTAAAATGAATGAAGCGACGCGCGGCCCTAGCGAAATCATCTCGCTCAGCATCCGTTTGAAACGCGTGCTATGGTTATTTCAGAAACTTCATTGTCATTGAAAAATTTGTTCATTGAACAGATTGTCATTGAAAAATTTGTCCATTGGACAGATTGTCATTGAAAAATTTGTCCACTGGACAGTTTGTTATTGAAAAATTTGTCCATTGGACAGATTGTCACTGAAAAATTTGTCCATTGGACAGATTGTCATTATGCAATTTGTCCATTAGACAGATTGTCATTGTGCACTTTGTCCATTAGACAAACAAAGATGGTCATGAAACAAATTTTCCATAGAACAGATTGTTTGCGAACAATTTGCCCTTTGGGCAGAAACAAATTTTCTATAGAACAGATTGTTTACGAACAATTTGCCCTTCGGGCAGATTGTCATTGAAAAATTTGTCCACTGGACAGATTATCATAAAATAAATTGTCCATTGGACGGATTGTCATTGTGTAATTTGTCCATTAGACAGATTGTCATTGTGCACTTTGTCCATTAGTCAAACAAAGATGGTCATGACAAACAAATTTTCCATAGAACAGATTGTTTACGAACAATTTGCCCTTTGGGCAGATTGTCATTGAAAAATTTGTCCATTGGACAGATTGTCATAAAATAATTTGTCCATTAAACAGATTGTCATTGTACAATTTGTCCATTGGGCGGATTGTCATTGAAAAACTTGTCCATTGGGCGGATTGTCGTTGAAAAATTTGTCTATTAGACAGATTGTCATTGAAAATTTGTCCATTGGACAGATTAATATTAAAAAATTTGTCCATTGGGCAGATTGTCATTGAAAAATTTGTCCACCGAACAGATTGTCATTGAAAAATTTGTCCATTGGACAGATTGGCATTGACAAATTTATCCATTGGACAGATTGTCATTGTGCAATTTGTCCATTAGACAAACAACGATGGTCATGAAAGAAATTTTCCATAGAACAGATTGTTTACGAAGAATTTGTCCTTTGGGTAAATTGTCATTGAAAAATTTGTCCATTGGACAGATTGTCATAAAATAAATTGTCCATTGGACGGATTGTCATTGAAAAATTTGTCCACTGGACAAATACGCCTTCAACTCGCTCAGCATCCGTTTGAAACGCGTGCTATGGTTATTTCAGAAACTTAATTGTCATTGAAAAATATGTCCATTAAACAGGTTGTCATTGTACAATTTGTCCATTGGGCGGATTGTCATTGAAAAACTTGTCCATTAGACAGATTGTCATTGAAAAATTTATCCATTGGACATATTGTCATAAAATAAATTGTCCATTGGACGGATTGTCATTGAAAAATTTGTCCACTGAACAGATTGTCATTGAAAAATTTGTCCACTGAACAGATTGTCATTGAAAAATTTGTCCATTAGACAAACAAAGATGGTCATTAAACAAATTTTCCATAGAACAAATTGTTATGGAACAATTTGTCCTTTGGGCAAATTGTCATTGAAAAATTTTTCCATTGGACAGATTGTCATTGCACAATTTGTCCATTGGGCAGCTTATTGTTTGTCCATTAGTCGTTGCAGAGTTTGTCCATTGGGTAGCTTGTCAATACACAATTTGTCCATTGGGCGGATTGTCATTGTATAAATTGTCCATTGGAAATTTAATTAGTTTGAGTTGATCCTTTAAAACGACTCGATTTGAATGAAACGTAACCAACTAAATCAGACTTTCTTGTTTCTTTTCTTGTTGGTAATTCTTGCACGTCTATCAAAATATATAAATATCCCTCACGGTATATTCACTTCCGACTCATGCGCACGCGCACATTAATTAAAATGAATGAAGCGGCGCGCGGCCCTCGCGAAATCATCTCGCTCAGCATCCGTTTGAAACGCGTGCTATGGTTATTTCAGAAACTTAATCGGAACCGAGAGAAAGAGAGAACCGTCGTGCTACAAGAGCGAGACGGCGATTGGAATTTATGGGCGGTTTGCGAGTTCGTGACCACCGTACGCGCCGGTATATACCGTCTGCGGAACAGCGGCTGTTCAGTACTACTCACGCTCCACGGCACAATATATATTCCAACAATCTTTTGGATTACTGTAATTTGCGATTGCACGAGCGAATTATCGTAAACGCAAACTGTGCAACTTTACACAAGCAATTATATAAACGGAGCAAGTATTATTGTTTGCTGAAAACGTTAGCGAAGTATTTACAACAACAATCAGAAGTGTTGGGGTCGAAATTTGAACGATGGTATCACGAAGAATAATGGTTTAGCTGGGTCACCAAATTTTTTGCTAGGTTGAAAAGTTTTTTTCTTGATCAAGATTTTTTTTTATTATTAATAATAAAAGCAACCATATTGCAACTACCGATTATGTGCGTACTTGCAGCTCACAGGTGCGTTGATAGTGATAACATAATCAGGTTAGATGAACATTAGGAATGCATCAACCTTAATTAGGGTAATACTGCTGCTCAACGATAGCGTAGGAAACAAGACCCCGAAAGTGGAGAGAGAAACGGACAAGAAACACGGTCACTTCGTTGGCTCTCAAAGCTAATCCTTATATGCGTTCGGCCAACCGTCACCCTATATTTACCCAGGGCAAACCTATTTACTTCCCTTCGTAGTAACGGACTACATGGAATTTTTTAACTTTCAGGGTTCGAAAATTCTGCAAAATGATTCTAAAACTTCCAAAGTGATTCTAAAACTTGTAAAATGATTCTGCCCACTTGCTAAATCATTCTGAAACTTGCACGATTCTAAAACTTCCACAATGATTCTAAAACTTGCACAATGATTCTAAAACTTGCACAATGATTCTAAAACTTGTAAAACGATTCTAAAACTTGCAAAATGATTCTGATACTTGCAAAACGATTCTAAAACTTGTAAAATGATTCTGAAGCATGCAAAATTATTCTAAAACTTGCAAAATGATTCTGAAGCTTGCAAAATGATTCTGAATCTTGACAAATGATTCTGAATCATGCAAAATGATTCTGAATCTTGCCAAGTGATTCTGAATCTTGCAAACTGATTCTGAATCTTGCAAAATGATTCGGAATCTTGCAAAACGATTCTAAAGCTTGCAAAACAATTCTGAAGTTTGCAAAATGATTTTGAATCTTGTAAAATGATTCTGAATCTTGCAAAACGATTCTAAAACTTGCAAAACGATTCTGAAGCTTGCAAAATGATTCTGAATCTTGCAAAATGATTCTGAATCTTGATAAATGATTCTGAATCTTGCAAAATGATCTTGAATCTTGTAAAATGATTCTGAATCTTGCAAAATGATCTTGAATCTTGCAAAATGATTGTGAATCTTGCAAAATGATTCTGAATCTTGCAAAATGATTCTGAATCTTGCAAAATGATTCTGAATCTTGCAAATTGATTCTGAATCTAGCAAAATTATCCTAAGACTTGCAAATCTGAGGCATGTAGTTTCCGGCAACTATAGCCCTATGCAATAATATCCACTTTTATGCAGTGACATAAGGTAACCGAAATATTAGCTTCGCCCTAAGAGGATTGTCAATATTTTCTTATTTTACGTACAATGCATCAGCCTTAATAGGAGTGAAACTGGCGCTAAAAAAATAGCGTAGGAAACGAGATCCGAGAGGTGATCGAGAAACGAGCTTGAAGAATAGTCACTTCGTTGGCCCTCAAAGCTAATCCTAATATGCGCTCGGCCAACCATCATCCTATATTTCCCTTGGGCAAACCTATCCACTTCCTTTCCCAGTAATGGACTATGTGGGCTTTTTCAACTTTCGGGATTCTGTAACTTACCAAATTGGAATGACCTCGTTTTTCTAGTTTTCAGCAACAATGAACCTAAGCAATAATATCCACTTTTATGCAGCGAAATGAGGTAATCGAAATAACAGCTTCAAAGAGGATTGGAGGATTCATAGGAGAAAACATTTTTGTTGGCCCAGCAAATCTTTTGTTATTATAGTGATAACATACATTTTTTTGCTGTCATAGCAAAAAAAATTTCCACCAAATCTTTTGTTTTTTGCTGTCCTAGCAAAAAAATTTGTTAGCTTAGCAAAAAGATTTCTTAAGCTAGCAAGAAGATTTGTAAGATCAACTAAATTTTTGAGTTAGCCTAGCAAATAACGTAATGTTATCACTATTTTAACAAAAGATTTGTTGCCCTACCAAAACCGTTTTCTCCGTATATTTCCTTATTTTATGTTCAATCATAATTTTTAATAAGACTGAAACTAGTAATACAAAATAACGTCGAACACGAAATCTAAATTTAGAGCGAAAGAAGGACAAGAGGGTCACTTCGTTACCTCTCAAATCTAATCCTTATATGCATTCGGTCAGCCATAATTCTACACCGAAAGAAAGGGTGGGGGTCAAAATAGTGAATGACCAAAATAGCAACTGGTTAAAATAGCGAATTTCAAAATAAGGAACTTCTAAATATAGAATTTCATCAATATGAAATTTGCTATTTTAGCCAGTCGCTGTTTTGGTAATTCGCTATTTTGATTGCATTTTAATAAGATGGAGGTCGAAATTGCGAATGATCAAAATAGCGAATGACTGAAATAGCGAATTTGATAATGATGGCCATTCTAGATTCAGACGTTCTTTATTTTGAAATTCGCTATTTTAACCATTCGCTATATTGATCATTCGTTATTTTGACCCCCACCCTTGGATTCCGATTACTATACGAATCTGGAAATGAGTATTATATTTTTCTCCCGGTGTATATTTACCTTGGGCAAACCTATCCACTTCCCTTCCCAGGAATAGACAGTATGTCGGCTTTTTCAACTTTTGGGATTCTATAACTTGCAAAATGGGATGACCTGGTACTTCTAGTTTTCGGCAACCATGCGCCTATGCAATGATACCCACTTGTATGCAACGGCATGAGGTAACCGAAATACCAGTTCCGCCCATTGGGCACTTCTATAGAACGTGTTTTAGGGACGGTGTTCACCTCGGATCCACACTTCAACTGTAATATGCGCGGGGGTTGGAGAACTCTACCACCAAATAGTAGTCCATAGGGGCAAGCCATGTTAATGCGAGAGTCTGGCCACTTTGATGTTTAGCGTTTGGGGAAGTACTTGTGGAGCGCTCATGTGCTTGCAGCTGCAGCAGCAGCAGCAGCAATAGAGCCCGATATAAGCTACGAGCAGAGAGAACTCTGCGAAACACGAAACTCCAAACACGATTTGATTAAGGCGAAATCGATTTCGAGGTCACTGGAAGCCTACTAAATAAGCACCGAATTTTTGTTGAGACTTCGGATGGATTTCCGAATTCAGTAATTTTTACAGAAAAACTCAGACTTCGGTTAAGAGGCAGTGGTACTTCCCCCACCACACCTCAAAATTTCAAAAACTGTTTTCTCTCAAAAAACAATACAGATTGGGCTTGCATTTTGAGGGAATACGCGGAAGGGTGTTACAATTGGGCTAAGCTTCTGGCTCCTCAATTGATTCAGTCGTTTTTTTGTGAGAATTAAAAGAAAAATAGTGCGAGAGAGATAGAGCTACGTGCGAGAGAGACAGACCTATGGGCGTTTAACATTGGGCGAAGAAATTTTCACCGGTGTATCACATTCTCTTAAGGGGAGGGAGTCAGGAAAAAAAATTGATTTTGGAAATTCAATATCATCCAAATTCTATTGCATATAAAAATGTCCAACGCACTATATTGTTGGTACTCGATGACAGGATTTTTTACTGTCGTCTGACTTGCATATGCTTTTCAATATTATCTTAAGCAAAGTTCTTAGGTTTTCCATTCTGCGCATGATTCAGATCAAACTACTAGGCAGATTGGAATGGTTGATGTCTCATTTTCTTCTTCGTGAAAAGATACACCGGCTAAATGGAGCAAATGTTAATAAAAGGTAATATTTTTTAAGTTACATAATTATTGAGAAATAAATTTTATGCTATTTTCTAAATCAGTGATTAACTTTGCTTTCAGAATGAAAAAAAATAGTTTGCTCTATTTAGCCGGTGTATCTTTTCGTGAAGAAGAAAATGAGACGTCAACCATTCGAATCTGCCTAGTAGTTTGATCTGAATAATGCGCAGAATGGAAAACCTAAGAACTTTCCTTAAGATAATATTGAAAAGCATATGCAAGTCAGACGACAGTAAAAAATCCTTTCATCGAGTACCAATAATATAATGCATTGGGCATTATTATATGCAATAGAATTTGGATGATATTGAATTTCCAAAATCAATTTTTTTTTACCTGAATCCCGCCCCTTAACTTTGGTTGAAAATTTTACCAAGAAAAATTAGTTAGGCGCAACCAAGTGATTAGGCGTACTAAATACTTGGTTGTCTTACCAAATTCTTGGTTATGTTAGCTAATAACTTGGTTATGTTAGTCAATAACTTGGTTGTGCCCACCAAGATTTCTTGATAATATTGTTAACCAATTTTTTGGTAATTCTAACTAAACTTTTTTATTCGTGTTCACGAAAAATAGACGAAGAAACGATATTACTATTTACAAATTAAATTGTCGTTTTATATTTTGTAGTAAATTTTATTAGTTGCAGTAAAATCCTTTTGAACTCTACTATTTTTTAAAATTTGTCGCCTTTAATAATAACAATAATAAATAATAAATTAATAAGTTAATAATAAATTTATTAAAGTAATAAAACGTATTCTTTAAGCCATAAAAATATTAAACCAATCAGGACTTTCGATAGAAATCTTCTAGTTTGCATTTTTTAAAATTGTCCTGGGAACTAAAAGTAAAAATATTAATCGTTGATTTCTACTATTTTTTGTATCTGACGCTTTTAATAATAACAATAATAAATAATAAATTAATAAGTTAATAATAAATTTATTAAAGTAATAAAAAGTATTGTTTAAGCCATAAAAATATTAAATCAATCAGGACTTTCGATAGAAATCTTCTAGTTTGCATTTTTTTAAATTGTCCTGGGAGCTAAAAGTAAAAATATTAATCGTTGATTCGTGCAGTATTTTTATACTAAATCTTACCAATATTAAAATAATTACAGTTAAGGTTTGTTTAATCTCGTATTTAAGTTATGAATTACGAGTTGTGACTTATCGATGGTAAGTTTCAAGTTAATATCTATGGATTTAATAATTGGATTACAAAGTTATGTTTTTGGCTGGGATCAGGTCTGTTACTATGGCGTATTGAAGCTGCTGGTGAACGAGATCAAGCTGAACGAGAAGCACGTCTCTGGTATACTACCTTTGTTGGGTCCGGCTTAAAGTGCACGTCCAGTAATAAATTCACGTTCGAATAAACACGATGCGGAGCGAGCAGAGTGCAGAGAGGTACCCCCGATTGTACAGTTATACCAATAAACGATTTGTGCGGATTCGTGCTCGAACGTGACTCCAGTTACTTATAGTATAATGATACAATCCCCCAGTATATCGAACACGAACGAGCACCCGGTTAAGTTATGCTGAAGGGGGATGTGAATTGATGCTATTTCTACAGTCAGCCATTCGTTTATTCACAGAAATGGTCAATGGTTGACACAAATTCACCCATTTGGCCTCAAAATAGCTTTCCGCAAGCAGAATTAGGAAGAAAAGCTTTGGAAGGGACGGGAATGGTTCATCCAATGCCGATTGGTTCCATACGGACGCAATTGGCCTAATGACCGATTGAAGCGATGATCAATTGATTCAATAAAGGAGATTTAGTCAAATGAGTAGAGAGTTCGATAGAATTTTATTGATTATGTTTATATGATAATTTAGGTGGAAAATTAATGAATGGAGCATGAACCTATTTTAATATCGTAATTTTATAGGAAACCTAATGTGATATGATCACTATAAGAAATCCTGCAAATAAAAATTCAACATCCATTGATACTGCAATTTAAGACTCCGTCAACTCTACAAGATTGGTCGAAATGATTCGTTTGAATCTGAACTTGGATCGATGAAGGGCGAAAGACACTTTGCAAACTGTTCGTTGTGTAGAGGATGTGAAATCTGCAGAGTATAACAAAAGAACCATATTTTCCTGGCTATTTCCTGAAATGGCACATTTTACCTCTTTGGAAGCTCAAGAAGGGCAAACGGAGGTTTTGACTTGAGCTTTCAGTTTGGTATTTAGATCTTTTGTTTCTTTTAGGTTACATTGAGTTGAAATCACGAACGACAATATAATTTATTCGAAGTGAATTGGGGTGTCAGGATTGTTAATTGGACGGAACGTCATTGAACACTTTGTCCATTAGAGAAACAAAGATGGTCATTGAACAAATATTCCATTGGACACGTTGTCATCGAACACATTGTCCATTTGACTGATTGTCATTGAAAAAGTTGTCCATTGTAAAGATTGTCGTTGTACAATTTGTCCATTGGGCGGATTGTGATTGGAAAATTTGTCCATTGGGCGGATTGTGATTGGAAAATTTGTCCATTGAACAGATCGTCATTGAAAAAATAGTCCATTGGACAGATCGTCATTGAAAAAATAGTCCATTGGACAGATTGTCATTGTGCAATTTGTCCATTGGACAGATTGTCATTATGCAATTTGCCCATTAGAGAAACAAAGATGATCATTAAACAAATTTTCCATAGAACAGATTGTTATCGAACAAATTGTCCATTGGGCGAGTTGTCATTGAAAAATTTGTCCATTGGACAGATTGTCATTGTGCAATTTGTCCATTGGACAGATTGTCATTGTGCAATTTGTCCATTGGACAGATTGTCATTGTGCAATTTGTCCATTGGCCAGATCGTCATTATGCAATTTTCCCATTACAGAAACAAAGATGATCACTAAACAAATTTTCCATAGAACAGATTGTTATCGAACAAATTGTCCATTCGGCGAGTTGTCATTGAAAAATTTGTCCATTGGACAGATTGTCATTGTACAATTTGTCCCTTAGGTGAATTGTCATTGAAAAATTTGGCCATTAGGTGAATTGTCATTGAAAAATTTGGCCATTAGGTGAATTGTCATTGAAAAATTTGTCCATTGGACAGTTTATCATTGTACAATTTGTCCATTGGGCGGTTTGTCATTGGATAAGTTATCATTTGGAAAGTTTATTATGGGACAAGTTGATCCCATGGATTTGAATGAAACGTAACGAAATAATTTAGACGTCCTTGTTCCTTTTCTTGTTGGTAATTCTTGCACGTCTATCAAAAGTGCAAACAACCAAAGTTACATACATGAAGTCCACACGTTTCTTAACGTCCAACATACTTTGGTAACGGGTTCGAATGAACCAGTGTAGAAGGCGCATTATCCGCGGGCACGGAGTGGCCACATTGCCGTAGGCACGAAGTCGTAACGAGGGCGTCGTCGTCGCGTCGACGAGCGGACGTTGCGGACGAGTTAGGCGGTCATAGCCAGGCTGACTACATGGGCACTATCGTAGTGCCCCATGAATTCCACCACGAACGAGGAACGGGGCGCGGCCTCAACACCGCACATCGCTCGATCGCTCGCGCCTCCAGCATCATTGTCATTATTACTGTATATCTGAACCGAGATCATTTCGTTGCCACTCTATCCACAAATTTAAAAAAGTGGAAAGACTTGAAAAAAAGCATTTGGTATCACAAGTAACTGACCAGTGATGCCAGCCGCGAAATTGCCGAGGTCTCCACGTGTAATGCTGCAAAATCTACAGCCGGATAATTCTCACCAACGAAGCTGTAATTCCACAAGACCGTTAGAGACCTGAAAGCTCAAAAATCATGGATAGACTCAGATAAAATCCTCACAAGATGATCGTAGCGTTTGTGTTTTCCGGCTCAGACTGCCGGAAATCTCTTCTCCCACAGGCGCTCACGATATCGGCGTTATTTAGACTCTTTGACACATTCGCCGGAGGCTAGATACAAACCGTTGAGCTGTAGCTCAGAACCAGGCGACGAATACACGCGCGTTTGTGCGTACCCGTGGGTTTTTGCGTCAAGCCGAGCCACGGGTGTTCAAGTCTCGGTTCTCTATGCGCGTCTCCTCGCGATTGCCAACGAAGGTATCAGAATGAGGGAAGAAGTATACATGACCTCCGCCAGCGCGAGCGAGCGCTCTCCACTTTATGGCCGATCGTTAATAGCTTCGTACAGGATTCACGCCAAGTTGAATAATAACAGCGATGGTTTCCCGTGAGAGAGCGGAAAAGAGGATGAGATACAGGCATATGAATATAGAAACGGATATATACGTGAAGCTTATTTCGCGGATGGAAAACTGTGCGCTGTACGAAAATGGCTTGGTCATATACAGATACGCGATAGCGGGAGCTTGGTGCTGGTGGTGCTGATGGAAAGCGTCGATTAGAGCTAACCAACCCCCTCGAACTCTCGCGGCTGTTAGTCGATTAATCGAAAATCACACCGCGATCAAGGCAAGCACATACAGTCCACAGAGCCTGGGATACTTGGAGGTTGTTACTCTGCGTTGGCGCCTGATGAACGGGTTCACTTTAACTCTGCTTTTCTACCCCTAGGGGCTGGTCTTAAGAGGATTCATTTCGGTGGCGCACGACTACTCGTCTTTCCAGATTAGCAATCTGTATCGTCTGAGCTTTAGCTCTGGGGATGTCCCTTGGGTTATGTTGGTTTGAAGGTATTTTGCGTTAGGTTGTCGTTACTCTTTTAGAAACACACAACACTGACGTGATGAAATATCTGTGGTTCTATTGGATCAAAATAGGAGGAAGTTTGATACATGTCTTCGGTGAACTGGAAAAGGCGATTCATTCGATCATTGAATTTGTTGGACTGGATATGCGGTGACCAAATTATACCGCCGATTTCTCCGGTTGAGAATATTATTCAACTCCGTTTGAAAATACTGAAACTATATTGTTTGAGCTTTACCTTTGGGGTGTCCCATACACCTTGGGTTATGGTGGCTTTTGAGGGAATTTGTTTAAGGTTGTCAATACTCTTTTAGAAAAACACAAAACTCACATGATAAAAAATGCGGATATGAGCGTCGCATTTAACCCTAAAAATCTGTACCTCGATTGGATAAAAACTTGATTCAGGATCAAAACTTGATTCAGGATCAAAACTTGATTCAGGATCAAAACTTGATTCAGGATCAAAACTTGATTCAGGATCAAAACTTGATTCAGGATCAAAACTTGATTCAGGATCAAAACTTGATTCAAGATCAAAACTGGATTCAGGATCAAAACTGATTCAGGATCAAAACTTGATTCAGGATCGTAACTTGATTCAGGATCAAAACTTGATTCAGGATCAAAACTTGATTCAAGATCAAAACTTGATTCAGGATCAAAACTTGATTCAGGATCAAAACTTGATTCCGGATCAAAACTTGATTCCGGATCAAAACTTGATTCAGGATCAAAACTTGATTCAGGATCAAAACTTGATTCAGGATCAAAACTCGATTCAGGATCAAAACTTGATTCAGGATCAAAACTTGATTCAGGATCAAAACTTGATTCAGGATCAAAACTTGATTCAGGATCAAAACTTGATTCAGAATCAAAACTTGATTCAGAATCAAAACTTGATTCAGGATCAAAACTTGATGCAGGATCAAAACTTGATTCAGGATCAAAACTTGATTCAGGATCAAATTTGATTAAGGATCAAAACTTGATTAAGGATCAAAACTTGATTCAGGATCAAAACTTGATTCATGATCAAAACTTGATTCAGGATCAAAACTTGATTCAGGATCAAAACTTGATTCCGGATCAAAACTTGATTCCGGATCAAAACTTGATTCAGGATCAAAACTTGATTCAGGTTCAATCCTTGACTCAGGTTCAATCCTTGATTCAGGATCAAAACTTGATTCACGTTTTCGCTAAACTGGGAAGGGCGATTCATCTGGTCATAGAATTTGTTGGACAGCTGCGGTTCTTGACTATGATATGCGGTGACCAAATTAATAACTCTGGTTTCTCTGGTTGAGAATATTATTCATCTCCGCTTCACAATACTGAGTCTGTATTGTTTGAGCTTTAGCTCTGGAGTATTCTATCCTTCCCAGGTTATCGAGGTTTGGTGTAATTTGCATAAGGGGTCCTTTTGAAACCCACAACATCTGATAAATCTGATCACATCAAGCATCTGATAAATTGGAATCTGATAAGTTGGAAGGTCCGGAATTCCTGGCAAATACTAAGTGACATACACCATAGTAACATCACATGTATCCAACTATCGAATAGTTACATTAACTCTTTCTAACTCTTGAGTACAGCTACGTATAAATTACCGTAATTAACAAACATGCTCTTAATATTTTCAACGTTGTATTTCCTCTTACCAGGACCAAATGGTGTACAGATTTTACGATTTCGTTAGTTTGAGGTAAACCAAAATGTCGTTGCCCTGACTAGTTATCAAGCAACATGATAGCGGCGCCAAACCCAGTAAAAAAAAAACAACGAGTCTAACCCGTTTCAGGGGGTTTTAGCGAAATCAATCAATGTATTTTATCACTCCACGTATCGGCAAGGCTGTCCATAGAATAATCTAACACATCTGTCATCGTATAAAATGTAATATCAGTTATCGTTCATTTTCTCAATATAAACGTTTTTCAATATTCAGTGAGTGATGATGATAATCCTGATAATATTTCTGTATTAATGATGACCGGTCCGGCTACTTCCATACACATTCACCATTAGAACCACGAGTGAGGGGAACATCCAGCAAGTTCGCTGACTCGAGCAGGATCGCTCGGTCGCTCCGATAAATTGAACTTCCGCTGGGGACAAGAAGTTGGAAGGTCTCCCTGCGCCCAGGGGCTTGGATGTCCAGCAGGGAAAGAGCTTCACTTATATACATATATATATACACACACCAACAGCATGTAATATACACATATATCCAGCGTCGCCCAGACTTATTACCAGCAATTCGATTTACTTAACAAATGACGTCGGCAGGTTGACTCGTCTTTCTTGGTTCTCGGTCGGAGGTTCTCCCGGAGGCGATGAGGCGATATCTCGGTTTCGATCGACGAAGACACATCGATGCTATCGGCGAAGGTAAAGTGAGCGCAGCGCCCGCTCTGACTTGGCCGCTTCTGGAGAAGTTCGATGCGCTGGCGCGCAATGCGCTTTTCTCAGATCTTCGATATATATATGGGGTATTTCTTGCCAACTCAACAAGCTTTCAACCCTGACACCTCTAATTCACTTCATAATTTTTTATACTATTCTATATGCTCGAAAAAACACTTTTAATTTTTTTTTAGATTTTTTTTACGACTACTTTTTTTATTAGAAATTTTTTTTAATAAAAATTTTGCACCGCAATTTAAAATTCCTTGCCAACTCAACAAGCTTTCAACCCTGACACCTGCAATTCGCTTCATAATTTTTTATACTATTCTATATGCTCGAAAAAACATTTTAAATTTTTTTTTAGATTTTTTTTACGGCTACTTTTTTATTATAAATTTTTTTAATAAAAATTTTGCACCGCAATTTAAAATTCCTTGCCAACTCAACAAGCTTTCAACCCTGATACCTCCAATTCACTTCATAATTTTTTATACTATTCTATATGCTCGAAAAAACACTTTTAATTTTTTTTTAGATTTTTTTTACGACTACTTTTTTTATTATAATTTTTTTTAATAAAAATTTTGCGCCATAATTTATAATTTGAAATTATTCTCAAAAATCCTGTATTAGATATCAACATTTTTTAGCTTTGATATTCCTGACCAACCCAATAAGCGTTCAACCCTGACCTCTCCAATCCGCTCCATAATTTTTTATACTATTCTGTATGCTCGAAAAAAACACTTTTAATTTTTTTTTTAGATTTTTTTTTACTGCTACTTTTTTTTCTATATATTTTTCTGGATTCTATTTTTATGAATTTTTTAAATAAAAATTTTGCTCCTCCATTTTTAAATTTTAAAATATTCTCAGAAATCCTGTATTAGATATCAACATTTTTAAGCTTTGATCCAGAGTGCGCAAAAGTTTGCGTCGATATATATATGGGATATTCCTGACCAACCCAACAAGTGTTCAACCCTGACTCTTCCAATTCGCTGCATAATTTTTTATACTATTCTATATGCTCGGAAAAACATTATTTATTTTTTTTTAGATTTTTTATACTGATACTTCTTTTTTTCATTATTTTTTAAATAAAAATGTTGCGCCCTAATTAAAAAATGTTAGTTTCTTCTCAAAAATCCTGTATTAAATATCAACATTTTTTATCTACGACCCAGAGCGGGCGAATCGTTTTCGTCGATTCTCACGAAACTCAAAAATTTGTGATATCTAATACAAGATTTAAAAAAATAATTTCCAACTTTCAAATTGAGGTGCACAATTTTTATTTTTTAAATTTCATAAATAAAAAGAAGTTTACCTAAAAAAAATCAAAAAAAAATTTAAAGTGTTTTTTCGAATAGAATAGTACAAAAAATTATGTAGCGAATTGAAGGGATCAGGGTTGAACGCTTGTTGGGTTGCTCACGAATATCCCATGTATATATCGAAGCAATCGTTTACCGACTTTGGGTCAAAGCTCAAAAATGTTGATATCTAATACAGGATTTTTAAAAATAATTTCAAATCTTCAAATTGAGGCACAACATTTTTATTAAAAAAAATCATTTAAAAAAAGGAAGTTTACCTAAAAAAAATCGAAAAAAAATTTAACCTGATTTTTCGAGCATATAGAAGAGTATAAAAAATTATGGAGCGAATTGGAAGGGTTTAGGGTTAAACGCTTATTGAGTTGGCCAGGAATACCCCATATGTATCTTACTGAGCGCAAGGGTAATCGGGCACTGCGCACTATGTGCTACTCGTTGCGCCGATCGGTTTCTTGCCACGTCGAGTGAACCCCCTCGATAATTAACGCTACTTCCCATCTGGCAGCTTAATAGCTATACAACCTCAGCATTCGTCGGTTATAGGTGCTACTCCGCTGGGAATTCGCATCGGGACTACTATACCATAGTTTATGTGTGCTACATATACGAATACATATGTGTATGTATATCTGTTGGGGTATTCGACGTTCGACGCTACGATTATTCCGTAATATAATTTCTCAGCTAGCTATAGTTCATAGCGGGCAAACGACTGCGTGCTAATAAGCTAAACTTCCGGCAAGCTTTGCTGCTGCTGCTGCTCCTTTCCTGCTGGCTGTTGCATATATATCAGTATATCGTTCATGAGGCATATATATTGAAAGAAATATATTTGTGCTCGGTATAGTAAAGCCGATCCTCAATCCTGATTCTCACTCGTTCATCATTCGACTCCGGAAATGAGCGAGTCTATTGATTCTTATTCATTAAATAATGAGCGCGCTTCCTCATTGAATCGATCAGCGCTTTGGACGATGTGAAACGCAATTTTAGGACTTCTCTCTCTCTATGATTTCGTTGGCTGCGTCATTATTTATACCCTTACGTGTTTCGTATGGTGTTAAACTGACACTCGGAAAAATTTTGGGCGTATTTTGGATTTTCGTAAAGAATTTGAAAAATTTAATTGCAGCCGCAAATCTTCAATGATTAAGCTTTTTTCCTGATGGAATAAATATTTATTTATTAATGCAAAATTAAATCCTCAATTTATAATTCTTTGTAAATAATTCTCTTACAATTTTTTTTAATGTTCAATTTTATAGGAAAAAAATTGCCTTGTAAATAATTCTCTTACAATTTTTTTTCATGTTCAATTTTATAGGAAAAAAATTGCCTTGTAAATAATTCTCTTACAATTTTTTTTAATGTTCAATTTAATAGGAAAAAAATTGTCTTTGCAGCATTTTCACGAAAAATTTTAACACAATAAACTGCGAAAAAAATCCTAAGTACAAACTAGAGCACATTGCAATTTACTGCATCACGAAAAAAAGGGGAGGACGTTAATATAGACAGACTATAAAAATAAAATTATCCATTTATCGTTCTTTGTAATAAATTCGCTTACAATTTTTTTAATATTTCAATTTTTTGAGGAAAAAAAATTGTATCTGCGGTAATTTCAAGCAAAATCTCGACCTAATAAACTGCAAGAAAAATCCTATGCAACAGAACAGAGCAGATTGCAGTTTACTGCGACAAGAAAAAAAAGCGAAGGGTTTTTTTTATAGGTAGACTATATGTAGTCGGTGTCCTCTCGAAAAAAGAATTCATGAGTTAAGCCGATGGACATGAACACAACTTTCCTTAGTGCAGATTGTGATGGTCAAATACTTGATCAAAATTAAATCCTCAATTTATCGATCTTTGCAATTAATCCACTTAATTGCAAATATAATTGTTTTTTGAGTTCCAGTTTTAAATGTTCTAATTTAAACGTTTTAAATATTTTAAATGTTCCAATTAAAAATTTTTAAATGTCCTAATTTCAAATATATTAAATGTTTTTAATGTTCGAATTTAAATGTTTTAAATATCCTAATTTTAAATATATTAAATATTTTAAATGTTCCAATTAAAATTTTTTTAATATTTTAAATGTTCCAATTAAAATTTTTTTAATATTTTAAATGTTCCAATTAAAATTTTTTAAATATTTTAAATGTTCCAATTAAAATTTTTTAAATATTTTAAATGTTCCAATTAAATTTTTTTAAATATTTTAAATGTTCCAATTTAAATGTTTTAAATTTCCTAATTTTAAATATTTTAAATATTGCAATATTATCGGAAAAAAATTGAACTTGCCGTAATTTCATAAAAATCATGACCCAATGAACTGCAAGAAAAATACTAAGCACAAACCAGAGCACACTGCAGTTTACTGCAACACGAAAAAAAAAGGGAAGGGGTTTTAGTATAGGTAGACTATATGTGGTCGGTGGCCTCTCAAAAAGAGAATTCACGAGCTAAGCCGATGGACATGGACACAACTTTCCTTAATGCAGATTGTGATGGTCAAAGACTTGATCAAAATTAAATCCTCAATTTATCGATCTTTGCAATTAATCCACTTAATTGCAAATATAATTGTTTTTTGAGTTTCAATTTTAAATGTTTTAAATGTTCCAATTTAAATGTTTTAAATGTCCTAATTTTAAATATACTAAATATTTCAAATGTTCCAATTTAAATTTTTTAAATGTCCTCATTTCAAATATATTAAATATTTTAAATGTTCCAATTTAAATTTTTTAAATGTCCTAATTTTAAATATTTTAAATGGTCCAATTTAAATTTTTTAAATGTCCTAATTTTAAATATTTCAAATGTTTTTAATGTTCCAATTTAAATGTTTTAAATATCCTAATTTTAAATATATTAAATTTTTTAAATGTTCCAATTTAAATTTTTTCAATGTTTTTAATGTTCCAATTTAAATGTTTCAAATTTCCTAATTTTAGATATTTAAAATATTGCAATATTATCGAAAAAAAATAGAATTTGCCGTAATTTCATAAAAATCATGACCCAATGAACTGCAAGAAAAAGGCTAAGCACAAACCAGAGCACATTGCAGTTTACTGCAACATGAAAAAATAAAAAAAAGGAAGGGGTTTTAGTATAGGTAGACTATATGTGGTCGGTGGCCTCTTGACACGAGAGTTTACGAGCTAAGCCGATGGACATGGACACGAAGTCGTGAGTTCGCGAATTGGAGAGCACCGGGATCCACGATGCACTGACACGCAGAAGGGGGTCGGTCGCGAATACTCGTTGGATACTAGTACATAGTATGGAATGGACCGAGAGCAGCCGCCGTGCACCCACGTTGAACGTCGTTTATAACCGTTTGACGTGTGCTGCCGAGGTCCGCGGGGAATATACCCACTGGTGGTCACACACGTATGTAACCGATCAAAGGACATGGAAGACGCGCGCGTTCGGACTTTGCGGTCGGTATACGTCGACCATATAGACAGTATAGCCATTGCGGCTTGAAACGAGAACTCCAAAGGGTGCATCGTGCGGCTTATATCGTCGCGTTCGTCGTCGCGAAGACGGACGCCGGTCACCTAACGGGAGGACAACCTCGGCGGTCTCAAGAGTGCAACGCCGTGCGGCACCGCGAAAGATTCAGGCCACACGTTCGGGACTATCGCGCCGATGGAAAACGAGGAAAGGAAGTAAAAAGGAATTAAGGGGTTATAAGCACTCAGTAAACCAAAAGCGATTTTTCAAGAATTTTTCATTAAAAGCCATTTCAATTTATTAATACAAAAAATTATCTACATATTGGGGTAATGTCCAACTTCATTCGGATATTTTTTATTTGTAAAAATAATGATTTTATAACCGATCTCTGGAAATACCTCTAAAAAAAGATATTTCTGGATTGGATGATTGCACATTGCTTCCTCATTATTTTTCGCTTTTTACAAAACTACCTCTATGAGGAAGTATGTTAATCAATTTTGGCTTCCTCATAGAGGAAGCTTTGTAAATCGCGAAAAATAATGAGGAAGCAATGTGCAAGGTTCTACTTTGCATCTTTGTTTTAATTAGATAAATATACATGTTGTGGATTCGCTTTTTCTATTTCGTTATTACGTTATTTCGTGATTATTAGAACGTTTCCGAAAGTGAATGTGATAATGTATATTTTTAAAAATAATTCAACATTCCATAAAATCAAAAATTTCATACCATTCGGCACTAAATTATACATATATAATGGCTGAATATTGTTTCATTTATATACAAAATTTGAGCTCGCTATCTTAAGTTTTGCAAAAGTTACAATAGAGCGATAATGTCAATTTTGTGAAAAATTCAAAACATCATAAAATTTTAACGGCTCAACCGATCTTAACCAAATTCAATAGCGATCACCGGCGTATGAAAGCTCATATTCATACCAATTTTAAGATCAATATCTCGAAAATTGAAAGAGTTATCGCGTAAACAGACATTTTTCAAAACATTAAAAAACGCGTAATAATTTAACGATGAAGTGGATTTTAACAAAAATCTGTATGAACGATGAGACTTGATCCCTCTATCTATGGTTCAAATTTCAGCTTGAAATCTCAAGGTATTCCCGAGTTATAAAGGTTTACATTTTTCTATCGTGTAACATACACACATACACACACACACACACACACACACACATAAAGACATTTTTTTCTCAATCACTTTTCTCGACGTTTTGGCCCATTTTGAGTGTACTGACATCAAAATCTCGAAAAAAATTTTTTTCATGAAAACAAAGCTTCCTCTATGAGGAAGCAAAAACAAAAAAGGTTTAGTTAATATAAGGTATTATCTGATCTTTGATCGAAGGAATAAGCAAAATATTGATTTTTAACAAAATGGCGGCTTCTAAAAAAAAAAAATCAGTTTTCCATAAAAATTTTCGACTTAAATTATTCATAAAATCGAAAATATTTATCGGCGAGGAAAATTAAGTCGATGAAGAATTGAAAAAAAAAAAATTTACAAAGCTTGTGTAAAATTTTGAGACCGATCGATCATTGATCGATATTTACGATTATTTGTCAATAAATGATTGTAAAAAATTAGAACATGGGATTTTAAAGAATTACTGTTAGGAAATAATTAATGTAGCTCGAAAATTTCATGGCGACGGGAGCTGCTTTAATATTATTAGTAATAAATATCATAGAATTGTGGAGAAAATTGAGGAATAACTACTTTTTTTTTAAAATAAATCGACTAATTTCCAGAGTGGCCGTAGAGTTAGCCATTCATGATGGTGCAGATTAAGACACCATAGAATTATAGACTTCAGCGTGATAATAAATAAAAACAAAAAATGTCATACTTATTATATACAAGTATGAAATTGTTAAATAGTTATTTACTTTGAATAATTATTATTTAACAATTAATATTAGAACATAGTCGGAGTAATAATTCATAATTATTTAGTCAAAATAAGAACTTCCACCATACTTAACAAAATCTTCAAAATCTTGTTCATTTATCCATTGACATGTCAATCTTACCCTATCCCAAAATAGTCTTTGTGTCCAGCCTCATACAATTAAGCAAAAAAACAAGTTCGATTCTCACATTTCTATTATATTCGATTTTCAAAGTTGCATTCGCGTACACTCGGCTAAAACGTCTCTACCACTAGGTCGGTAGAATGTTCTCTCCATTAAAGGAGCAGCTCACGAACGTTTGGTCGATAAGAGACTCGCTTTCCGCTTGTACGTTCGTTCACAATCCCGGCTACTAATAGGATGCCGGGACCTTCTCACATTGTGATTGCTTCTTTTTTTTTTGTTTCTTCTCTTTTTCTTCTGCTTTCAAATCCTGGCTATCCGCACGTTCATTTTATCCCGGATCGATTGCTCAATCGGCACCGGCGTTCGCGAGCGCTTTAATTGCACTGTGCACCCGGACGCGACTCGGGCTCAGGGGCGAGATGCGAGAGAGCCAAACCAGAAGAAGAACAAGAAGAAGAAAGAAGACCTAGAGGTGGTATAAGGATTATGCCCGACGTTTCTCTCGGGGATCGCAAAAAAAAAAAAGAAAAATGTTCACTGCGCTCCGCCTGCGCGAGAGAAGAGTCGATGGGCTCGATAATTCATCCGGGGCGTCCGTTTGCTACTGAGCTCACTGGTACAGTAGCCTAAACGTTACAGTTATTGGCAATGACTCGAGTGATTGAGAATCCTATATTCAATGGCCCATTACGCCAATTGAACAGAAGGAGATAAACGTATGGCAATCGCCAGTCATTGACCGCTTTCTTCGATTGCCAATTACTGTACCATTAGACTCGCGGACTGTAGAGTCTACATTCTGAAACGCCTCGAAACAGCAGCAACGTTTTTTTTTTCTCCACCGGTGCTAGAACTCTCACGTTCACCTTGCGCGATAATGCGATAGGGCGGTGGAAGGTACAAAAGTACGTGTATGGGATACAGCTACGGCGGCAGTCGTTTGTACGGTTAAGGGGGTCCAAGTCGATACTACAGGTTTAAACTTTCATGCTTGAAATATCGTCGGGGTTGTGGTTTGAGCTATTCGGAATGTAATTGCAAAATTTGAGCACCTGTCACCGAATGAATTGCTGAGAAATTTGATGTTGAATATAGCGCGATATGTGTGGAGTCTTATGGAAAAGGTACCGAGTTTTGGATATAAATGGGAAATTCATATTCGTATAGTCAACTTTTAGGCAATAAAAAGTATGGTGCGGAATCTTCAGTACTTCAGGATTCTGATGATACCATAAAAATGTGATCTTACCGGGATTTTTAAATAAATAATTGCAATTGAAAGTCGGATCTGTGAATTCTAAAATCAGAAACGGAAAAACGTGATTTTTTTTTTAATTCTCGTAAAAAGATTTGCAAACGGTACTTTCTGAGGTAGAATTTGGGACTTGAGAACGATAGTGAAGGTCAAAATTCGATATCTTGAAGAAAAAAAATTCAGATTGAGTTTTCCGAACGAAAGTCGGTTCTGAATTCCGAAATCAGAAAACAGTAACGTACAACTGATTATAAAATGAATAAATAATATAGGGAAGATGGGGGCAAAACGGGCAGGGGGCAAAACGGGCATCGTTTCAACTTTTTCGAACACGACTTTTTTCAATGTCCTGACATTTGTGACTTGAAAATTTCGGAAAATAATTGGTGATGTCAATAAAACAGGCAAGGAGGCAAAACAGGCATCTCGGCTAAATATAAGTATCGGGGTCAAAATTGGCACCAAATCATAAAATGAGAATTTCGTTCTAATTGATTTCTTTATGATATACCGACTTTTTTTTCAAAGAATTAATTTGATTATAAAATTTTTGAAAAGTTCATTTGACTATATTTTTTTTTCTTGGCTCAACAAAGTATCGAAAAAAAGTTCTGAACGGATGGTTAAAAAAATTCTGATCTGATGAAGATTATCAATTTTTTTTCATCACCAATTTAACGTATTTTCCGCACTTTCCCTATCTAAGGAACGTAAAAAACTGAGACAAATCCTTTTTACGAAAGTTGAGACAGTGCCCGTTTTGCCCCCCTGCCCGTTTTGCCCCCATCTCCCCTACATATATTTCTAAATAAAAATATCGACTACTACCCTTATTTGTCATATTTCAAAACCCGTCTGAAAACTGTATAAACCACGTATGTCCAAAAGATAAGATTTTTCTGACCTCATTGCCCATATTGCCATGATCTCCATTATACGTATTCACTGCAGAGGGTGAAGACACAAGGGACAAAACAAAGAAAAACAACAAAAAAAAGTAGGAGAAAAAAACGGGATGGAAAAGGGAATATTTATCCATGCTGAAGTTGAATGCGGGACAAGTTTAGCATGAAAAATGTTCGAGTGTCGTACGATTCCACGCGAGGATAAGAGTATCTTTCCTAGGACACACAAAATGGAACGTAGGACTCGCAGAGAGGGTTTCTCCCTCCGTGCGGCTCAGCATTTATCTTGGTCTAAAGTTTTCATCCGATATTATGCCCAGGGGCTCTGGAATATGGCAGTCGGATATACTACTGGGTTGAGTACTCCGCAACCCCACAGAATTTTGCTTCCCGTGACGTTGCAGCGACTTTTATTTTATTTTTTTTCTTTCCTCGTCTGAGCCAACGCACATTTTCTGACTTACGCGCGAGCTCTCAAGATCATAAATAGCAATTTTGCGAAAGCTCCGGCACCGAAGCTTTGACTTCGTTAGGAGTCTTGCGGTGTCTCAAGTCCCAAGACGCTTTGGGTCCTCAGGGTCAAGAAATGATACACCGATTGCACCGCAGTTGTTTTATTGCAGGCCACAACAACATTCGTACTACAAAAGTCGCGAGTCCATTACCTAAATACCATAAGCATTGCGATTACGTAGGTTGAAGTGAAGAAATATGAACCTTCGATTCAGCAGCAGTGAAGATCCTTTTGTTGGATCTAAAGCGGTACAGCAAATGGAGGTGTCTCGAAAATAAATTCTTTTTAGCCTGATCCAAGCGGATCAACATCCGTCAGTTAAACGCAACGATAAATTCGCACAGGCTTCGGGTTTCGCTGTGTATAGTTGCGTGCCAAGATTTTACGGTGACGTTTATTAAAATGAATCGGAAGCGGAAAAGGAACTTCGCTTCATTTTTTCATCCGTAGCTCTGCGCAGACACTTTTCTCTGCACTTGATGTGTTACAGCTCTTTCCACGTGTTTTTATTTGTCAGGTTGTAAAAAGGAGAATATTATTTAATATAGAATTGTGAACTTATGGCAGAATTATACAATTATATATGAAACGATTATTGACTTAATACATGACATGGTAAATATTAAAATATCTACTTTTATTTGCACTATGTTTCTGAATTTATTTATTATTTATATTTAGAATATTATTTAAAAATTGTATAGTGAACTTATGCTAAATTTATATATTTATATATGAATCAATTATTGACTTTATACATGACATGCTGAATATTAAAATATCTACTTTTATTTGCATTATCTTTCTGATTTTATTTATTATTTATATTTAGAATATTATTTACAAATTGAATGGTAAACTTATGTCAAAATTATGCCATTATATATGAATCGATTATTAACTTTGTACATGATATGTTGAATATTGAAATATCTACTTTTATTTTAACAATCCTTTAAAGTTTATTTATATTTAGAATACCATTTACAAATTGAATGGTGAACTTATGCCAAAATGATACAATTATATATGAAGGGATTATTGACTTTATACATAACATGCTGAATATTAAAATACCTACTTTTATTTGCACTATGTTTCTGAATTTATTTATTATTTATATTTAGAATATTATTTACAAATTGTATAGTGAACTTATGCTAAAATTATATATTTATATATGAATCGGTTATTAAATTTATACACAACATGTTAAATATTAAAAAACTTTTATTTACACAATCTTTCTAAGTTCATTTTTTATTTATATTTAAAATACTATTTATAGATTGAATGGTGAACTTATGCCCAAATGATACAATTATATATAAACCAATTATTAACTTTATACATGACATGGTAAATATTGAAATATCTACTTTTATTTACACTACCTTTCTAAATTAATTTATTATTTATATTTAGAATACTATTTACACATTGAATGGTGAACTTATGCCAAAATTATCCAATTATATTTAAATCGATTATTGACTTTATACATGACATGCTGAATATTAAAATAACTACTTTTATTTCCACTATCGTTCTGAATTTATTTATTATTTATATTTAGAATATTATTTACAAATTGAATGGTAAACTTATGCCAAAATGATACAATTATATATGAAGCGATTATTGACTTTATACATGACATGCTAAATATTGAAATATCTACTTTTATTTGCACTATCTTTCTGAATTTATTTATTATTTATATTTAGAATACTATTTACAAATTGAATGGTGAACTTATGCCAAAATTATGATATTATATTTAAATCGATTATTGACTTCATACATGACATGCTGAATATTGAAATATCTACTTCTATTTCCACTATCGTTCTGAATTTATTTATTATTTATATTTAGAATACTATTTACAAATTGAATGGTGAACTTATGCCAAAATTATCCAATTATATTTAAATCGATTATTGACTTCATACATGACATGCTGAATATTAAAATATCTACTTCCATTTCCACTATCTTTCTGAATTTATTTATTATTTATATTTAGAATACTATTTACAAATTGAATGGTGAATTTATGCCAAAATTATCCAATTACATTTAAATCGATTATTGACTTTATACATGACATGTTGAATATTAAAATACATACTTCTATTTCCACTATCTTTCTGAATTTATTTATTATTTATATTTAGAATACAATTTACAAATTGCATCATGAACTTATTCCAAAATTATCCAATTTCACATGAATCGATAATTAACTTAATACATTAGACACTCAACATTAAAATATCGGATGTTGATCCACTTATATCAACATCCGTTAGTTAATCCCAACGATAAACACACACATGCTTTAGGTTTCGCTGTGTTCAGTTGCGTGCCAAGATATCACGGTGACATTTACTAAAATGAATCGGAAGCGGAAAAGGAACTTCGGTTCATTTTTATCCTCGTCTCTGCGCACACACACTTTTCCATGCACTTAATGTATACAGCTGTTTCCACGCCTGTTTTTTTTTATTTCTATTCTTTTTCTTTTTTTTTGTCAGGTTATGCTGCTTTTGCACAATCGTAAAACACGCCGAGCTACATCAGTTTCCGTCTTCCAGCACGAAGGTGTGGACTCGTCTTCAGGTTGTGCGATGTTCGCTGCAACGCAACTTCGAACATCGCGGAAACTAGCAACAGCAATGTACGTGGCGTGGCGCATCCGCGTTACTTCCGAACGACTTGAGCGGAAAAAATGTGATGAGCCAGGCTAAAAGCTTCCGCGCGTTGGTAGCACTGTTTACGAGCGTTTCAGAACAAAGTGTGATGTGTATGTGGACATGAGGTTGCATCTTGTACGTTTCGTTTCGGTGCATGTAATCCTCGGAGACGTATTATATTGTTTGCGGTCTTGTATTACATTCCAGAAAACAATATCACGTTTTATGGCGTGTTTTCACAAAAAAAAAGAAAAAAAGAAAAAAAAATACACATTTCCACTCTTGAAACACATTTCCGTTTTACAATTGTCTCTGAGAAATATCCAAATCTGTCTCCGGACGGAATTTCATTTGTTTTTTCCTTCCTTCCCTGTGGCGATGTCCCGTTACTCAAATATATACGGCAATTTGAAGCACAAGATGTTCAGAAGGATGCGAGCTTTATATACGAGGAACTATGTAAGCTCGCATATCCGGAGGTAAATATTTTATATGTTTATGAGATATTTCATGGTTATTTAGGCACTCAAATTTTTTATGACCGACAATAACCATGAAAATAGTAGAGGTTCAAGTACGTTTAGAGCTTTTTAAATTTTTCACTGTGTTTCTTGACACTTCGACATCTTCAAATTTTTATTAAATTTTTTTTGGTCTTTTGGTGGTTGAAAATATCTCGTCAACCGTTAATCGTATGAAGATAAAAAATAATATGGAATATTGGATAGATGACCCATAAAAATATCCTGGGCACAAATATTCTGGGTATAATATCCCATAGGAAAATTTTGCGACTGTTCGGTAAATAAGGCATATTTGTTCAGTCGATAACGTATCTACATATATATACCTGAATAAGGACAAAAAACTTACAAAACTTACAGAACTTACAAAACTGGTTTCAGTAAAATCGATTGAAGAATCTCCCAATAAAAATCAAAATTTGCTATGTTGAAATACAATTTTAGATATGGAACATTTTTCAGATATTTATGTAATGTCATAATACTTGCGGGGTTTCATCATTTTGTGAGATATTTTTTTCACAAAACATATTGACGTGTTGTCGAAAAATTACATTTTTTCGCCAACTACGCTAAAATGACCATATTCCAGGCCTGTAACCCGGGTGAAAAGTTACCGATTGTTGATCAGCGGGAGGAAAAGTCATCGAGCGGGCAAAAAAGTAACCGAGCGGAAGGAAAAGTAGTCTCAGCGGGAGGAAAAGTACTTTTCAGACATCCGTTCGGAAAAGTCCACTTTCCACAACCGACAACTTGTGAAACTACAGTTTCCAGACGTCGTACTAAAAAGTTTCGTTCAACACTTGAGAGAAAAAACATAACGAAATATTTTCTCCCTAGTGTTGAAATGTACTATTTTTAACTAACGTTGCAGGCATAAAAATATGGTCATTTTTTAACGTAGCCGGAAAAAAGTATAATATGCTACTCGGTAAGGAGCTTTTTTCACCTCGTGTGATTTTAGTCCTCGCTTCGCGGGAGTAATAAACCTCACCCTCGGCAAAAAACACGAACTTCCCTCCCTTGTAGCATAATGTACTATTTCATACTCTGTTTGAAAATAAATATACGTTAATTTTTTTTTATTCGTAAGAAAGCCAGTGTTTTCACCCCCAAACTTCACCCCCGGCGAAAAACACGTACTTCCCTCCCTTGTAGCATAATGTACTATTTCATACTCTGAAAATAAATATACGTTAATTTTTTTTTATTCGTAAGAAAACCAGTTTTTTCACCCCCAAACTTCACCCCCGGCGAAAAACACGTACTTCCCCCCCTTGTAGCATAATGTACTATTTCATACTCTGTTTGAAAATAAACATACGTTAAATTTTGTTTATTCGTAAGAAAACCAGTTTTTAACTAAAAAAATTTCCCGTGATGCGTTTGCGTGGGCTAACAATAACTACATTGCAAAACTTAGGCAAGTAGTCCAAAGGAACCCAATAAATTGTCACTTAACACTTGTCAAAAGTATCAGAATTTCCATAAGTTCATTGGGCACGGAGTGAAATTTCTGTGTCGTGACAACATCAAACGAGGACAACAAAAATCGTTACGTTAGTCTGGCAAATCTTTTGTTCGGCTGACAAATCAGTTTCGCTATGCTGACAAATCTTTTGTTCGGCTGACAAATCTTTTGTTCGGCTGGCAAATCAGTTTTGCTATGCTGACAAATCTTTTGTTCGGCTGACAAATCTTTTGTTCGGCTGACAAATCAGTTTTGCTATGCTGACAAATCTTTTGTTCGGCTGACAAATCTTTTGTTCGGCTGACAAATCAGTTTTGCTATGCTGACAAATCTTTTGAACGGCTGACAAATCTTTTTGCTGTGCTGACCAATCATTTTGTTAGCCTAACAAAACGATTTTTGTCGTTACCGTTTAATGTTGCAACGACACAGAAATTTCTCTCCGTGTGACAGTATTTATTTTTTTACCTAGGGATTTTTTTTGTCTTTGCAAAACTATTTCGACAAAGAAACCTTTGATGTGGTTTATGTCAACAAGATGGCATCAGCGTGGGAATTTCAGCACCCGATGTCGTGTCGCCCAGCCGTTGCTAATTGTTGACTATGGAGACCCTCGGCCAGTCTGAGGAAAGAGTGAATTGGTGGTGTATCTGTGCCGAGGCCAGGATCCCAAATCCTCGTGGACTGGACCCTCGTCAGTGCGCAACCAACGACGAGAGTTGGCTCCTTTTTTTCGTGGAAAACTCCTCGGTATAACGAAGTACACTTGTTATTCATTGCGGAGGAGTCTGCCGGGGCAGTTTAATTTGCATTTATATTGTATTAATTTAAGGACCACGAGAGGAATAGAGACGGAGAAGAAAGTGGAGCGTCGTTGGACTCTTCTGCTACTTGCACTACGGCTGCTCCTCACGTTTGCTGAGAGTCACGGATGTGTATAGTGTGGTGAGAGGTGAAACGGAAAAATAACAAGGAAGTAGTTTACTCTGGTCGCTTCAATTTTCCAAATTGCGAGCGTTAAAAGGCGTGCCACGGGAAGTGGGCAGTAAAAGTTGAGACCCACATGAACCCAGCAACGCGCCAAGTTACTGCCCATTTTTCAAGACAATGCAACGTCAAAGCTCCGCGAAAGAACCGCGAACGCGAAGACAAGAGTGAAAGAAAGAAAGAGGCCAGGAGAAGACGTTCAAATGGACAGCCAGCTGCGCATCCATGACGTGAATTCTCGACACACCCTCTTGACCTGTCGTATAACCCTCGTCAAGGGCCATTTCTGGAACGGGGTTTTTACCCGCAGAAAACGGGGGGACATCGTAAAGTTACCCGCACGGTCGTAATACGAATCAAATTGAATACGAACCGAGCATGAGACCACCACGGAATTCACAGCCATCTCCTCTCATGCCAGAATTCACGAGAGCGCTGGCAGGTCATTCAGTTGAGAGGTTTTTACATCTCGTTAAAAAATTACGAAGAGCTTACAAAACGATGAAAACTTTCGCATCGAGACGAACTTACTACCGTGAATTAGATTGCTTCGTACAAGTTTTGGCTATCAATTTCACGGTACTTGAATCAACGATGTTCTTTGTAAATTTGAGAGCTGCTGTCAAGTGACCGAAAATAATCAATGTCGGGGGAAAAAAAACAAACGTAAAATGTTTGTGGGTAAATTTTAGATTAGGGGAAAACGAGGTAATTGCGAAAGGCGGACAATGTCAAGCATTCTTGTTCTAAAGGAATTAAAGTGGACATAGTGGAAAAGTGTGTTGAAATTTTTCATGAACATGTAATGCAAATGGAAGTTGCAAGGAAGTTTCGGACATTGAGGGATGTCCGAGTTAAAATTTAGTATGTCTGGACCTCCAATTAGGTTTTACAGAGTTAGACCCGTGTATGAATCTTTGAAAGTGGCATATTTTATCCATTTTTATTCGACGAAGGGTGTTTGAAGGGTCTACATTTCAACTGGGGTAAAATATGAATAGCTCCTAAAAGTGAGCAAAGAAAAAATTCGAATAATTGTACAAAAAATACTCCTAAGTGTTCGGTTCGCTCAGCATTAGATTACAACCCATCAGTGCAAATCCTCCAGTAGCTACACGTGTCAAGTGTTATTACTGCACTAATTGCGAGAGCCTCTTGGTTTAGAAAATAGATAGCAACGTCGTGCAATTAGGAATTAAATATTCCTTGCAATAAAAAAAAGTTTAATAAACATTTCATCGATTAGTAATTACATAATTAATTCATTCTACGTAAAGAGTTTTTTCCACATTTTCCAGCTGTGCCAATCGACTAATTGATTGGCGCGATCAATTATCGCCTTTTTTTCTGGAATCAATTAATTTAACAAAAAAATGTTTTTCAACGACAATTCGATTATTTTTATAAAATTTTTACCAATAAGACTAAATATTAAGTTATGTTGTATATTCACGATTATTAATTATTAAAAAATATAAATGTTGATATTTTAATGAGAAATTTGATGTTGCGTAATTATGAAAAGCCCTTACACGTAACCAGCTGCATGTATTAATTTTTCAACAGCATCGCTCTTGTCTGCACTGCATTGGTGCATATTTACTAGGTTTCCACTGGTACGTCATAGCTCTGAGTGGAACTATGTCGTTCGTAGAGATGACGGCAGAGCTCCACGCACTCGACTAATTGCACCGGTGGATTCTCAAGGGTTAACGATAAGACGACCCTCTTCCTCAGCATCCGTCGTTAGCTCCTGGCGTTTCTCGAGTGTATCTACATCCCCCAGTGAGCCTTCAAGAGGGCGCCCAGAGAGGCGAGACTCTCGTGTAAGGGCGAGGATGAGGAGGGTCTCGCAATAACGCGAGGAAATTACGTCCTCCGCCACGTTGTCCCGATAATTCACCGGTGGCATGGCATGGTATATCCAAACCGGGGGCTCACCAACCAGCTAACCCCTAGCGACAAACCCAGTGTCAATATATATACAGCCTCATATTATCCATATACGTTAGAAAATAATTGTTGTGGCAAGATTGCAGTTAGAACAGATTAGCTCAAAAGAAAACTTTTTTTTTGCTAACCCCTAGCGACAAGCCCTGTGTCAATATATCTCTATATTATAAAAAGATCTCGGCGCCGTCGCCGTGTCAAGAATCGAGGGACTTAGAAAAAAAAAAGCCCGAATTTAGGGACTTAGAAAAATCCGGACCATCAAAAGCCCGAATTTAGGGACTTAGAAAAATTCGGACCGTTAAAAGCCCCAATTTAGGGACTTAGAAAAATTGGGACCCTCAAAAGCCCGAATTTCGGGACTTAGAAAAATTCGGGCCGTCAAAAGCCCAAATTTAGGGTCTTAGAGAATTCGGGGCGTCAAAAGCCCAAATTTAGGGGCTTAGAAAAAATCGGGGCGTCAAAAACCCAAATTTAGGGACTTAGAAAAATTCGGACCGTAAAAAGCCCAAATTTAGGGACTTAGAAAAATTGGGACCCTCAAAAGCCCGAATTTAGGGACTTAGAAAAATTCGGGCCGTCAAAAGCCCAAATTTAGGGACTTAGGAAAATTGGGACCCTCAAAAGCCCGAATTTAGGGACTTAGAAAAATTCGGGCCGTCAAAAACCCAAATTTAGGGTCTTAGAGAATTCGGAGAGTCAAAAGCCCAAATTTAGGGGCTTAGAAAAATTCGGGCCGTCAAAAACCCAAATTTAGGGACTTAGAAAAATTCGGACCGTCAAAAGCCCAAATTTAGGGACTTAGGAAAATTGGGACCCTCAAAAGCCCGAATTTAGGGACTTAGAAAAATTCGGGCCGTCAAAGGCCCAAATTTAGGGACTTAGAAAAATTCGGACCGTCAAAAGACAAAAATTTTCATGTCAAAAGTGAAACATTTTTGGGTGGGGGGGCAACCTTGGGGGGGGGGGGGCACTTTTTTGGGGGAGATAGCGAGCGCGCGCAGCGCATGAGCCACAATATAATCCTAGTATATATCTCTCTATATTATAAAAAGATCTCGCCGCCGCCGCCGCCGCCGCCGCCGCCGCCGCCGCCGTGTCAAGAATCGAGGGACTTAGAAAAATTTCAGGGGTCTTTCCCATACTTACTGGAGGTCTTTCCCATACTTCCTGGAGGTCTTTCCCATACTTCCCGGGAGTCTTTCCCATACTTCCTGAAGATATTTCCCATACTTCCTGAAGATCTTTCCCATACTTCCCGGGAGTCTTTCCCATACTTCCTGGAGGTCTTTCCCATACTTCCTGGAGGTCTTTCCCATACTTCCCGGGAGTCTTTCCCTTACTTCCTGGAGGTCTTTCCCATACTTCCCAGGGGTCTTTCCCATACTTCCCGGGAGTCTTTCCTATACTTCCTAGAGGTCTTTGGGGAGATTGCACTTTTTTGGGGGAGATTGCGAGCGCGCACAGCGCGCGAGCCACAATAAAATCCTAGTATATATATATATATATACAGCCTCATATTATCCTGTTAGAAAATAATTGTTGTGGCAAGATTGCAGTTGGAACAGACTGGCTAAAAAAAAACTTTTTTTTTTTTATTACTTATTGCCACATCAAAAAAACTATAGCCTGGACCTTACGCTGAAGAAAAGGTCCGTACGAATTTTTTTAGAGGTGCTGAAACGTCCTTTTGTATTTTTCATTTGACGAGAAAATCGAACCTTTCGTTTGGACGGATGTAATTATTTTTGTGCACGATGGATCGTGCTATGGGTGGTAGTGTTTGATAGATTGAACAATTTCCTTCAATTTCGTGCATAGTAGGATATTTTCGAATGTATAGTGTGAAAGATATTTAATTTTGCGTGAATAGAAGGCTTTTCCAAAAAATGGTTACCTATGAAAAACTGGCATCTTTCTTGATATGAAGAGTGCGAAAATTTGTATAATATTGGTCAAGGACATGTCAAAATTATCCTCCATATAATTTAGCCTCATTTGTGATTAGTATTTGTATTGTTATTATCTGACAATAAAATGCTTATTAAAATGTCTAATAATTTTTTTTTACAATACACGTCCGAAAATTACGGTTTATACTATAATATTGAATCTCGTAACAAGAAAACGCTGTAGGAAATGGTAGTTTGTCTTATGTAATAACTCTACATGTAACTAAAGGAAAAAAAATAGAATAAGAAAAATACGAGGTTAAAAATATTTATTTTTATTCAACTTATGATTGAAACGCTAATTTATATTTTCAACTTATTTTAGATATATAGAATTAATTTTTTTTGCCAAATAATAATAATAATCTATTTTACTTAAAAATTTACACGATCTATCTATCGAATATTTAATTTATTTTGTTAGGTAGTATTAAAATCTGTCAAATCGTGAAAAGTATCAAAGGAATTCAAAATTTAAGTGGTCGAATTCTACTAGCAGAGAATGTCACATATACTGAAGGTGTTGAGATTTCCTGAAAATCCTTGTACGTTGAAACATTAATATACTTTCTCGAAATTCAAACCAGACACGCACGATCATATCCAGCTGTTCATTCTGCAAATATCTCGGAGAAGGAAAAATACGAAAAAATAATACGCGTGCAGTACACCACACCAGAACGAAAGACGTAGATCGAGTAGAGAGTCGCGTGTACCGATATAAGAAACAGTTGGTTACATACACACGACGCTCTGTACGTACCTACTTGAAACTTCCAAGGGAATGATTTATGAGAAAGCACGAACTACCGAGTCTACTGTTGCCTTTGCCATTGCAGTGCTCGTCACGTCTTGTGTAGCACAGTTTCGTTGCAAGATTCGCCCTTTTCGAAAATAATACTTTCTCAGCAATTTCTTGTCACAAAAATAATGCATATCCAAAAAAATATCTGGCATACGGAATTTTTGAAATGTTATTTGTTTTTCAAAAAGAAAACACAAAAATGAATGTTACATATTTCAATGGAAAAATTTTAAATGAAAAATGTAATTTTTTTCTTTCGATTATTCAATAGTTTTAATAGTTAATAGAGTTAATTATTAAAATTCATGAACATATCTCCTCATAGAGGTAGATTTGTTAAAACATAAAAATAATGAGGAAGCAATATGCAAGATTTTATTTTGCATCCTTGTTTTATGTCATTTTACATGACTTTATATGTAAAATATATGGAACATGTAAAACATGCATAATATATGAAACATGTTGAACATGCAAAATGTATTAAAATATAGAACATGTAAAATATATGGAAAATGTAAAACATGCATAATGTACGAAACATGTCGAGCATGAAAATGTATTAAACATGTTGAGCATGCAAAATATATGGGACGTGTAGAACATGCAAAGTATATCGAACATGGAGAACATGCAAAATATATGGAATGTGTAGAACATGCAAAATACATGGAATGTGTAGAACATGCAATATATGAAACATGTTGCACGTACAAAATATATTAAACATGTTGAACATGCAAAATATATAAAAAATGTAGGACGTGCAAAATATATGGAACGTGTAGAACATGCAAAATACATGGAACGTGTAGACCATGCAAAATATATGAAACGCGTAGAACATATAAAATATATGGAACATGTAAAACATGCATAATGTATGAAACATGTCGAACATGAAAATGTATTAAACACGTTGAGCATGCAAAACATATGGGACGTGTAGAACATGCAAAGTATATCGAACATGGAGAACATGCAAAATATATGGAATGTGTAGAACATGCAAAATACATGGAACGTGTAGAACATGCAATATATGAAACATGTTGAACATACAAAATATATTAAACATGTTGAACATGCAAAACATATAAAAAATGTAGGACGTGCAAAATATATGGAACATGTAGAACATGCAAAATACATGGAACGTGTAGACCATGCAAAATATATGAAACGCGTAGAACATGCAAAATATATAGAACGTGTAGAATATACAAAATATATGAAACGCGTAGAACATGCAAAATATATGGAACATGTAGAACATGCCAAATATATGAAACACATAGAACATGCAAAATATATGGAACATGTAAAACATGCAAAATACATGGAACATAGAAATCATACAAAGTTTATGGAACATAGAAAACATACAAAATACATTGAACATGTAGAACATGCAAAATATATGGAAAATGTAGAACATGCAAAATACATTGAATATGTAGAACATGCAAAATATTGAATATGTAGATAATGCAAAATACATTGAATATATAGAACATGCGAAATATATGGAACATGTAGAACATGCAAAATATATGGATCATGTAGAACATGCGAAATATATGGAACATGTAGAACATGCGAAATATATGGATCATGTAAACCATGCAAAATATATGGAACATGTAGAACATGCAAAATATATAGAACATGTAGAACATGCAAAATACATGGTAAATTTTTTTGTGCTTTATATTAAACACATATATTACATATACATATTTTTCTATCTGTGAAATAATGAAAAAAATTATCCCAGCACGGGGACAGTCGCGAAAGCTCTGTAATGCCGTTGCATTCATGCATAGGAGAATAAGTGCAAGAGCATCATCATCAGTTGAATGCATAGGGGAGTGCCCGTCCTGAGAATTCGCGAGAAGTATAGTGGCACGCGCGCTGGCATAGAGACGTCACGGTCCCTCGGGTGAATAAGGCCCCCTCGTTGTAAGAACACGGTGGACTCTGTACTACCTCGTGTATACAACGTACTGCTCGGGGTATATAAGTACAAGAACGTCTCGCGGTAGGATAGGCTTTGCCTATACGGACGACTGGTTGGTCTCCTGGCTACTAACGCGAGTGAACATGGAGCACGCGTGTGTGGGAGGTAATTACGCGGAACTGACGAGATCTTCATCGGGGCGCCCCCCGGCTCATTATCCATTCAGAATCTACCTGCGATCTTGTCACCCCGCCTAGCAGGACATGACTGCTACCTCGACGAAGCCGCGCGCGTTGTCCGCCCCGGGATACCACCGTCCGTTTCTATCCTGTTCACGCTATATGTATATTAGCTATTTACGTTGTAGTATACGCTATGGTTATTAGTCGGCCTTTCTTCTTCGCTCCTGTCTTCTATACATTTAACTTATAGTGCTTTACCGACCCACTGCTACTTTTTATTACCCGACTCGATACAAACGATAAGAAAGTTAATTAATGAGTTGACAAATAGGGGAGAGTTGATGGGTAACAATCAGGCTGATTTTTTTTAGGATTATGGAGCTTTACTTAATGATAGTAAATTTTGATGTGGCTTTTTAACTGATACAGAATTTTTTTTTGTGACTTTCAGAGGTTTGTGTTGTTTTGGGAGAATTTTTTAATTGTGATCATCTGAAAATATCGAGTTGGGAATTTTTTAAGTAGACTGATTTGAAGGTAGTTGGGATTAAATTTAGCGAAAATTAAAGTGTCTTTTGTCGTCACTGAGAGAAATTGTGATAGTCCTGGTAATTATTCTGTGATAATTATATTTTATTAGACCAGGTGAATATTTTCGTAGTTACATTAACTCTCTTCACTGTTAACGCAACTACGGAAATAGTCATCTGGTCTAATAAAATATAATTATCACTGAATAGTTATCAGGACCATCTCAATTTCTCACAGTGTTTATGTGTTATCATGTATCTTTTTACGTAAGTGAAAACTAAAAGATTGAATTTAATTTTACCTTTTCAGCAGATCAAGGAAAATTTCTTGTACCATTTATAGATTTGATTTATTTTACTAGGAACTTGTATTTAAAAAATCGAACTAAAAATTCCTAAAAATTTTTTGATCGCGTACATAAATACACAGGCGTTAATGATGCTGCTTGTGTACGAACGCACTCAGGCGATAATTAATATATAGAAAAATCAAAGAAAATAAATAGCGAAGTGTTTAGCGAAAAAAAATACAGGAAAAAGGATAAATAGCAATCAAGCACAGTTTGGAAAATTCTTCATGTGTCTTTTTACGTACGTTAAAACAATCGTTTTGTTTTCCAAAAAGAATTTTCCAAAATGTGCAAAATGTGCCAAAACAAAACGATTTTTTTAACGTACGTAAAAAGACACATCAAGATACAACAAGAATTTTCCAAAATGTGCTTGATTGCTATTTATCCTGTTTGCCTTATTAATTTTACCTTGTCAACAGATCAAGAAAAATTTCTAGTCCCATTCACAAGTTTGGATTATACTTTGCTAGGAACTTAAAAGCAATTTTTTAAATTAAGTTGCAAATTCCTGCACGAATGTAAACCGGACCCAATCTGAAGCTGCATTCTCGCAAGTTTAAGAACGGGAAACATAATTTTTGATCGCATACATAAATACACGGGCGTCAATGATGATATTTTTATACGAGCTCACTCAGGCGATAATTAAGGACTATATAGACGATAGATGAAAGAAAATGGGTAGCGGTATGTTTAGTGACAAAAATAAAGGAAACAGCATAAATAGGAATCAAGCACATTTTGGAACATTCTTGATGTGTCTTTTTACGTACGTTAAAACAAAACGATTGAATTTTACCTTTGCAACAGATCAAGCAAAATTTCTAGTTCCATTCACAAGTTTGTATTACTTTACTAGGCACTTGAAACCAATTTTTTTAATCAAGTTGAAAATCCCTGCTCGCATGTAAACCGGAAGTTCTCGCAAGTCTAAGAACGTGAAACATAATTTTTTGATCGCATACATAAATACACGGGCGTCAATGATGATGTTTTTATACGAGCTCACCCAGGCGATAATTAAGGACTATATAGACGATAGATGAACGAAAATGGGCAACGGTATGTTTGGCGACCGAAATAAAGGAAACAGGATAAATAGCAATCAAGCACATTTTGGAAAATTCTTGATGTGTCTTGATGTGTCTTTTCACGTACGTTAAAACAAAACGATTGAATTTTACCTTTTCAACAGATCAAGAAAAATTTCCAGCTCCATTCACAAGTTTGATTCACTTTACTAGGTTGAAAATTACAAGTTGAAAATTCCTGCACGTATGTAAACCGGACCCAATCTGAAGCTGCATTCCCGCAAGTCTAAGAACGGGTAACGTAATTTTTTGATCGCATACATAAATACACGGGCGTCAATGATGATGTTTTTATACGAGCTCACTCAGGTGATAATTAAGGACTATATAGACGATAGATGAAAGAAAATGGGCAACGGTATGTTTGGCGACAAAAATAAAGGAAACAGGATAAATAGCAATCAAGCACATTTTGGAAAATTCTTGATGTGTCTTGATGTGTCTTTTCACGTACGTTAAAACAATACGATTGAATTTAATTTTACCTTTTCAACACATCAAGGAAAATTTCCAGCTCCATTCACAAGTTTGATTTACTTTACTAGGTTGAAAATTACAAGTTGAAAATTCCTGCACGAATGTAAACCGGACCCAATCCGAAGCTGCGTTCTCACAAGTCTAAGAACGGAAAACATAATTTTTTGATCGCGTACATAAATACACGGGCGTCAATGATGATGTTTTTATACGAGCTCACTCAGGTGATAATTAAGGACTATATAGGCGATAGATGAAAGAAAATGGGTAGCGGTATGTTTGGCGAGAGCACCCGGTGTGCAGAGTGCTCTTCTCGCTCGTTCCAACGATCCCTCGCCGCTCGACGGGAGCCCGTCGACTGGTATATGTACACATTCGCGTTGAAGAGCTCCGCGAGCTCAGTAAGAGACGACAACGACGATGCGAAACGTAACCGTGTGTGCGGCATATATATAGCCTCGTCGCGGCGGCACGCGGTGAGCGCATAAACATGTTAACTGAATGGTTTCATTCATTCGTCTCTCGCATGTTCTTGCGCCTCTTCCCACTCGACCTCCCGTCGTATCTCGCTTGTGCCTCAAGTTTAGCTCAGCAGTTCTGTTTGTTTTTTTTTTTTTTTTTCTTTTTCTCCTCTCCTTCGCTCCGGCAGCCTCATCCGCTCTCGCGCCTCTCTTATTTGCGTCGCAGAGCAGAGGATATTGCAGACAAACTGGCAGCTGCTGTAGGCATGATCCTGGGCTTGGCTCGTGCCTAAGAGCTGTAAGAAGACGCCCTCGTGATTTCGATCTCTGGTCATCCTAACCTGTCCTCCACGCTTATACTGCCACCATCGCCGTTGTGATAAATACACTCCGAATTTTTTTTACCGCCTTACGTCCAGTCACGCAGTATCCACGTTTTTGTTGTTGGATATTTAGGACTGCACAACTTCAATAATTTTCAGTCCGGTGACCAACGTAACAGAGGAAAATAAGGAGCACAAATACACTTAGACCATTTCACTTACAGACAATGACGATATAAACACACACAAGTAATTATGTAAGTACTCTCTAAAGGAAATATTATTAAGAAACCAGATTTAGTGAAGAGGGGGAAAAAATTGCCACCGCTACGCTTAAAATGACAGGAGAAAAGCTAAGATTTATCCCCAACTAATTAACTAACATTAGCAACAAGAATTAGAAATAGAATAAGAAACTTATTTGATTTGTTTATTAAATGTTAACAGATTTGAGTAACAGGGAAGATATATTTATTTTTATAATTTTTGTAAAAGAGGTCCACCGACATAACAATAAATAGAACCTGCGTAGTGTAAGATAAGTAGTAGCATATGGAATCTATTGGGTTTATTTTGTAATTTTTTTTGTAGTGAATAAAATACAATTATTTAAATAAATAAAGAGTTCTCTTTATTTAACTAAGCCGCCAATAGCCGACCAACCACCAAATCATCATTTAATAATTGTTGATGACATGGAAGGTAAATAGACATTCTGAAATCCAAATGGCAGCTAAATCGCAGAAAAAATCTTGATTAACCCTAGAACTCTGAACGTGGGTCGTTTGTGTCCGGATCAGATGTTTCAACGGTCGGTATTACTAGATCCTTGCAGATACGGCCCGACGACACTGCCGAAAAAAAAGTTGGCAACAATTTTATCATATAGTTAAGGGTCCAAAGAAGATCTATGAATTTTTTCAGATTTTTCCTTACACCATAACATAATTAAGACACGAACTACCCAAACAACGACAAAGTTCTAGGGTTAAATATGCGCCAACCAAGAGGTTAGTTAGGCCAACTAAGTTATTGGTTATGCCAACCAAGTTATTGGTTAGGCCAACCAAGATATTGGTTAGGCCAACCAAGTTATTGGTTAGGTCAGCCAAGTTGTTGGTTAGGCCAGCCAAGTTGTTGGTTAAGCCAATCAAGTTGTTGGTTAGGTCAGTCAAGTTATTGATTAGGCCAATCAAGTTATTGGTGAGGTCAGTCAAGTTATTGATTAGGCCAACCAAGTTATTGGTTAGGCCAGCCAAGTTGTTGGTTAAGCCAATCAAGTTGTTGGTTAGGTCAGCCAAGTTATTGGTTAGGCCAGCCAAGTTGTTGGTTAAGCCAAGTTGTTGGTTAAGCCAATCAAGTTGTTGGTTAGGTCAGCCAAGTTATTGGTTAGGTCAGCCAAGTTATTGGTTAGGCTAGCCAAGTTGTTGGTTAAGCCAACCAAGTTGTTGGTTAGGTCAGCCACGTTATTGATTAGGCCAACCAAGTTATTGTTCAGGCCAGCCAAGTTGTTGGTTAAGCCAATCAAGTTGTTGGTTAGGCCAGCCAAGTTATTCTTTGTATTACAATAATCTTGGTTAATCCCACCATATTGTTTTATACAACAACCAAGTTATTGGTTATATTACAATGAATTTGGTTGTGCTAACCAATAACTTGGTCCATCTAACCAATTAATCGGCTGGGCCAATATATGACCAATCGCTTGGTCGTTTCAACCAAGCCATTTTATCCGTGTATGACGTCGCCAGCTATATCAACAACAAGAGCAGCCATAACTTATTAGCGCTACAAGGTAGCGCCTATAAATTGCCATAACCAATTAACACGACTAATACGCCAGACCTTATCACGAATCTAATTTCTTTTACATAGCTTCCAGGTGCAGATGCAGAGCACATGATAATTTAAGCAAACTGACAGATGTTACAAACATAATTCTGGACTTGGCTCATGCCTAAGAGCGTTAAGACGCTCTCGTAATTTTGATCTCCGTTGATCGTAACCTGTCCTCCACGCTTATATTGCCACCATCAATGTCACGATAAAGATACTCTGGATCTTTTTACAGCTCCACGTCCAGTCACGCAATGTCCACACCTTTGTAGTCCAATCATGAAGACCTCGCAACTTTTACTATCTTCGGTAACACGAAAGAAAACGGGCTTTTTTTGTACATTAAAACTTCAGCCAATCTAGCACCTCCAACTGTATATCAAGGCCCAAAGTTGCAATGAATGCCACAAGGAGGTGCCAATTAATTGCTATAAACTGCAGCATCACTGATTCTCCGGACATATTTACGAAGATACTTTCTGTCACGTATTTTCCAGAAACAGACACGAAACCAAAACCAGGGCACAAGGTATTTCACACAAACTTGCAGCTGCTTCAGGAACAAGCGAAGCCCAAGATTATTCCTGAATTTCGCTCGTGCCTAAGAATGGTAAGACGCCCTAGTGATTTCGATCTCTGGTCATGCTATTCTGTCCTGGATGCTTATACTGCCACAATCGCTGTCGTGATACAGATAATCTTGATCTTTTTACAGCTTTACATTCAGTCACGCAATGTCCACACCTTTGTAGTCGAATATTTAGGATCTTGTGATTTTTACTATCCCCTGTGATGCAAAAGGAAACAGAGGCTTGTTCTCATATGGAAATTGCAAACAAACATAGGCGCCACCAGATCTATATCAAAGATCAGAGTTGCCATAAATGCCACAAGTTGGAGCCAATCAATTGCCACAACCTTACAGCATTCATGATTCTCCAGACATGTTTATGGTGGTTGTTTCCATCACGAAGCTTCCAGATCGGATCCTCTTGTCAACTCAGGCATATTTCTAACCTTGTTACGGTATACCCAGTGTTATTCCTGAGAAAAACGAGTCAGAATCCTGCAGTGGATAATCAATTGGCCGTTCAAGATTTTCCGTAGCATTCTGAGCAGGAAGAAAAGACATGGGGATAGAAAAAAACCGTCAGGAGATGAAAGTTTACGAGACGATATCTCACTCTTGTTGAATAAGGCGAGATCCAGGGGAACAGGTTTCGTTTAACGAACCGCATCGTGCCTGTCTCTTGCTCTTCTATCTTATGGCACTGTTTTGTGTCATTGCATATATTACCGGTGAGTAAAAACGCGACGACGAAGTTTGTGCATCACATAGTGGTGAATCTCAGTTGCGTTAACCAACGAACGTACAGAAGAGTTTACGCTTACGCTATGTCGTAATAATTTCTAGTGTATGTATTTATAGATGTGGCTATGTTTCCCATATCGTTGGCCGAGGTTAAATCGCCGACGGTTTGACGACATGCACGACCGACTCGCGTAATAACTTTCGTTATCGTGCGGACCAAGAGCACCGCGGAGTAGCTATGAATCACGTGCGCGTCCCTCGAGATCTCTCGGTGCTCTTACAATCGAGCGCCGCACGATCCGTACATTGCCCGCTAAATATAAATAGGCTCGAGGTAAATGACGACTGACGGAGTTACTAAAGTCACTTTCTGCTTCACTATTTTTTTTATTCATTCTTTTTTATCGTATATTCTACTGATTGCGTTAATAGCCGACTTACAGTCTTAATTCATCATGCACGAACGTATGCACAGAGAAACTGAGGAAATACTGAGCTACATGGGGTCAATGAAACACTTAATGCACAGTCATTATTTAATGAACTATGACTTTTGATAAGGTCATGAGAATTGTCGACGATTGAGATTAACATTGGATTTTGGAACAAAATCTTATTTTATTTTATCTATAATTATTTTGTAGACGAAATATTTATTTGCAATTTGGAATAATAATAATAATATTCAATTATTATTATTATTCCAAATTGCAAATAAATCAATGCCAATTCATGGCATTAAAAAGATTATAAAATACAGAATTATGAGAAATAATTTATGAAACAATTTATAGTGATTCAAATTTAATTTTCTACTGATGATTTTTAACTTTTTTTTTACTTTTAATTTTATCAAATCTGATAACTTTCGATTGTCATTAAATATAGCGCTTTATATTTCATATAATAAAATCACTCGTACGATAAAAACACTTTATAATATTGCGCTACTTGAAGTCTTTAAGATTGTTCGTTTGATTCAATTGTTGAATTTCTCGGATGTGAGTTGATAGACATTTTTGCAATAGAAGAATGAGCTCGATTCTCCTGGACAGCGTAGATTATATTATATTCCATGATTGATGTGGACATATTTGATAAGAAAAATAATCATCTCTGAAAATTCTTTAAGAGAATTCTTCAACCAGGCCTGATTAGTTGAAGGTGAGTAGAAAATCGGCCAATGAGAATTCCAATAATGGTATGAAAAGCCAGAGTCCAATTTTCTTTATCCCAGACTCCATCTTGGATTCTGCCATGATATACTGATTTTCTATTTATTTACTCTAAAACTGTTATTAATTCAAATAATTTTAATTTATTAAAAGAGATATTAATTTTCAGTTAATAACATTTATAAGATGACAAAATAATAATAAATCCGTTTTCTAAAATCAGTGTAAATAATTGAAGTCAATTTTCAAATTCGAGTTATAATTGACAGACAAATTGATATAGTAAAACAACGAATAAATCAAAAACAATACAACGATCACGGGAACATTTAAACTTATGGAAATTGGAATAATTACGAGACAATATATAAATATGACAAATTTATGAATCACTCTATTTAATATCAACGATATAGTCTCTAAATTCTATTCGTAACACAATTAATCAGGTACAAAATATCGTTATTCAGTGAATTACATTTACAAAGTCTTACAAACTAAATCACACACACAATCATACATATGAAATAATCGTATCTTTTAGATTTGTCCAAATGCGTTAATAAATTTATCAAAATATAACATCAAATATCGATGTATGTCGATTAATATTTGATATACACGTCGAATTTTATAATTAAGTACTTATCTTGTAAACGTATAGTTGTTGCGCAATTTCTCAGATATATCTGGAGATCCTGGCCAGGAATTATTTCTCACAATATGATAAATACGTTTTCAAAATATAATATTACTAGGATTTTATTGTGGCTCGCGCACTGCGCGCGCTCGCTATCGCCCCCCTCCGAAGGGGGGACCCTTCGGAGGGGGGCGATAGCGAGGGGGAGGTACCCCCGAAGGGTACCTCGTCGAAGGGTCTCCCCCCAAGGGTGCCCCCCCCCCCCCCCCGAAGGGTGCCCCCCCCCAAGAGTGCCCCCCGAAGGATGCCCCCCGAAGGGTGCCCCCCGAAGGGTGCCCCCCCCAAAGGTGCCCGCAGCCTTGGGGGACCTATGTTTTTGGAAAAGGACTTAGAATAATTCGGGCTCGGGGCTTGGCGGAAAGGGGTGGGGCTAGGCCCAACCCCTGGGGCTAGACCCAAGCCTTTAGCCCCACCCCCTTCCGCCAAGCCCTGGGCCCGAATTATTCTAAGTCCCTCGATTCTTGACACGGCGGCGGCGAGATCTTTTTATAATATAGAGAGATATATGATAATGATTATGACGGTACAATAATTTCAAGACGTGTTGTCTCGGCGATCGCCCGAGAGTTTCTCTATTCGAGCAAAATCAATACGATCGAACCCCGTGTCGCACGGAGAAATCCCCTCCAGGACCATGACAAGTGATGGGGACGTGAATAATCTTCGCGCATACGTTTAGAGTAATTCGTGCGTAGAGCGTATTTTAAAATCACTACAATGAATAGCATCCTGAACTCTTCATCTTTTCTACGTGGACTCACAATTAACAAAGAAAGTATTGAATACTGTTACTTTTATAATTTTTAAACCAGTTCTTTAAAAAAGAATCTCATCTTGAACCTGTAAAGGGGTTAATGTCAAAGTGACTTACTAAAACTAGCCACAGAATATTTTTTGTAGCTTCGCAATACTTTGTCTTTTTCTCCGCACTTAGTGAGGTTAAAAACGTTGGTAACCAGAATAAATAATCACTTTTCCACAAAAATATAGGCTACGCTCGGGTAATTCCTGACAACACGAAGAGATAAGAGTGCTTGTGGGAAAAAACTCAGAGGACAAAGGGACGATGAGAGGACGAGAGACGAGACTGAGGGAGCATAGAAGGGTTGGAGAAACGCCGGAGGAATGAAAAGCGACTAAACGACGCTGGAGCTTTTCCTAGCATCCCCCCCCCCTTAAAGCACTATTCTCCACCTCTACTTCCGTGATATTCATGCCACGGGAGTCACGTAACCTAGTCTTCGTGCGGTTAAAAGCACTCATGCTTTTTTTCTTCTTCTTCTAATTCCCCTAGAATTTGCATAACAATTCGAATGTTCGTAAAAGAAATGGGAAAAGGGGGAGTGAACGGGAATGGCAACGACCGAGACAGGCGTGTCGACCTTATCGTCACAGCTCGAGAATCTCTATGTATATGTGAGGGAAATACATGGATGAATACGCACATAAAGACACCAACATGAATACCAAAATGTTTGTACACATATCCCAACGACATTGGCGAACGATGTTGTAGAGACGAACACTAAAACGGTGAGCATAGCAGACACACGAGCCCCAGGTGCCTCGTAATCCAATTTACGGGGACAACGTCCTTACGGGTAAAAAAGAAGCTCCTACGGTAAACCACCCTCGTTGTCGTACGGTGCAAGACGATTCTTTGCCGTTACCACAGCATCGGCGAGAGCTTTTGCGAGGAAACCTTCGCCTCTTCTATTTGCGTAGCGATCTCCAATGTTTGCCAAGATAACACACACAGACACACTTTTCTCTCGGACTCGAGTGTCGTCTTAAGCGCATTGAAAAGATAACGATGGAAATGCGGCTGCGAGGCAAATATAAGAAAGAGCGCAAGGAAAATAAGCAGCGGGAATAAAAAAAAGGTAAATCCTTTGGCATCATTAGGCTGAAGATGCGAGAACGTTGTTTGAGTTTCGATCAAAATTGGATTACGTTATTGGTTGATATATTAATAATTATGTTTATGACAAACGGACTGGCGAATAGCCTAAAGAACCTAAAGAACCCAAATATAAGAAAGAGCGCAAGGAAAATAAGTAGCGGGAAAAAAAGGAAAATCCTTTGGCATCATTAGACTGAAACTGCGAGAAAGTTGTTTGACTTTCGATCAAACTTGGATTACGTTATTGGTTGATACATTAATAATGATGTTTATGACGAACGGACTGGCGAATCGCCTAAAGAACCTAAAGAACCTAAAGAACCTAAAGAACCTAAAGAGCCTAAAGAACCTAAGGAACCCAAATATAAAAAAGGGCGCAAGGAAAATACGTAGCGGGAAAAAGGAAACACTTTAGCATCATTAGGCTGAAGCTGTCAGAAAATTGTTTGACTTTCGATCAAAATTGGATTACGTTATTGATTGATACATTAATAATTATGTTTATGACAAACGGACTAGCGGATAAACTAAAGAACCTAAGGAACCCAAATATAAAAAACGGCGCAAGGAAAATACGTAGCGGGAAAAAGGAAACACTTTAGCATCATTAGGCTGAAGCTGTCAGAAAATTGTTTGACTTTCGATCAAAATTGGATTACGTTATTGATTCATACATTAATAATGATGTTTATTACGAACGGACTGGCGAATAGACTTAAGAACCTAAAGAACCTAAAGAACCCAAATATAAGAAAGGGCGCAAGGAAAATAAGCAGCGGGGAAAAAAAGGAAAATCCTTTGGCATCATTAGGCTGAAGCTGTGAGAAAGTTGTTTGACTTTCGATCAAAATTGGATTACGTTATTGATTGATACATTAATAATGATGTTTATGATGAACGGACTGGCGAATAGCCTAAAGAACCTAAAGAACCCAATAATAAGAAAGAGCGCAAGGAAAATAAGCAGCGGGGAAAAAAAGGAAAATCCTTTGGAATCATTAGGCTGAAGCTGTGAGAAAATTGTTTGAATTTCAATCAAAATTGGATTACGTTATTGATTGATACAATAATAATGATGTTTATGACAAACGGACTGACGAATAGCCTAAAGAACCTAAAGAAACCCAATAATAAGAAAGAGCGCAAGGACAATATGCAGCGGGGCAAAAAAGGAAAATCTTTTGCCATCATTAGACTGAAACTGCGAGAAAGTTGTTTGACTTTGGATCAAAATTGGATTACGTTATTGATTGATACATTAATAATTATGTTTATGACAAACGGACTAGCGAATAAACTAAAGAACCTGAAGAACCCAAATATAAGAAAGAGCGCAAGAAAAATAAGCAGCGTGAAAAAGAGGAAAATCATTTGGCGTCATTAGGCTGAAGCGGCGAGAAAATTGTTTGATTTTCGATCAAAATTGGATTACGTTATTGATTGATACATTAATAATGATGTTTATTACGAACGGACTGGCGAATAGCCTATAAAACCTAAAGAACCTAAATATAAGAAAGAGCGCAAGGAAAATAAGCAGCGGGGAAAAAAAGCAAAATCCTTTGGAATCATTAGGCTGAAGCTGTGAGAAAATTGTTTGAATTTCAATCAAAATTGGATTACGTTATTGATTCATACATTAATAATGATGTTTATTACGAACGGACTGGCGAATAGACTTAAGAACCTAAAGAACCTAAAGAACCCAAATATAAGAAAGGGCGCAAGGAAAATAAGCAGCGGGGAAAAAAAGGAAAATCCTTTGGCATCATTAGGCTGAAGCTGTGAGAAAGTTGTTTGACTTTCGATCAAAATTGGATTACGTTATTGATTGATACATTAACAATGATGTTTATGATGAACGGACTGGCGAATAGCCTAAAGACCTAAATCTAAAGAACCCAAATATAAGAAAGAGCGCAAGAAAAATAAGCAGCGGGGAAAAAAAGGAAAATCCTTTGGCATCATTAGGCTGAAGCTGTGAGAAAATTGTTTGAATATCAATCAAAATTGGATTACGTTATTGATTGATACATTAATAATGATGTTTATGATGAACGGACTGGCGAATGGCCTAAAGAACCTGAGGAACCTAAAGAACCCAAAAATAAGAATGAGCACAAGGAAAATAAGCAGCGGGAATAAAAATCCTTTGGCATCATTAGGCTGAAGCTCCGAGAAAATTGTTTGACTTTCGATCAAAATTGGATTACGTTATTGATTGATACATTAATAATGATGTTTATGATGAACGGATTGGCGAATAGCCTAAAGAACCTAAAGAACCCAAAAATAAGAAAGAGCGCAAGAAAAATAAGCAGCGGGGCAAAAAAGGAAAATCTTTTGCCATCATTAGGCTGAAGCTGCGAGAAAGTTGTTTGATTTTAGATCAAAATTGGATTACGTTATTGATTGATACATTAATAATCATGTTTATGACAAACGGACTGGCGAATAAACTAAAGAACCTGAAGAACCCAACTATAAGAAAGAGCGCAAGGAAAATAAGCAGCAGGAATAAAAAGGAAAATTCTTTGGCATCATTAGGCTGAAGCTGCGAGAAAATTGTTTGACTTTCGATCAAAATTGGATTACGTTATTGATTGATACATTAATAATGATGTTTATGACGAACGGACCGGCGAATAGCGCGATGAAAGCAAACAAAATTTATGCGGTAATATAAATTGGCATTTGTTTCATAACATTATGCAGGTTTCGCATTAGTTCCCTATCCACATTGAAAACCATCAAAATTCTACGAGGGTAAATTGATTATCATTCACTAGAATTGAATGCTTCCAATAATTATTGATGTTATTAATGGATATGTTACGATTTATTGAGAGAATGTGTGGTGTGCGATTTATTGAGAGAAGGTGTGGTGTGTCCGGTGAATGCATCAAACGGATATAATTTAAGCGAAATGTACGAATAATTTCAACGATCCGACACGATTCGCCATTTGTGACTGAATGAGATCAGATAGATAAGCATTTTCCGAATACACATTTTCACTCGGATTATTATTGCGACGATTAAAATTACTTATGACGTACACACTCATATTAACTTCACTTTACACATGAGTCTATAGAATAGCGATATAAATCATCGACAATGAAGCTGGTTAGTCGATGTCAGAACAGACAGCACTTTATCGTCGCAATATAAACGTACAAATGTGAAGACTTCACATCCACGCGTTATTTCCATTGTTATTGACACCCAGACTTACCATTGCCACTTTTGCGTAGGATATTCAGGCAGACAGAAGCTATTTTCACATCATAGGGCTTATGGGAATTACCAGTAAGTCAGTGTCGTCGCTTATACGAGTCATTCCATACCAAGTGGGACACCCAAATTTAGCATGGTCGCAAAATGTTCATAATTTTTTCATAAGTTGTCTATAGTATCACGAACATCCACAAATTATTTCAGAATTTTAGCACCTATGGTTTGTCCACAATTTAATAACGACCATTTTTATTCCATTTTTTTTGCAATTCGCTGTATATTCAAAATTGCCGAACACAATGTTCATAATTTTTTCATAAGTTGTTTATAGTATCACGAACATTCACAAATTATTTCAGAATTTTAGCACCTATGGTTTGCCCAAAATTTAATAACGACCATTTTTATTCCATTTTTTTTGCAATTCGCTGTATATTCAAAATTGCCGATCACAATGTTCATAATTTTTTCATAAGTTGTTTATAGTATCACGAACATCCACAAATTATTTCAGAATTTTAGCACCTATGGTTTGCCCAAAATTGAATAACGATTTTTTTTACTCCATTTTTTGCAATTCGCTGTATATTCAAAATTGCCCATGACAAAAAATTTGTTCCTGTATAAAATATCAGTTTTTAAATGTACTTTTTAGTAAAAAAATGTCCATAGCTGATTAAAAAAAATGTCCAGACCATTTCGATTTTTCTCAAATTTTCACAGAATTTCCATTATTATGCTTACAAATAACGGAAAAATTGGCGTGATTGTAGATGAAAAGGGCAAATTGGTATGGAATGACCCATAGATACTTTTTGTAAAAGCCTTTTGTCAAACCATACAGCACGTCAGGTAAATGTCCTGTTGCTATCAATTAATCACACAGGAAACATTGAATGTCTAAGGCTATTAGGATCTCTAGGTCTTCACGTCAAGTGCTCATAGTCCACGGGACGATTTTTCAAGACGGCGCGAATTTCCCAAGCATTCCATGCCTCAGTGTGTCTATAGATAAATAGAGAACGAACTGTGGAACAGAGAAAGATTGCAGAGGGAGAAAAAGAGATATGCATTCGACCCACGCAATCATTCTGTCTCGTGACATCAACAAATTCGCAATAGGACGTGATTTATTTCCCCATTCATGTACACAATATGCAAATGCGATGTGGAACTTTGGTGTGAGAGCTCCATTGCTGCTGTCGCTTCGTGATGGTGGTGATGGTGGTGCTGGTGCTGTGAATCCTTTCACCCTCTATGCAAGAGCACCCATCTACACATCAACAGGCTTATGTGCGTTCACATCACAGTGCGTTTCGATGGTTCAGAATAAAGGGAAACGTGACGGTTTCCCAGAAGTGATGCGAGTTGTAAGTAGGTATTATGACTATAGTCGAGGAACCTAAGGGCTCAAAATTTATTTTCATGTCGCTTCGAATATAATGCTAATGCTGAAGGTCTTAAAGTTAAAAGGCAGTCAATGATACTAGCTACAATTGCTTTAGATGAAATGACAATTGATGGGTTTGAAAGGAATCGACACATAAGTTTTTGGGTGTATATAAAAATTTTATGAAGAAAGGAATAATTGGCTAAGTTGGCTAGGTTAACCAATTTTTTTCTCAAAAGTGACTCCAACTGGTTTGTCGCCCCAACTACGCCCCAACACACACACGGAAAAAAAGGCTTGGTTGGAACAACCAAGTGCCTTGGTTATATATGCACCAGACAATTAATTGGTTAGACCAACCAAATTATTTGTTAGGCTACCAATTTCTTGGTTGGGCTAATCAAGTCACTTGGTAAGTTAATCAAGTCACTTGGTAAGTTAACCAAGTCACTTGGTTAGACCAACCAAGAAATTGGTAGCCTAACAAATAACTTGGTTGGTCTAACCAATTAATTGTCTGGCGCATATATAACCAAGGCATTTGGTTGTTCTAACCAAGCCTTTTTTTCCATGTGTGTGTTGGGCTAATCAAGTTACTTGGTAAGTTAACCAAGTCACTTGGTTAGACCAACCAAGAAATTGTCTGGCGCATATATAACCAAGGCACTTGGTTGTTCTAACCAAGCCTTTTTTCCGTGCATCACAGTGCGTTTCGATGGTTCAGAATAAAGGGAAACGTGACGGTTTCCCAGAAGTGATGCGAGTTGTAAGTAGGTATTATGACTATAGTCGTGGAACCTAAGGGCTCAAACTTTGTTTTCATGTCGCTTCGAATATAATGCTAATGCTGAAGGTCTTAAAGTTAAAAGGCAGTCAATGATACTAGCTACAATTGCTTTAGGTGAAATGACAATTGATGGGTTTGAAAGGAATCGACACATAAGTTTTTAGGTGTATATGAAAATTTCATGAAGAAAGAAATAATTGGCTAAGTTGGCTAGGTTAACCAATTTTTTTCTCAAAAGTGACTCCAACTGGTTTGTCGCCCCAACTACGCCCCAACACACACACGGAAAAAAAGGCTTGGTTGGAACAACCAAGTGCCTTGGTTATATATGCGCTAGACAATTAATTGGTTAGACCAACCAGGTTAACTTACCAAGTTACTTGATTAGTCCAACCAAGAAATTGGTAGCCTAACAAATAACTTGGTTGGTCTAACCAATTAATTGTCTGGCGCATATATAACCAAGGCATTTGGTTGTTCTAACCAAGCCTTTTTTTCCATGTGTGTGTTGGGCTAATCAAGTTACTTGATAAGTTAACCAAGTCACTTGGTTAGACCAACCAAGAAATTGTCTGGCGCATATATAACCAAGGCACTTGGTTGTTCTAACCAAGCCTTTTTTCCGTGCATCACAGTGCGTTTCGATGGTTCAGAATAAAGGGAAACGTGACGGTTTCCCAGAAGTGATGCGAGTTGTAAGTAGGTATTATGACTATAGTCGAGGAACCTAAGGGTTCAAACTTTGTTTTCATGTCGCTTCGAATATAATGCTAATGCTGAAGGTCTTAAAGTTAAAAGGCAGTCAATGATACTAGCTACAATTGCTTTAGGTGAAATGACAATTGATGGGTTTGAAAGGAATCGACACATATGTTTTTAGGTGTATATAAAAATTTCATGACGAAAGGAATAATTGGCTAAGTTGGCTAGGTTAACCAATTTTTTTCTCAAAAGTGACTCCAACTGGTTTGTCGCCCCAACTACGCCCCAACACACACACGGAAAAAAAGGCTTGGTTGGAACAACCAAGTGCCTTGGTTATATATGCGCTAGACAATTAATTGGTTAGACCAACCAAGTTATTTGTTAGGCTACCAACTTCTTGGTTGGACTAATCAAGTAACTTGGTAAGTTAACCAAGTCACTTGGTTGGACCAACCAAGAAATTGGTAGCCTAACAAATAACTTGGTTGGTCTAACCAATTAATTGTCTGGCGCATATATAACCAAGGCATTTGGTTGTTCTAACCAAGCCTTTTTTTCCGTGTGTGTGTTGGGCTAATCAAGTCACTTGGTAAGTTAACCAAGTCACTTGGTTAGACCAACCAAGAAATTGGTAGCCTAACAAATAACTTGGTTGGTCTAACCAATTAATTGTCTAGCGCATATATAACCAAGGCACTTGGTTGTTCCAACCAAGCCTTTTTTTCCATGTATGTGTTGGGCTAATCAAGTTACTTGATAAGTTAACCAAGTCACTTGGTTAGACCAACCAAGAAATTGTCTGGCGCATATATAACCAAGGCACTTGGTTGTTCTAACCAAGCCTTTTTTCCGTGCATCACAGTGCGTTTCGATGGTTCAGAATAAAGGGAAACGTGACGGTTTCCCAGAAGTGATGCGAGTTGTAAGTAGGTATTATGACTATAGTCGTGGAACCTAAGGGCTCAAACTTTGTTTTCATGTCGCTTCGAATATAATGCTAATGCTGAAGGTCTTAAAGTTAAAAGGCAGTCAATGATACTAGCTACAATTGCTTTAGGTGAAATGACAATTGACGGGTTTGAAAGGAATCGACACATAAGTTTTTAGGTGTATATAAAAATTTTATGAAGAAAGGAATAATTGGCCAAGTTGGATAGGTTAACCAATTTTTTTTATTGGGCCGACAGACTAGTTGGCTGTGACACTCACAAGTGACTCCAACTGGTTTGTCGCCCCCAACTAATTGATTTGTTTCTGTAACGAACTAGTTTATTTTCCCCTACCAATTTTGTCACTTGAATAAAATTCTATTCGCCATTCAACCAGTTATTTTTTTCCGTATAGTCTTGTTAACTATTAAGCTATTAATTGTCAAAGCCTTTCCACGCTGGGATTCTTTAATTCCAAGTAAATTCGACGGCACCTAATGAAACTGAAGTAATTTACGCAGGGAGAAAAAACGTTTTGCTAAGCCAGCAAATCCTTTGTTAAAATAGTGATAACATTACATTATTTGCCAGTCTAGCTACAAAAATTTGTTAGTCTTACAATTCGTCTTGTCAGCGTAAAAAAATTTTCTTGTTAAGCTAACAAATCTTTTAGCTGACAGCATTAATTGAGAGACAAAAACATATATTCGATCACAAACCTATTATTGAACCAATTATAATTAATTGGAATTAGAAATCACCTTCATCGAGTTAAGCCTTTTCAGAATGCCTTCCGAGTTACGTCAGTTCAATAATGATATTTGAGAAAAGTTAATTTGTTTTCGACTCGTGAGACGACTCAATTTGAAATTGAACGCTGAGATACCTCAGTTTAAATAATTTCCGTGAGTTACTTTAGTTTCATTCACTCCTGGAAGTCAGTTCTTTCAATTGGCCCAATAATCCTTAATCATAATCTTTAAGTCATGAAAGTATTTCAAATACATTTTCATTTAATGATTGTCCATCCTATGATTGAATGATTGCAAGAGGCGAACTCCTAGAAATGAATGCGGATTGCAAACCAACTTTTCTCGTCTGTCATTTTCACGATATCGCGTGTGTATCTTTGTGAGTCTCTTGGCGCTAATAAACCTGAATAATACCAGTGGCAATCGAGAAGAACCTCACGGCGGGAGCAATTCTTTGTAAATGCGTGCATATATCAAGCGATAAATCGGAAGACGAAAGGAAAGAGAGAATATTAAGGTGGAGGGGAAAGCGCAGAAGGATTACTGCACCGAATGGGATTCCCGTGATTTATCTCGACGAGATATCAACAGGGATAAGAATCTTCAGGTATCACCTCAGCTTCTGTGGTTCCTCGTCAACAATACAACCTCGATCCTCGATCCTCTATTCTAGTATCCCAGTATAATGATCCTACATCGATTTTGACCGCTCGTGGTCAGTTTTATTTTTAATTTTTTGTTCTGACCCAAGAATTGTCCAGTCATCTTTTGCGCGTCTCCTGGATGACGATCCTGGATCGACGATCCATGAAACTAATATGTAGGTCACTGCAACCTTGTGAAATTTGTCAAGGTGAGTGACGCGGCTATTGCGACTCGAAAAAACGAATGAAATATTCGACCAGTTATACTTAACAAGAGAATTTAGTGCTGATGCGTCTGTGGGACGCGGAACTGCGTGAATACATTAACATCTGCCGATTCGCAATGATTTGTCGCTGTCTGCTAAAACTGCACGTCGAAATGTCCAATTTTTTTTGTAGACTCGTTTCGTTTTTGGTCTTTCTATTTTATAGCACATCGGTAATGGAGGAATGTGACTACAAGTATTCACTGCCTTAGAGATATTATGTGATTTATAATGTAGACCCTGTGAGTTTCTTGGAAGAGAACATTAACATTTTTATTCACAACGTGGCAAGACATAAACGTTTGTGTTTTTATCTATATTTATTTTCTTGTATTTGGTGCATCAGATAATTTATATTAAGAAGGAGTATGCATAGGTAGCTCCTGTTGACCTTTCATCCTCTTTTCTACCCACGATACAATTTTATCCTTCACAATTCCAAAACCAATATGGTGAAGGCAGGACGAAGAAGAAGCAACCATATATTAATCAGATTTAATGGTTACATTGTCCAAGAGCTGACCTTTAACGTTCTATGGAACTAACATTTGCATCTTCTCTGCAAATCATCTGGCAATATTTCATACTTCAAAAAACTCGAAACTTTTTTTTGCGGTAACGATATTTCACATTGTTGCTACATTTCCGTAAGGAGATAGCAACTATTGCCATAGCAACTATTGCCATAGCAACTGTTGCCATAGAAACTATTGCCATAGGAACTATTGCCATAGCAACTATTGCCATAGCAACTATTGCCATAGTATCTATTGCCATAGCAACTATTGCCATAGCAACTATTGCCATAGTAACTATTGCCATAGCAACTATTGCCATGGCAACTCCTGCCATGGCAACCATTGCCACAGCAACCATTGCGACAGCAACTATTACCACAGCAACCATTGCCATAGCAACCATTACCATAGCAGTCATTGCCATAGCAACTATTGTCATAGCAACTATTGCCATAACAAATATTTCCATAGTAATTATTGCTATAGCAACTATTGCCACGGCAAAAATTGCCACAACCACCATTGCTACAGCAACCATTGCAATAGCAACTATTGCCATACTGACATAGCAACTATTGCCATAGCAACTGTTGCTATAACAACTATTACCATAACAACTATTGCTATAGCAACTATTGCCATAACAACTATTGCCATAGCAACTATTGCTATAGCAACTGTTGCCATAGCAACTATTGCTATAGAAACTATTGTCACAGCAACTATTGCCACAGCAACTATTGCCATAGCAACTATTGCCATAGCAACTATTGCCATAGAAACTATTGCTATAGCAACTATTACCATAGCAACTATTACCATAGCAACTATTGCTATAGCAACTATTGCCATAGCAACTATTGCCATAGCAAATATTGCCACAGCAACTATTCCCATAGCAAACTATTGTCACAGAAACTATTGCCATATCAACTATTACCATACCAACTATTGCCACAGCAACTATTGCCATAGCAACTATTGCCAGCGCAACTATTGCCATAGTAACTTTTACCATAGCAACTATTGCCATAGTAACTATTGCCATAGCAACTATTGCCATAGTAACTATTGCCATAGCAACTATTGCCATAGAAATTATTGCCATAGCAACTATTGCAATAGCAACTATTGCAATAGCAACTCTTGCAATAGCAACTATTGCAATAGCAACTCTTGCAATAGCAACTATTGCCAGCGCCACTATTGCCATAGCAACTATTGCCATAGTAACTATTGCCACAGCAACTATTACCATAACGATCATTGCCATGATAAGGAGGAAACCTTAATATAATTAATTTTCAAATATGCTTTAATACATTCTACCCGCTCCAAACTATCCACCGGTCTCTATAGAAAATGCAAAACCGTAAAAAACCCCGACGACCTCCATTCGTAAAATATATTTTCGAACTCAACAATGCCGAGAGTGAAAGAATTATGCGTAAGAGCGTACTTTTCATCCATTGTACCGTAGCCTACGATCTATGCGTCTCTCTGTAACTTCATCTTCGTAGTCTTGAAAACGAGCGTAGGAGTTGACGATGGGTACGCGCGGGATTGAAATGTATCTTGATCTTCGAAGTGGATTTACATAATTGCTTCGACCTCGCGCTGTCTGCGCAAATGCTTCGGAAATTCTCGTCGAGGAAGCGAGATGGACGACCCAGACGGAGACCAGGCTTTTTCTCTCTCGTAGTTACCAATGGCAAGAGGGGCACGCGATCGGGCGTCTACGCGATATTGGATTTCACGGGGCATCGGTAAAAGGCAGAAAACGAGCTATAAGATCTTTCACTGTAGTATAGCAGGTCCTAGTATACTGAGCTATCGTTATATACCGTACTATTACCTACTATACATGGAAAGTGTATTACTGTAGACTTGTCTTCAGGCGTCTCTGAGAAAATAGGGGAGAATGAGGTGGAAGCGGAAGAAAAGAGAGAATGAGAACCAGAAGAACGACGCAAGCGAGTTCCGGTCGCGCGCGGAAGCCGAGAACTGCTCGAAGGCCCTGGGTGATCGGCTCTTCCTTTTTCCCGCGGGACCATTATCTTCCGGCAGCCTGCTCGGCTTTCCTCCCTCCCTTCTCCCTATATACCCTTTCGGTTTTGCCTTTCTCATTTTATTTTCCAACGAGGCTCAAAGTATCGGCGAATTGTAGGCGTTGCGAACGAGCGAATAGAATCTATATGCGCTAAGCAGAGTTGTAAATGCCTAATACTTATAGAAATAATGATGCTGATACGATCAGCTCCATAATTATGATTTTATAATAATAACATGTAGCGATTGTAATACGATGATTAAACTTTTGAATGGCTGCAACAATTATTATTTTTCAATAAAAATTCACGGTAATCCTTTTGAAAAAATGGTAAAAAAAGTAATGCATTATTTATTTCTTCCATTTTTTCCACTATCTCTTGCAATACTAAAGCGAAAATTAGTATTTTTTTTCAGCTATTCAAATGTTTACACTCTATTTTATAATCACTACGTATTATTATTATGAAATCATAATTACAAAACAAATTGTACTGTTAACTATATCTCATGAATTAATGGGGATTTACAACTCTGGCGCTAAGGGGCCAAGAAACGAAAGAGTAATCTCTACGCCATGCATATTTAAATTATTAAATTATTTATTAAATTATAGCGAACATCGAAGAGTAAAATTATTAAAACGGTGAAAAATGAAAATGCAATTTGCGAGATCCAACTTTTTACTCTTGTTTTTTATAATTAGTTTTGTAACTTTTGAATTCCTTTATTCGTCCTGGACAAACGCATCATTAAACTATATTTTTTTGGACTCCAGAACCACAGAAAATTATTTTACTTGAAATTTTGGGTTTTTGAGGAAAAATAAATTCTGCTTGAATTGTGATCAATTTATCAATATCAATTAAATTAATAATGATGATTGAATGGTAAGTGTTCGACTTGGGGGCTAAACTTTAGAATTATAAACGGTGCAAGCGCATATTTAAATAATTAAATAATTCATTAAGAGGAGGGAGTCAGGTCAAAAAAATTGATTTTAGAAATTCAATATCATCCAAATCCTGTTGCATATAAAAATGCCCAACGCAGTATATTGTTGGTACTCGATGAAAGGATTTTTTACTGTCGTCTGACTTGCATATGCTTTTCAATATTATCTTAAGCAAAGTTCTTAGGTTTTCCATTCTGCGCATGATTCAGATCAAACTACAAGGGAGATTGGAATGGTTGACGTCTCATTCTCTTCTTCATGAAAATATACACCGGCTAAATGGAGCAAATGTTAATAAAAGGTGATATTTTTTAAGTGACATAATTATTAATAAATAAGTTTTATGCTATTTTCTAAATCAGTGATTATCTTTGCTTTCAGAATGAAAAAAAATTGTTTGCTCCATTTAGCCAATGTATCTTTTCATGAAGAAGAAAATGAGACGTCAACCATTCCAATCTGCCTAGTAGTTTCATCTGAATCATGCGCAGAATGGAAAACCTAAGAACTTTGCTTAAGATAATATTGAAAAGCATATGCAAGTCAGACGACAGTAAAAAAATCCTTTCATCGAGCACTAACAATATAGTGCGTTGGGTATTTTTATACGCAATAGGATTTGGATGATATTGAAATTCCAAAATCAATTTTTTTAACCTGACTCCCTCTCCTTAAATAATCGCGAACACCGAAGAGTAAAATTAAAAAGGTGGAAGATGAGAATGTAATTTGCGAGATCCAACTTTATACTCCTATTTTTAATAATTAGTTCTGTAACTTTTGAATTCAATTCTCGATCCTGGACAAACGCATCATTAAACTATATTTTTTATGATTCCAGAAAGACCGAGAATTATATTACTAGGAATTTTAAAAAAAGTTGTTCAAATTTTAATCAACTCATCAATATTAATTAAATTAATAATGTATGGGAAATGTTCGCTTAATGAAAATTTTCATTAATTCAATGTCACTACATTTCATTGAATTTCAAATTATATAAACAAAAAAAAATTAACTTAAACATATTATTTCCTTGACGACAAAAAACTGTTTGATATGCTGAAATCTCAAAAAGATTTCTTTTCATCAACGAAACTTTTTCTCTCTATATATTATTCAAATTATGATTAAAATGAAGTCAAATTATGCGAGCTGTATAATTTTATCGTCTGCACCAATGAACATACACAAAAAAAAAAGAAATTCAAAATATATTGCACAGAAAAAAAAATGTCAATGTTAATTTATTCATTCTCAACATCCACAGACGAATATTTATTTTTACTATTAATCACTAATTTTATTTAAAAAACAAGGATGCAAAGTAGAACCTTGCACATTGCTTCCTCATTATTTTTCGCATTTTACAAAGCTACCTCTATGAGGAAGTATGTTATTCAATTTTTGGCTTCCTCATAGAGGAAGCTTTGTAAAATGCGAAAAATAATGAGGAAGCAATGTGCAAGGTTCTACTTTGCATCCTTGTTTTAATTAGATAAATATACATGTTGTGGATTCGCTTTTTCTATTTCGTTATTGCGTTATTTCGTGATTATTAGAGCGTTTCCGAAGTGAATGTGATAATGTATATTTTTAAAAATATTTCAACATTCCATAAAATCAAAAATTTCATACCGTCCGTCACTAAATTATACATATATAATGGCTGAATATTGTTTTATTTATATACAAAATTTGAGCTCGCTATCTTAAGTTTTGCAAAAGTTACAATAGAGCGATAATGTCAATTTTTTGAAAAATTCAAAACATTATAAAATTTTTATGGCTCAACCGATCTTAACCAAATTCAATAGCGATCTCCGCCATATGAAAGCTCAAATTCATACCAATTTTTAGATCAATATCTCGAAAATTGAAAGAGTTATCGCGTAAACAGACATTTTTCAAAAAATTAAAAAACGCGTAATAATTTAACGATGAAGTGGATTTTAACAAAAATTTGCATGAACGATGAGGCTTGATCCCTCTATCTATGGTCCAAATTTCAGCTTGATATCTCAAGGCATTCCCGAGTTATAAAGGTTTACATTTTTCGATTGTGTAACATACACACACACATACACACACACACACATACACACACACACACACACACACACATACAGACATTTTTTCTAAATCACTTTTCTCGATGTTTTGGACCATTCTGAGTGTACTGACATGAAAATCTCGAAAAAAAAAATTTTCACGAAAACAAAGCTTCCTCTATGAGGAAGCAAAAAAGAAAACAAATTAATTTTTCAATCATTTTACAGTATTTTTATAATAGTCTGTTAACTATCGACAGGATCTTCTTAAAAATACTCGTGAACATAGATTGGCACACCCGTTATGGTTTTTTTCAGTGCTGCCTATGGTGGAACAGTGAAGCTGCTTTGCTGCTTGAACGTGAAGGTATAAAGATTGGAAGAAGATGCTACAGCGAAGGGTGAACTGGCCCTGAGGCTAAGAAGGCCTTCCGGCTTATCGCGTGCTATGTCGCCAGGGAGTAAATCCGTCAAAACGGTCTGGCTAGCTGCTGGTCTGCTATCGGTGCTTGGAGCAACGCAGACACTCGCTTCGAAAGTGAATAGAACGCCTGGGGAAAATTCACGAGGACAGCGTTTAATTATCGAGACTACGCGTCGTCGTGAATCAAGCTCGACGTCGCAGCAGCGGCAACGGCAACGGCAGTGAGTAACGAGGAAGTGTTTCTTCTCCTTTCTACCTACACATCCTCCAGTTTATATAGCAGCTTCCTCATCTTCCACTCTGTAGTCGTTGGAGCTAAGAGCTTCTGCATAATACAAACCAGAACTTTACATCTCATATATTTGTATATATAGCTTTCTCATTCCTAGCATTTACTGAATAAGAATTTTAAGTCTGATTCATGTCCGTTTATAATTCAAGCCGTATTTCGTGGACGACGTTGATCTGGTTTACGACCATTCCTAACATGCAAACTGTGCATCCTAATACTACTCCTAAGTAGTATTCTGAAAATCACGAGTAAAAAAAAAAAGAAGTCGCGGTACGACTACTAATTTCTACTTAAGGGAGATTATTACATTTTTTTAAAGCATGGGAAAAGATTTTTTTATTTATGTTGGTATTGCTTTAGACAAAATTGTATTAAAACATCTTAAAATATACATTTTAAAAAAGCGTGGGAAAATATTTTTGATTCATGTTAATATTGCTTTTGACAAAATTGCATAAAAACATCTCAAAATTTAAATTTAAAAAAAGCATGGAAAAATATTTTTTATTGATGTTAATGCGGGTGCGGGTCAAAATAGCGAATGACCAAAATAGGGAATGTCTAAAATAGCAAATTTGAAAATAAGGAACGTCTAAATATAGAATAACCATCATTATGAAATTCGCTATTTTAGCCATTCGCTATTCTGATTGCATTTTAATAAGATACGGGTCAAAATAGCGAATGGCTGAAATAGCGAATTTCATAATGATGACCATTTTAGATTCAGGCGTTCCTTATTTTGAAATTCTCTATTTACACCATTCGCTATTTTGGTCATTCGCTATTTTGACCCCCACCCGTTAATACTGCTTTAGACGAAATTGCATTAAAACATTTTAAAATATAAATTTGAAAAAAGCATGGGAAAATATTTTTTATTGATTTTAATATTGCTTTAGACAAACTTGCATTAAACCATTTTTAAATATAAATTGAAAAAAAGCATGGGAATATATTTTTTATTGATGTTAATATTGCTTTAGACAAACTTGCATTAAAACATCTTAAAACATAAATTTTACAAAGCATGGGAAAATATTTTTTATTATTGTTAGTATTGCGTTGGACAAACTTGCATTAAAACATCTTGAAATTTTTATTAAAAAAAAGCATGGTAAAATATTTTTTTATTGTTGTTAATATGGCTTTAGACAAACTTGCATTAAAACATCTTAAAAATTTAAAAAAAAAGCATGGGAAAATATTTTTTATTGATGTTAATACTGCTTTAGACAAAATTGCATTAAAACATCTTAAAATCTAAATTAAAAAAAGCATGGGAAAATATTTTTGATTGATGTTAATATTACTTTAGACAAACTTGGATTAAAACATCTTAAAATATAAATTAAAAAAAGCATGGGAAAATATTTTAATTGATGTTAATATGGCTTTAGACAAACTTGAATTAAACCATCTTAAAATAATTAAATATATAACTAAAAAATATTAAAAATAATAAAATATAAAATATAAATATATATAAAATAAAATAATTTAAAAAACTTTTTATCTATTTTCGCAATATTCTGGTTAACTAAATGCATCGATATTCAAATCAATAATATCAACAATTTAAAAAAAGTCATTTTTAGTCCTGAATTATAAAATAGAATATTACAAAAATAAGTACAATACAAGAAATACAATTGAGAGTCAAATCGATCCACTGACATAAAGATCGAAGTTATTATTCGTGATACGACCCGGATTTAAACGCTGACATTTAGTCTGAAGGTTAATCGAAAAATTGACTGGTGAATTTTAGTATCGGTCAATATAGTCTCGAATTTACGTAACACTCGATTGAAGGACGTAGAATATATGCGTCACTTGATGGAAAGCTGCTTTTCGACTTCCTGTACTTCGGTAGACTAAATTGGGGTTGATATATGCATGGACGTGGTCGCAGATATTGTTTTCGTTTCTCGATGCGAATCGAATCGAGTTATATCGGTTCTGTCCCTTTATAGCCCTCCGAATCGCGATATATCGGACGAGACCCTTTATAGCCCTTCGACGAGTCAACCCAACGCTAGGTATGACGTTTCCAGTCGATCGGTTTTGTGAATGAGGCTGGAATATTCCTGCTGCGAGGGAATCGAGTCGCTAGAATCATCCCCAAACATTGTTTCATTCTCCCGGAAACTTCGTACAATGTAAAACTGTAGAGAAGCATTCTCATACATTGTTGCAAAGTTTATGTCGCATTCCATAAGCTCAAACAGTTTCAGAGCTTTCGTTAAACGACTAAGAGAATGATAGACTCCAAAAAAAAAAGTGACATGATGATTTACAAAAAATGTAATTTACACCAAATTAATTTATTACGACGACGCATAGTTTTTTAAATTGACACCAGTGGTGCTAATTTGTAATACATGAAATATAATTTATAAGCAAATAATTTATATCCATAAATTATATATATATAAATTTATTTTTTAAAGTTTATTTTTGGACCAGTACAAAAATATGTAATAAAAAATTATTTAATTTATAAACAAATTATTAAATATATTTTTGTTCTGATCCAAAAATAAAATTTTTATTCTACAGTTTGTCAGTTTGCTAATTTTATATTGTGAATATTCCAAAAAGTAAGATTTTGGTTTAAAATCACACCATTTTTACATTTTACAATCTATTATCTAATTACAATTTTTACACTTCAAAAAAAAACGTTATATGATGATTTACAAAAAATGTAATTTACACCAAATTAATTTATTACGACGACGCATAGTTTTTTAAATTGACACCAGTGATGTTAATTTGTAATCCATGAATTATAATTTTTAATCAAATAATTTATATCCATAAATTATATATATATAAATTTATTTTTTAAAGTTTATTTTTGGACCAGTACAAAAATATGTAATAAAAAATTATTTAATTTATAAACAAATTATTAAATATATTTTTGGTCTGATCCAAAAAGAAAATTTTTATTCTACAGTTTGTCATTTTACTAACTTTATATTGTGAATATTCCAAAAAGTAAGATTTTGGTTTAAAATCACACCAATTTTACATTTTACAATCTATTATCTAATTACAATTTTTACACTCCAAAAAAAAACGTTATATGATGATTTACAAAAAATGTAATTTACACCAAATTAATTTATTACGACGACGCATAGTTTTTTAAATTGGCACCAGTGGTGCTAATTTGTAATTCATGAAATATAATTTATAAGCATATAATTTATATCCATAAATTATATATATATAAATTTATTTTTTAAAGTTTATTTTTGGACCAGTACAAAAATATGTAATAAAACATTATTTAATTTATAAACAAATTATTAAATATATTTTTGTTCTGATCCAAAAATAAAATTTTTATTCTACAGTTTGTCATTTTACTAATTTTATATTGTGAATATTCCAAAAAGTAAGATTTTGGTTTAAAATCACACCAATTTTACATTCTACAATCTATTATCTAATTACAATTTTTACACTGCAAAAAAAAACGTGACATGATGATTTACAAAAAAATGTAATTTACTCCAAATTAATTTATTACGACGACACATAGTTTTTTAAATTCACACCAGTGGTGCTAATTTGTAATACATGAATTATAATTTATAATCAAATAATTTATATCCATAAATTATATATATATAAATTTATTTTGAAAAGTTTATTTTTGGACCAGTACAAAAATATGTAATAAACAATTATTTAATTTATAAACAAATTATTAAATATATTTTTGTTCTGATCCAAAAAGAAAATTTTTATTCTACAGTTTGTCATTTTACTAATTTTATATTGTGAATATTCCAAAAAGTAAGATTTTGGTTTAAAATCACACCATTTTTACATTTTACAATCTATTATCTAATTACAATTTTTACACTGCAAAAAAAAAACGTGACATGATGATTTACAAAAAAATGTAATTTACACCAAATTAATTTATCACGACGACGCATAGTTTTTTTAAATTCACACCAGTGGTGCTAATTTGTAATACATGAATTATAATTTATAATCAAATAATTTATATCCATAAATTATATATATATAAATTTATTTTGAAAAGTTTATTTTTGGATCAGTACAAAAATATGTAATAAAAAATTATTTAATTTATAAACAAATTATTAAATATATTTTTGTTCTGATCCAAAAATAACATTTTTATTCTACAGTTTGTCATTTTACTAATTTTATATTGTGAATATTCCAAAAAGTAAGATTTTGGTTTAAAATCACACCATTTTTACATTTTACAATCTATTATCTAATTACAATTTTTTAAAAAATAAAAATTTCTCACGCTCTGTGAGAATCCTACAAATTTATAATCAAGAGTAGAAAATATCTTGAATAAAATATATTCACTAAAAAAAGGTAAAAGAAAAATTAAATAATATATTGAATATTCCACAAAGTAAGATAGGAGTTCTAAGATTAAGATTAAGGTAACATTTTGGTTTAAAATCACACCATTTTTACATTTCACAATCTATTATCTAATTACAATTTTTTGAAAGATAAAAATTTCTCTCGCTCTGTAAGAATCCTACAAATTTATAATCAAGAGTAGAAAATATCTTGATTAAAATATATTCACTAAAAAAAAGGTAAAAGAAAAAGTAAATAATATTGTGAATATTCCACAAAGTAAGATAGGAGCTCTAAGATTAAGATTAAGGTAAGATTTTGGTTTAAAATCACACCATTTTTACATTTTACAATCTATTATCTAATTAAAATTTTTTAAAAGATAAAAATTTCTCACGCTCTGTAAGAATCCTACAAATTTATAATCAAGAGTAGAAAATATCTTGATTAAAATATATTCACTAAAAAAAAAAGGTAAAAGAAAAAGTAAATAATATTGTGAATATTCCACAAAGTAAGATAGGAGCTCTAAGATTAAGATTAAGGTAAGATTTTGGTTTAAAATCACACCATTTTTACATTTTACAATCTATTACCTAATTACAATTTTTTGAAAGATAGAAATTTCTCTCGCTCTGTAAGAATCAAATTTATAACCAAGAGTAGAAAATATCTTGATTAAAATATATTCACTAAAAAAAAAGGTAAAAGAAAAAGTAAATAATATTGTCAATATTCCACAAAGTAAGATGGGAGCTCTAAGATTAAGATTAAGGTAAGATTTTGGTTTAAAATCACACCATTTTTACATTTCACAATCTATTATCTAATTACAATTTTTTGAAAGATAGAAATTTCTCTCGCTCTGTAAGAATCAAATTTATAATCAAGAGTAAAAAATATCTTGATTAAAATATATTCACTAAAAAAAAAGATAAAAGAAAAAAAGTAAATCATATTGTGAATATTCGGCAAAGTAAGATAGGAGCTCTTATCAATATCTCACATAAGCTGCCGAAAATAGGATACACGAAAGAAAGCGTTCGAAAAGGACGACAAAGAAAGAGAGAGAAAGCCGAGAAAGGAAGTCAAGAGTCTCCACGCTTCGACGCTTTTTTCGATCGAGCTACCGATCCCGCGACGTGACTTGGGAACAAAATGGGGAGGTTGTATCCCGGCGCCAAGCTGAGTGGCTCTCTAGGGCGATTCGATCTAAGTCCGACGTTCCTTCCAGGTTCCATGGGACCAAAAAGCGCGTTTCCGCCCCAGCTAGTCTTTCCACTGGGACCAAGAGACCAATGATACGCCAAGTCCTCCGGCATCTGCTACTGCTTATACCTAACCAATGCCTCCACTCAGTACACGATGCAGGTATATGACAGCGCAACAGTGGAATAGTTAACGGCATGGATACACACGTCTGACTGTATATCAACAGTTTATATGGGAGACCAGGGCTTATTGGATCATCTTGCGCACAAAAGATGCTCAACCCCTTCGCCCCTTCGCCAAATAAGAACATTCCGGGTCGAAAATCGTTTGGCAAAAATTCAGCGAACGAAAAAACCTTAAGGTATAACACCACTCTAGTGGAAAAGAAAACGGCCTAACTTTGACGATTTTTTTTTAGGGTATGAAAAATAGGAATATGTTTTCGTTTCAGAGGGTTTATTTAACACATATTGAAGTATGAAAAAAAAAAATTTTGTTATCGTTTTGATACAAAATGGCGGCGACAGACCGCATCTTGAAAATCGTCTTTTTTTTTAAACACATTCATGGGAGAATGGTTTTCTCGTAAAGTATAAGACCTGGAACAAAAAATCCAGGAAATTTATAATCTATATACTATTGGCTATGGAACTACCGAGGGGGTTTTTTTTAAATCGAATTTTGTAGAAATGGCGCGCTTTTGAAAAAATGAATCGATTTTTTGCCAAAAAATAATAAAAAACGGCCTAACTTTGACGATTTATTTTGAGGGTATGAAAAAAAGAATAGGATTTCTTTTCAGAGGGTTTATTGAATACATATTGAAGTATGAAAAAAAAAATTTTGTTATCGTTTTGATACAAAATGGCGGCGACAGAGCGAATCTTGAAAATCGTCTTTTTTAAGACACATTCATGGGAGGATGGTTTTCTCGTAAAGTATAAGACCTGGAACAAAAAATCCAGAAAATTTATAATCTATATACTATTGGCTATGGAACTACCGAGGGGTTTTTGTTTTTATCGAATTTTGTAGAAATGGCGCGCTTTTGAATAAATGAATCGATTTTTTGCTAAAAAATAATTTAAAAAATGGCCTAACTTTGACGATTTATTTTGGGAGTGTGAAAAAAAGAATAGGATTTCTTTTCAAAGGGTTTATTTAATACATATTGAAGTATGAAAAAAAAATTGTTTGTTATCGTTTTGATACAAAATGGCGGCGACAGAGCGCATCTTGAAAATCGTCTTTTTTTTAAAACACATTCATGGGAGGATGGTTTTCTGGTAAAGTATAAGACCTGGAACAAAAAACCCAGAAAATTTATAATCTATATACTATTGGCTATGGAACTACCGAGGGATTTTTTTTTCAATCGAATTTTGTAGAAATGGTGCGCTTTTGAAAAAATGAATCGATTTTTTGCCAAAAAATAAGCAGCAAATTGACTATTAAAAAAAAAGTTGACGTTAAATTTAAAAAAACGGCTAAGTACTTCAATAGAGAATGTAATTGCGAAGCTACTATCAAAATTTCAAATCAATCCATGCAACGGTGTTCAAGTAATACGTTCTCCCAATTTGAAAAAAGTCGTTTCGAGAAAAACGCCTTAAAGTTTTACGAGCACTTATCATAAAAAGATATACCGGCTAAATGGAGAAAATGTTAATAAAAGCTAATATTTTTTAAGTGACATAATTAATGATAAATAAATTTTATGCTATTTTCTAAATCAGTGATTAACTTTGCTATCAGAATGAAAATAAAATAGTTTGCTCCATTTAGCCGGTGTATCTTTTCATGAAGAAGAAAATGAGACGTCAACCATTCCAATCTGCCTAGTAGTTTGATCTGAATCATGCGCAGAATGGAAAACCTAAGAACTTTGCTTAAGATAATATTGAAAAGCATATGCAAGTCAGACGACAGTAAAAAATCCTTTCATCGAGTACCAACAATATAGTGCATTGGGCATTTTTATATGCAATAGAATTTGGATGATATTGAATTTTCAAAATAAATTTTTTTTACCTGACTCCCTCCCCTTAAGTGTGTCTTCACTTCTTTTGTCAATTTTTTTAAGTCAAGTGTTTTAACTAACCCCTGTTCCATTTAGCCCCGGTCTCCCTCCCTTAGCCAAACCAACCGGAGATTCAACTTCGACGCTCACTCGTCGTTATATATCCACAGCAAAAGCCTTCGGGTACTTTGAACTCGATGAATTATTTACTACGATGCTAACATGAGGCCAGGTTGTGGATATATCTACATTCCTTGATGTTGTCACCGCCCGGGGGTTCGCACCGCCTACGAGCTTCAAGCAAACCAGAGAGGAAGAGGAAGAATGAAATGTTAAAGAAAAAAAAACGAAATACTAAAAACAAACAAAGAAGTAAGAGAAGAGTCCGGAGTACATATAATACGTACGTACGCGCGTGCCTCACGTACCTAACGTGCGTTCACGTAAGTTATACGTTAGCTCGTATTATACGTGTACGCGCCAGAAAAGCGAACCTGAGTCTCTGCTTTGCTGTCGCGAATACAAGAGACTCACGATGTTTCCAATACCATCCAGGAACCCTACGGCTACGAAGACCACCGACCCCATGGGATGCATCGTCATATCTTCATATTTTTAATGAAGGAAGCAATAAAAAAATATATATATATTACATATTTTATTGTTTAAAGCAGGAATTATTCTGGTTGATGAACTGCTAAGCGAGAATTTAATGGAAACGCAGAAATTGATTTAATAATTTATTTTAGGAAAAAGTGCCATGGGGTTCAATGGGACAGTCCGAGATTTCATGACATTTAAGCTTAACTGTATAAGCAAATTAGCTTAAAACCTAGGAAATAATTATGGGCTCATTGAAGGGTTTTTAAAATTTAGTTTGGGAATAGAGTATTGAATTAGACTTTAATGAGCCCTTAATTATTTCATAGGTTTGAGGTCAATTTGGTTATATGCACCGAGAGAAAAGATTTCATTGACGCCAAAGAAATGGGTGGTTTGATTTTTTTTTCATTGTTTTCAACGAAATAGTGCATTTGAATTTCAAAGAGAACATTTCATTGCCTGTAAATAAAGATTTACTTAGTGAGCATATAATAAAGAAACAGTTTCATTGTTGTAAAGAGACGTTTTAATTGGTTCAAAGAAACATTTTCATTGATCTCTCTCTCGCACCTAACCTCACTTTTTTGTTTTCCGGTTCTCCCGAACGAACGGCTTCGAGTTTCGAGGAGCCAGAAGCTTAGCCTATTTCTGCCATACTTCCTTACATACTCACAAAATTTAAGCTTTATCTGTCGCGTACTTCAGAAAAAAATAGGTTTCGAAATTTTGAGCTGATAAGAAGAAGGTTTCATTGAATCAGAGACGATATCTTTGAAATCAATGAAAAAGCTTAATTGGTTTAAAGAAATCCCGAGTAAAAAAATTATATATAGTCCGACATATAGAATTGGGCATATATGGTCTGTATAAATTCTATATACAATCTATATGCAATCTATATATAAGATCACTTGTAAAGTTGAGTTTATGTATAAATTGTATATAGTTTTTATAAAATCTATATATACTATATATTTGTATTTTACACAATTACATTTTATAAATTTTATATTTAATTATTTTATTTTAATTAATATCTTATTTTATAAATTACAATTTATATTTTATAAATTGTATATAGTTTTTATAAAAACTATATATACTATACTATATATACTCTATATATAATTTTTTTACTTGGGATGTTTCTTCGAATCAATGTCACTACTTTTCATTGAGTTTGAGATCATTCAAAGAAAACATAGTATTGAAATTCAAGTATTTCATTTCATTGGCAAAGATTTCCGTGAATCAATGAAACTTTTTCTCTCGGTATGGCTAATGTTGAAAAATTTCGAATTTTTAGACAAATCAGATGTACTTATAAATAATTTTGATGAAATAAAGCTCCATAGTGTGTGAATCACTCCAAATGCGATGATTTTCATCGCATTTAGTTCTTATTTGGTAATTGCGATTTTCTTCGGTGGCTGCTAATATTTTGATAGTGTTATCAGTTACATTTCATATTCTTGCGATCTCTCAAGCAAACTTTACAGTATTCATCATCAGATAGACGCATAGATCTTTAGAATAAGTAAAAAAATAACATTTTTAAGGTCGTTTGAATAAAAACATGGTTCATGGGTTCCCCCTATTCTGTTATGTTTAGGATCACGCGTATCCTTTCTTTTCTGGCATTGTACGGCCTTTTAATATTATTCCCGAGCTTTTCGTTTCGTTCGCATTGTTATTCAGTCGTGCATTTCGAGGTAGCATAACCAGGAGTTAAGGATAATGGGAGATCGTCAGGAACCGGGGGAATGTACGGGACCATGAATATGTCAGTCATTGAAATCTCTGTATAATTCGATCGTAAGTCCGCTAAGAATCTCGTCACAAAATCGTGAACCTAAACAAGGGTGAAACGAGTATATAGCTTAAGGAGAAAAAAAAGCAGCCCACGATCTACAAGGTTGCCCGTGGCTACGCATACTCGCATTATTGTAATGCGAGACGGTGAAATAAAGCTTGAGGTCGACCTTGAGACGTATAAAATCCTTGCAAAAATAACGGCGACGACGAGCGAAGGGTGTGATCCTTGAAGCACGCCTTTAGCAATTCAACGACGTGAATATTTACGGACCATTTGAAATCCGGTATAACGCTTGTCCAGTCATTCTCTTCCTTACACGTTTCTGAAGTAATAATCGTGAAGAGATAAAAATAGTATCAAACGCGAAAGGGGAATATCTCAACGGGACGACACGACGGGGAATGGAATGCACTAGGGGTTAGAACGCGCACTCTGACCACGGGAATTTTTCTGAGGGCATTCATCGTACGTGCCGGATTTTCCTTACACACAGACTCGTGGAGACAGAGAATGGATGTGACAGAGACACGAACTTTGGACACAGAAAGATTTCTTGTTATATGCCTGGGTGTAGTCATTGGCCTCTTAATCCTTGGACTATCAGAAGAGGAACATTTTTCATCCTCCATTTGTTTTAAATCATCATACGGAGATTTGTTTGGTTTTTTTAAATGGAAATAACCACTTTGTGTTAGAATAAGCAGTGAATTTAATGAATTTAAACTTATTTCAATGTTCATATGGCCAACAACTATAACTGCCTAAGTTCGTCATTGTTAGGAGACAAAAAGAATTTGTGTCAAAAGTGCGGATGCAGTGATTGGCCCCTTAATACTTGGAGTACCAGAAGAGGAACGTTTTCCATCCTCAATTTTTTAAAAATCATCGTACGGTGATTTGTTTGGTTTTTTTTATTGGAAATAACCACTTTGTGTTACGAGGTTTAGAGAATAAGCAGTAAATCTGTAATAGTGGTATATTTTATGCTTTTTTCAATGATCATATGGCCAATAACTATAACTGTCTAAGTTCGTCATTGTTAGGAGACAAAAAGAATTTCTGTCAAAACGGCGGATGCACTGATTGTCCCCTTAATCCTTGGAGTACCAGAAGAGGAACATTTTTCATCCTTCATTTTGTTTAAGTCATCATACGATGATTTGTTTGGTTTTTTTTTATTGGAAATAACTATTTTGTGTTACGAGGTTTAGAGAATAAGCAGTGCATTTGTAATAGTGGCATATTTTATGCTTTTTTCAATGATCATAAGGCCAATAACTATAACTGTCTAAATTCGTCATTGTCAGGAGACGAAAAGAATGTTTTTCAAAAGTGTGGATGCAGTGATTGGCCCTTTAATCCTTGGACTACCAGAAAAGGAACGTTTTTCACCCTCCATTTTAAAAAAATCATCATACGGTGATTTGTTTGGTTTTTTTATTGGAAATAACCACTTTGTGTTATGAGATTTAGAGAATAAGCAGTAAATTTATAATAGTGGCATATTTTGTGGTTATTTCAAGGATCATATGGCCTATAATTATAACTGTCTAAGCTGGTCATTGTTAGGACACAAAAAGAATTTCTGTCAAAAGTGCAAATGCCGTGATTGGACCCTTAATCCTTGGAGTACCACAAGAGGAACATTTTTCACCCTCCATTTTTAAAAAATCATCACACGGTGATTCGTTTGGTTTTTTTTAAATTGGAAGTAACCAATTTGTGTTACGAGGTTTAGAGAATACGCAGTAAATTTATAATAGTGGCATATTTTATGCTTATTTCAATGATCATATGGCCAATAACTATAACTGTCCAAATTCGTCATTGTCAGGAGACGAAAAGAATGTTTTTCAAAAGTGTGGATGCAGTGATTGGCCCTTTAATCCTTGGACTACCAGAAGAGGAACATTTTTCACCCTCCATTTTTTAAAAATCATCATACGATGATTTATCTGATTTTTGTTTCGAAATAACCACTTTGTGTCACTAGGTTTAGAGAATGACCACTAAATCAGTAATAGTGATATATTTCATGTTTTTTCCAATGATCTTATGGCTAATAACTATATTTGTGATCAATAAATGTTTATTGCCATATTTCATGCTGTTTCTAATGATCACATGGGTTTATATGAAATGGCCAATAGCATTATAAGCCTTAAAGGCAAATGTCCAAGCTCAATATCGTTTGAAAACAGGTATTTAATTTTCCGGCAAAACGCTTCATTCCCCGTTGGCATAAAGTATTTATGTTCATACTCCGTTGTTACGCCTCCACGAGAAAATCCTTAAGATATATGTAGAATCGTAAGAACCGAGACTCAGCAGAAGCGGAGACAAAGAAATAGCAACGAGGGTCGTTAATGACCGTTTCTTTAATTGGCTCTCAGATAAATTACAAAGTCCATTATCTAATATGCAAAAAACAGGATGAAAAGTTTGATACTGGAATCTGTTCGTAGTGGTCCATGGGGGGACACTTTGCGCCATAATCCAGTGCAGTATCTTCGCATAACGAACGGGAGGGACTAAAGGGTGAAACGCAGGAAGAGGAAAAAAGATGACTGTGCATCAGGAGAGAGAAAAAGAACAGGAAAAAATGCCAAGGGATGAAGTGGAGAAAATAAGGAAGGAAATGCAGTGGAATCTAGGTGGAGATAGTGGAAGGCTACAGCTTCCGGTGCTTCGTTCCTTCGCATCTTTCTTTTTCACTTCGTTTTTCTTTTTTTCCCTCCTTTTTCCCTGAGTTTCCTCTCGGCACGGAAGGTGCAGCGAAGAGTACTATAGTGGTGTGCGGTATCCAAAGGTTCACTACTGGCTGGAATGCATTTTCTACTTTGCAGAAGCAGAGCAGCAGGAGGTCCGATACGTACTGTAGAGTGCAGCACGAGACGGAAAAGGTGGAAGAGCGGTGGAGCTCTTCAGTGCTCGGACATACTAGCCCCGGCAACATTGAGTTTAATGGGAGCAAGGCCAAGGGTTATTCCTCCCCGATAGTCGCTCGGGTGCTTGGCTTCTGGTGCTTCTATGGGCATTAATATACCTACGTTTGTGAGGACGTGGGGTTTGGTACAACCGGCAGGGACTCCAAGATCACGAGTTGCTCTCTGTGCTCCGGGTGAACAGCGGCAGCACCACCACCACCACCAGCAGCAGGAGCTCGTACCTCACGCTCCTTTATCGTGAATTATGAGAGGCTCTAGGGCCACGAGAGCGCCACGCGGAGCGAATAACGTTCGCACCGGTTTTCTCGGCTATTGCGCTGGATATCTTTTTCTCTCTCTCTCTCGACGTATAATCGCACGTGCTTGATCCTCGGAATCAAAGTACGCTGTAATATCTTCGTTTATTGTCTTCATATATGTAGTTCATAAAGTTGTTTGATTGTCACGAGTCCTGTTGAACTTCTTAGGGTTTATAAGTCCTGAGAGGATCAGCATTATAAAAGTTACCATATAAACTCTAGAAACCGCATTGGGTCATTTAAAGTACACTACTTTAAGTATCCTAAGGAGGTCCCCATCCCCTACTGTCCCCCTACCTCATCAGGACAGGAGTGAGATTCCAACTTCAATGAGGTTTCTACCCCCCACTTCTCACTTCATTGGGGTTGGCGGAGGGAGTCAGACCCCTACCCCTTATCTCCCCCCTACCTCATCAGAACAAAGGGTGAAGTCCCTACTCCAATGAGGTATCCCCTTCCCCCCCAACTCATTGGGGTGGGTGGGAGGTTCCTATTTCAATAAGGTTGCTACGACCTACCCCACACCTCATTGGGCTTGACGGGAGGTACCCCCTACCTCATTGGGTAGGGGGTGGCCCTATCGCAATCAGGCTATCTCGTTGAGGTTGACGGGAGAAGTCAGTCCCCTACCCCCTATCTCCCCGCTCATTAGAACGGAGGGTGAAGGAGGACTCTAATGAGGTCCCCACCTTCTACCCCCTCACCTCATTGAGGTTGACGGGGGAGTCAGACCCCTACCCCCTATCTCCCCCCTCATTAAAACGGAGGGTGAAGGAGGACTCCAATGAGGTCCTCACCCTCTACCCGCACAATTCATTGAGGCGGGTAGGAGGTTCCTACTTCAATAAGGTTGCTACCCCCTGCCCCCCACTTCATTGAACTTGACGGAAGGTATCCCTTACCTCATTAGGTAGGGGGCTGATCCTATCCCAATCAGGTCCCTACCCCCTATCTCCCCCTTATCTCATTAGAACAGGGGGTGATGTCCCCACTCCAATTAGGTCTCTACCCTCCACTTCCCAACTCACAGAGATGGGTGGGAGAGGTCCTCCCTAATATCATTAGGCAAGGGAGGGGGCGCTACCCCAATGAGGTCCCTACTTCCCTCCCCTACCTCATTGAGTACGTAGATCCTCCAAGTACTTGATATTTTTAAATTCCCCTATTTGCCCTTTTCTCCCCGGGGCGGTTTATTCGAAGTCCCATTCTAAGGTGTATGATCTGATTATTCTAAGATTTTCCAAATACGGTTATAAATTTAGAGCTACTGCGAATACGCGAAGCCGGCGAGCGAAAATAACCTGCAAGTATATAATAATATAATAATCTTAATTTCTGCACAAGTTCCTATTTGGATATATTTTGAGCAATCTCCAATATCGTAATTCTTATTGGTTATTGATTTATTCGTACTAATCAAATAGCATATACAGAATTACATGTTACAGTATTACGCCTAAAATAAATTACATGCTCTAAATAACTAACATCAATCCAACAAACGTAGAAGATTCGATATGAGAATAGCTTGGGTAGCGTTAACAAAATTAAGAGAGTCCGCATGCAGATTCTCGAGTCACCGGATTCTGGGCAACCAATTACACGCCGCATAATTGGATGACCTAGTAAGAATGTGAAATAGTTCGTTGTTTCGAAACGTGCGCACAGTCTCTCGAAAACCAATCAATAAGCGAAGCCCAGCACAATGTAATCCAGTGTTCACTATATTGTACACCAAATCCACAATTTTTCTTCCACTTCTAATATAGTGCAAATCAAGAGAAGTCAGAATATTGGAATAATCGTAATCAAGGTATGAAATTGACTAAAAAAAGGTTGACAGGAAGCAAACCATAAAAACTTATGGACCATACATTGGATATTCTTTAAGGTACATGTGTGTGAGGAGACTAAATAAGTTACGCACTGTTAAGGCTCCAGAATCATGGAACTGTGACGCTTAATGCAGCCCAACAATCAAGACGCATTATTCACATTAACCTACTTGTAATTTATTTTTTCCGACAACTCAAACATTAATTAGGTAGTTGATGCTTTGTTTATAATGTAAATTACTTTTAAGCTACTCTCAACATATTTCCTATGATCCTAACTATCACATCCGAGTCTCTTACAGCGTCAAACATTGGACCGAATCCCTTGGAAGAAAAAAACAAGAGACCGATGAACACATTTCACACTACCAGCGACTCTGGATTGATGTATTTGAAGCCATCGATACATCGATGGGATCATCGTACACCATGAATGACTATTGTCCTCGAAATTGAAAGAGTCCTTCACGCTCCCGTCTCCAATTTTACGAGCCCGTCAAGGACTCATCCAATTTAGAGGATACTTCAGAACAGATTGGACAAAAAATTGTCCATTTCGCCAGATCTGGAGAACCTGGAGTAGGTCAGCCAAAAAGTGGTATGAAAAAGAAAGACATAAATTGAACTGGAAATGACCATCGTAGTCGATCCACATAGATACCAATCCACCAAGCAGACCTTCGATCTCGTCAAGTTTTTCATTTAAAACGTCAACCGATCGATCAAACGTTTTTTAACCGGCATTCGGTCATATCTTCAGGACAAGATCAAGAGTCTTGAAGTTCACTTATTCATTCCACACATCTTCCATGACCGATGCCAAAGTTGCTTCTTCTACATCGAGATCCAAGATTCTTCGTTTAGTAATTCCTTCTTTTTTTTCTCGCCCGAGTGAACCAGACTCAATTTTCACCGAGTATCCTATTCGATAAATCCCAAAGACCTTTCGAACGATAGACACACAAGCACAGAGCTTTTTCAACACTCTCGACCTCCATCCAGCTGAATCGCACGTGAATTCTTGGGGAGAATTTTACCGATCACGGCGAGGCCAACATTGGAATAGAGTTGAAAGTGTACTCGTTCGATTTTCAGTTCCAAGAGATGCCACTGACTCTCGTGCTGCCCTGAGTCTCGTTCAGACTGACCAGCCGGGCGTGCACCAGCACTTTCAGTGCTTCGAAGAATACGAGTTTCCATTGTATTCCTTCCGACTTGCAGCACCAAAGCCGAGAGTGGAGTGTGGATCGTAGTTCTAGCTTTTCAACGCGCGAGCCTCTCGAGCGTAGATAAGATATGGTGTATCGTACACACTTGAGGAGGAAGTGTACTACACACATAATGGACAAGTGCAGCACCACTTTGAAAGCTGAATAATTGAGAAAATCATGACCACTGGCCACGCCACTTTGAATGGATTACGTGATTCTAATTGTCGTTTACCACTGTTAAACACGTTTCTTTTGGCTCGTCTAACCTCTCTCTACCTTCGGTTACGCTACGAGAGCTCGTTTCCGTTATGGCACACGTACTCACGATTCGCGAAACACAGGAAATTCAAGGGAAAAACAAACCAACAGGAGTTTTACAAACACGCAATGCGAAAGGTTTTTGTGATAAGCACAAACATTTGCCAGCATTCAAATGGCTGTATATACACTGAGAAAAAAAATGTTATAATTAACTAAATCGGCTATGTTGGTATGAGGTGCTTCGACGAATGACGGCTTATGACTTTTTTCTTTTTTGTGGTTTAACGTTTCACCCTGATCAGGGCCTCTTCAGAAACCATTATTATTTAACATCTTAAATCTATGTACAAACAAAAAAATATATAAAATAATATTTTGTATAAAAAATTATAAAAATAATATTGGTCGTGTTAATTCTAAGTTTCATTACAATTTTATTAACTTACCGATGAGTTTGTGACCTCATACTTTGTTTATGTTTCGTATTTGTATATTTGTTGTTTGACAAAATAGACGTTTTCCTCTCGTGTTGCGCTTTTGGTGTGGTTGGTGACCGAAGCACTTCATACCAACATATCCTTCATAAACGGCTTAAGCAACGCTTAACAATCATAACTAAATCGGCGTTCACCCTCGTTCAAATGAATTTTTAGTTGGTACAACAAATATTTTGGTTACCGCAAATATATTTTAGTCAACCAAATCAAATAATTATTGAAGAAACTAAACATTTGGTTGTCCTACACGAGAAATTCGTTTGAACGAGGGCAAACGCAGATTTAGTTCATTTCTACATTTTTTTTTCTCAGTGTATTACATTTTTTAAATAATTAAGTGCTTCATTCAATATAATAAGTATTTACATTGCACTTTTTTTTTAACGAATAGATAACCGTTTGCCCATGTGTAAAGTGTAAAACGTATTGGGGTTTAACGCGAAATGATCAATGAATGAAAATAAAAATAATAAAGATAATTTTTTTAAATAAAAATAAAAAAAGGATGTAAAGTAGAACCTTGCAAATTGCTTCCTCATTCTTTTTTGCTTTCTGCAAAGCCGCCTCTATGAGGAAATTTCTTTATTTTATTTTTGACTTCCTCATAAAGCAAGCTTTGCGAAAGATGAAAATTATTTACGAAGTTGATGATTTCTGACGTTTTACGAAATCCAGAGTGACACCAATAAATTTTTTTAAAAATTCAAAATCACGTAAAATCCGAACCGTTTTACCGATCATCACCAAATTTGGTACGTAGTAGGGCTGAATGTTATTTTTCTTGTGTAGAAAATTTCAGTCGATTAGTTGAAATTTTACCTGAATTAGAGCAAAACGAAAATTTTTCGAAAAATTCAACATCTCATAAAAACCGAACCGCTTTACCGATTTGGCCCAAATTCAATACCAAAGGTTCTATCACTTTGTTCAATTTACATACGAAGTTTCAGCCTGATAGCTAAAAATTCGTTCGAGCTAGAGCATTTAGGTACTTTTTTCAAAATTTTAAAATTCTTGTAAAAATGAAATGCATTAAGCGATTTTTGTAAAATTTATATCAACTGAAGATTAGCCAGTACTGTACACGTTGTTTAAATTTTAGCTGATTCGGTCGAATATTTTACAAGTTACAGTGGTATGAATTTTTGGCCTTCCATCACAAACACATACATTCATCCGAACAATTTTTCTAAACCACTTTTCTCGACGTTCCAGACCACTTTAAACGTTTTAACATGAAAATCTCGAAGAAAAAAATTTTCATGAAAACAAAGCTTCCTCCATTAGGAAGCAAAACTAATATCGAGAAAAGATAATAACAATAATACCGAGATATTACTAATAATAATAATTAATAATTATTTTTATTTATTTTATTAGTTTTTCTCGATATTAATTTTGCTTCCTCATGGAGGAAGCTTTGTTTTCATGAAATGTTTTTAAATATAATAGTAATTTTTTTAGTAATAATAATTATTAATTATTATTATTAGTAGTATATTAATAATTATTATTATTAATTATTATTATTTTATTTACGGATTTCTCCTTTACATATGTAGTTACACTATGTGATTCGAAAACACGAGATCAAAAATTATTAATAAATATACATACGATCTTTTTTAAAAACAAATAAGAAAAACCAGATACTGGGCGGGAGTCAAAATAACGAATGATTAAAATGGCGAATGGTTAAAATAGCGAATTTCAAAATAAGGAACGTCTGAATCTAGAATTGCCCTCATTATGAAATTCGCTATTTCAGCCATTCCCTATTTTTATCATTTGCTATTTCGACCTCCATCTTATTAAAATGCAATCAAAATAGCGAATTACCAAAACAGCGACTGGCTAAAATAGCGAATTTCATATTGATGAAATTCTATATTTAGACGTTCCTTATTTTGAAATTCGCTATTTTAGCCAGTTGCTATTTTGGTCATTCGCTATTTTGACCCCCACCCCAGATACTATCCAATATGATGAAAGAGATATTATACTAAGATTTTAACGTGTGTCTCTTATTTACTACGACTTATTGCATTCATTTAATTAATAATAATAGATAATAATAATAAAAATAAGAATGATAATTAAATTTAAGATATAAAAAAATGACATCTTTGAAAAATTACTAGTGAGATCTTGACTTGATTTTTGGATGATTTGAACGTTTTAGATTATGTTTTGTATTTGAGTGGTTAGATAAAAGTCACGATGATTGTTTATGACACAAATTGTAGATAGAGACTCGAGTAAACACTTAAAATGGCGGTGGATGGTCTGGCACGTCATTCATGACAAAGATCGTACCGAAATCGCTCTTTATCGCAATGCGAGTGGTGAACGGGGACACAAAGTCATTCGAGAGTAGCTAATTATGGCGAGCCATGAGCGCGCCTCTCGTCTGCTTAGGGGTTGAAACTTTACGAGACTCCGTCGGGACTCAACGTAATGGAATTGTAGGATTAACGGGCTTGCACTTGTACGGCCACCGTCGACGTCGTCGCAGTCGTAGTCGTTGTCGTCGGTGGTCGGATTTTCCTCATGAACGTCCGCCGTAAGACGAAGCGCCGTCCCGCGCGATCGACCACTTAGTGCTCACGTGATTGTCGTTTATAGTAATTGCTACGACGTTAGTTGTGATGGATAGCAGATTTATTAAAAATAAGTAACCCAATCCTGTAATATATCTGCTGAAATGTTTTTAAACGCAAAATCAAACTTTTCGAATTACGTCCTCTTTTGCAGATTGGAGTTTTAAGACTCCATTACATTTAAAAACTAAGAATCGATGGGAAACTTATTAAAAAAAGAGGCAAAGTAGAAGCTTGCAGATTACTTTCTCATTATTTTTCACTTATTACAAAGATTCCTCTGTGAGGATGCCAAAATTGATTAATATACTTCCTTATAGAGGAAAAATAATGAAGAAGCAATCTACAAGGTTCTACTTTATATTCTTTTTTAAAAAAGGATGCAAAGTAGAACCTTGCACATTGCTTCCTCATTATTTTTCACTTTTTACAAAGCTTCCTCTGTGAGGATGCCAAAATTGATTAATATAATTCCTCATAGAGGAAAAATAATGAAGAAGCAATGTGCAAGGTTCTACTTTGCATCCTTTTTTAAAAAAGGATGTAAAGTAGAACCTTGTAGATTGCTTCCTCATTATTTTTCGCTTTTTACAAAGCTACCTCTATGAGGAAGTATGTTAATCAATTTTGGCTTCCTCATAGAGGAAGCTTTGTAAAAAGCGAAAAATAATGAGGATGCAATGTGCAAGGTTCTACTTTGCATCCTTGTTTTATTTTATTCTTATTTTCTGATGTTTTACGAAATGCAGAGCGAAACCAGTCAATTTTTTTTAAAATTAAATTAACGTAAAATCCGAACCGCTTTACCGATCATCACCAAATTTGGTACGTAGCAGGGCTGAATGTTATTTTTCCTGTGTAGAAAATTTCACTCGATTATTTGAAATTTTACCTGAATTAGAGCAAAACGAAAAATTTTCGAAAAATTCAAAATCTCATAAAAACCGAACCCCTTTACCGATTTGGCCCAAATTCAATACCAAAGGTTGCATCACTTTGTTGAATTTCAATACGAAATTTCAACTCGATAGTAAAAAATTCGTTCGAGCTAGAGCATTTACGTACTTTTTTCAAAATTTCAAAATTCTTATACAAATGAAATGTGTCAATCGATTTTCCCGAAATTTATACCAATTGAAGATTAGGTAGTACTGCACATGTTGTTTAAATTTCAGCTGATTCGGTCGAATAGTTTAAAAGTTACAGTTAAATGAATGTTTGGCCTTTCATCACACACACACACACACACACACATACACACATACATCTGGACAATTTTTCTAAACCACTTTTCTCGATGTTTTAGACCATTCTGAGTAATCTGACATAAAAATCTCGAAATTTTTTTTTTCATGAAAACAAAGCTTCCTCTATGAGGAAGCAAAACATGATAAAAAGGCTTGTAACCGGTATTTTCTGGGGTAGAATATACGACTTGAGAACGATAGTGAAGATCAAAATTCGATATCTTGATGAAGAAAAAATGTAGGTTGGATTTTCCGACCGGAAGTCGGATCTGTAAATTCTGGAATCAGAAACGGAAAAAAGACACTTTTTGCCTCCTCATAGAGAATGCTTTGTTTTCGTAGAAATTTTTTTTTCGAGATTTTCATGTCAGGACACTCAGAATGGTCCAAAATGTCAAGAAAAGTGATTTAGAAAAAATGTCCGGATGTATGTATGTATATGTGTGTGTATGGCACGCTTGAAAAATTCAAACCGCTGTATCTCGAAAACGGCTTTAACAATTAAGCTGAAATTTGGCATGCTGATAGAGGAGGAATGCCCCTTCCTATGTATATATTTTCGAAAAAATAGTAAAAAAAATTCAGATTTTATAAGCTTTTCAATTTTTCGAAAAATGTCTGTATGTTCTCTAACTTCCGCAATTTTTCAGCTAATGAGCTAAATAGTTCTGGACAAATAGAGAAATGAAAAATAAAAGTCGTCATTCAATTTGAGCGAAATCCATAAAGTGGTTTAGATTTTATAAAATTTTGAATTTTCGAAAAAATTTTGTTTTCGTTATTATTCAAGTTAAGTTCGACCAAACATGCTCAAATCTTTTGCAAGATAAAATTAACATCCGGTTGTAGTAGTTATCGAATTTGGTGAAGATCGGTAAAGTGGTTCAGATTTTATGAGACATTGAATTTTTCAAAAAATCTCTGTATGTTCTCTAGCTGCCACAAATTTTTAGATAATGAGCTTAAACAGTTTTTGACGAATAAAGCAATGAAAAATGACGATCGGTATTGAATTGAAGCGAAATACATAAAGCGGTTTAGATTTTATAGAATTTTGAATTAAAAAAAAAAAAAAAATTCGTTCGTATTTTAATTTGTATTTAAAATAAGGATGCAAAGTAGAACTTTGCACATTGCTTCGTCAATAATTTTCATCTTTCGCAAAGCTTCCTCTACGAGGAAGCCAAAAATAAAATAAAGAAACTTCTTCATAGAGGCGAAAAGACTGAGAATTAATTAAATGAAAATGCGAAAAGAATTGCGAAAGATGAAAATTAATGAGGAAGCAATGTGCAAAGTTCTACTTTTCATCCTTTTTTAAATCATGATAAAAAGGCTTGAAACCCCTATTTTCTGGGGTAGAATATGCGACTTGAGAACGATAGTAAAGACCAAAATTCGATATCTTGAAGAAAAAAAAAGTATTTCTATTAAAACCACAGAAATGTTTATTTTGTATATTACAGTTTATCTTAGATCACCAAATACTAGCGTAGACAAACATTTAATTTTACCAGATTCTCGGCTCTTGACTGAGATAATAGTAACGTTAAAAAAACTGGAAAATGCAAAATGGACAATCTACACAATCGCACAGCTTGAGTATATTCAAGCAAGTTTGTAGAGTGTGATTAAATCAAATTCTCGCAGTTCGATAGAACTCATTGAAAAGCGAAATTCCATCTCGTGTTCATTCAATTAATTTTATCGGAAAATTCGTTAACAGCGTGGATGAAATTTTGGGTCCTGTCTAGGCTAGTTGTCGGGGCAAATTTTGCGTATACACACATACATATACATACTTGTGAACCATGCCACTGTGTTCACAAGTGAAATTGAACAGTCGATCGGTTAAGTCGTTATTCGACGTCGATGTAGCGAAAAAAAATGTGGTCGCTCAATTATAGCGTGTACCACGCTCTTGTCATGCTCTCGAGTTCCAATGGCCACAGATACCAGAGAGGACGTGGAAATAAACGTTTGCGAAACGAGCGCGATTCTCTATCCTGTGCACTCCGAGCATCGGGAATTTTACCCTCTGCCTATGCTACGTTGCACAGCAACGAGCCCGGTATTATAACAATGGACGAACGAACACCGATTGGACGAGGTATTCGTCGACAGATGAGGCGAGCTCTATAAAACGAACACCGAAAATTCGAGCAGATTCCAATCCACTGCGTCGTATACAGCCCGCAGTGTTGAGCGTTGAAAAAAACAACAGTGCACCAAACATGGGTCAATTATTAAATAAATTGAGCACGTGATATTGTCCATTTCGGACAAATGCGTGGCTCAATAAAGTTAATTTTATCAAAGTCCCAATAAACTGGGTTTTAATTATTTTACTGTTGTAATATGAAAATTACTATTTTTTTTGTTATTTATTTGAACACTACAAAAAAAAACATTATTTTTTTTTTATTGCTTAGTTAGTTGTGTCTGTAACGATATTATTGGTCGTCTAGAATTTTGAAGAATTGAAAAAAATTACAGAGCCCGAAAAATGGGTCAATTATTATTGGTACAATGTGGTACAATTATTAAATAAATTGGGCACGTGGTATTGTCCATTTTGGACAAATGCGTGGCTCAATAAAGTTAATTTTATCAAAGCTCCAATAAAATGGGTTTTAATTATTTTACTATTTGTAATATGAAAATTACTATTTTTTTATTATTTATTTGAACATTTTTTTTTTAATTGCTTAGTCTTAGTTATGTTTGTTTTTAATTCTTAGTTAGTTATGTTTGTAACGATGTCATTGGTCGTCTAGAATTTTGAAGAATTGAAAAAAATTACAGGACTCGAAAAAATGGTTTAATTATTATTGGTACAATAGGGTACAATTATTAAATAAATTGGGCACGTGGTATTGTCCATTTCGGATAAATGCGTGGCTCAATAAAGTTAATTTTATCAAAGCTCCAATAAACTGGATTTTAATTATTTTACTACTTGTAATATGAAAATTACTATTTTTTTATTATTTATTTGAACTTTTTTTTTTTAATTGCTTAGTCTTAGTTATGTTTGTTTTTAATTCTTAGTTAGTTATGTTTGTAACGATGTCATTGGTCGTCTAGAATTTTGAAGTATTCAAAAAAATTACAGACCCCGAAAAATGGGTCAATTATTATTGGTAGAATGTGGTACAATTATTAAATAAAATGGGCACTTGGTATTGTCCATTTCGAACAAATGCGTGGCTCAATAAAGTTAATTTTATCAAAGCCCCAATAAACTGGGTTTTAATTATTTTACTATTTGTAATATGAAAATTACTATTTTTTTATTATTTATTTGAACATTACAAAAAAAAAACATTTTTTTAAAAATTGTTTAGCCTTAGTTATGTTTGTTTTATTGCTTAGTTAGTTATGTTTGCAACGATGTCATTGGTCGTCTAGAATTTTGAAGAATTGAAAAAAATTACAGACCCCGAAAAATGGGTCAATTATTATTGGTACAATGTGGTACAATTATTAAATAAAATGGGCACTTGGTTTTGTCCAGTTTGGATAAATGCGTGGCTCAATAAAGTTAATTTTATCAAAGCCCCAATAAACTGGGTTTTAATTATTTTACTATTTGTAATATGAAAATTACTATTTTTTAATTATTTTTTTGAACATTACAAAAAAACATTTTTTTTTTAAATTGCTCAGTCTTAGTTATGTTTGTTTTATTGCTTAGTTAGTTATGTCTGTAACGATATCATTGGTCGTCTAGAATTATGAAGCATTGAAAAAAATTACAGAGACCGAAAAATGGGTAAATTATTATTGGTACAATGTGGTACAATTATTAAATAAATTGGGCACGTGGTATTGTCCATTTCGGACAAATGTGCGGCTCAATAAAATTATTTTGATCACAGGCCCAATAAACCGTGTTTTAATTATCTTGCCTTTGTAATATGAAAATTATATATATTTTTATTATTTATTTGAAAACTAAAAAATAAAATATTTAACATTGCTTAATAATAGGTTATGTCTATAACGATATCATTGGTCGTCTAGAATTTTGAAGCATTGAACAAAACAAAAAAGCCGCAAACATGGTTAAATTATAAAATAATACATATAGAGTTGATATAATCTTCAATTTTTTAAATTAAAAAGCCAACATTTTCAAATACATAATTTTTAAATGAACTCTATATATAAATACATATATTATGTCCAACGGATAAAAAATCTATAAGTCCATTTTCGTCTACATACATTATATACACTAATGTATATATAATTGTATAGAATCTTTATATAAAAAAAATTTGTATTATATAGAATCATAACAATAAAAAATCTTTTTTCCCCCGGGTATCAAAATCCCTTTTCCTACCCGCATGCGTGTTTTACTGAAAATTGGAGTACATTAATAACACGCAACCCACCAGACCGACGATTATATTTAACCAGCGCCAAACGTGGAAACCACAAGGGAATTATTTAAATGTGAAATGAAAATGAACGGGAAAAAAAAACAGAAAAAAAAAAATCAGCGCCAGATGTGGAGTGTGACCGAGGGTGAAGGTCGGAGAGACGCTCTTTCGACTATTCCTTTCTATATGGAGAGAGACAAATTGAGATTGGTGAGGTGGAATGCTGGCCAGTCAGCCAGGCAAAAGACCACGGACTCGTCGAAGCGCAGTAACTGCCTGCTCGAGGTTGCTCGGGGTTGCACCGTTACCTCCGGGTGCCCGTAAAATTTCTACATTCAATTTCACTACGAACGGTCTCATTTCCATTTCTGTGCCCGATTGCCGTGTGCACCCCGTCCATATTCCAAGCCCGGGAGCCAAACTCAACAGATAGGCAGCGTTGATGGTGCGATGGTGAAACCTCGATACTCGCCAAAAACGAAATTTCCCAAATCACCCACTTACACTGTGATACACATAAAATTCCTCGCTGCAGCAACGAATATTTTTCGTATATTTACATATCACAAGCGAAGCCCGACACACGGGTCCAACGTTATCGTTCGATCCTCTCCAGAATGGAGTTCCGTCGTTCAGGCTCATTGAGAAAAGCCGGGACAGCGAAGCAAAAGTTCAACCTCAAGGGGACTGAGTCATCTAAAAATCGTAAATATCAAATAGTCCTCTGCAATTGCTGATATCCACGTTTTTACGTTGATAAGAAAAATGCCACTGGGGAAACCACAAAAATGACTAAATTTTCAGATGTGCTTTTTTTCTTTGGCCGTGTTCATCGACGCAAATTTACGTTTTTTGCTTTGACGAAATATTTGCAAATGAAAATTCATTTTATCTAAACAGACATAGTGTTTTTAAAAATGTGAATTGGGAATTAACAAAACATTTTGTTCCAGCGGTAAAACCTGAATGGATATTACAAAAAAGAAGATTGCACCGATGGACTTGGACCCAATACAAAATTTCACTTATGAAAATGTTTCAGTTTTTGTGTTTATCTAGGGTTGCTTCGTTTTACCAACACACGCAAAAATTATAAGTATAGGATGAACAATGGGATTTGATGTAATCCCATTGTCCATCTTGAACTCCATCTTGGACTGCTCAGACTCTATCCTGGATTGTCCAGAATTGTCCAGAAACCAACCAGGACTGACCAGACTATCCTGGAGTGCCCACAATTGCCCAGAATCCATCCTGGACAGATTAGACCCTACCCCAGATTCTGCCGTGGATTCCATCCTAAATTCTGCCCTGGATTCCATCCGGGATTCTGCCTTGGATTCCATTCTGGACAGTCCAAACTCCATACTAGACTCTGCTCTGGTTTCCATCCGGGACAAACCAGACACCATCCCAGATTCTGCCCTGGATTTCATCCTAGATTCTGCCCTGGTTTCCAGCCTAGATTCTGCCCTGGTTTCCAGCCTAGATTCTGCCCTGGTTTCCAACCTAGATTCTGCCCTGCTTTCCAACCTAGATTCTGCCCTGGATTCTGTGCAGGACAGTCCAGACTCAATCCTAGATTCTGCCCTGGTTTCCAGCCTAGATTCTGCCCTGGATTCTGTGCAGGACAGTCCAGACTAAATCCTAGATTCTGCCCTGGTTCCCATCCGGGACAACCCAGACACCATCCCAGATTCTGCCCTGGATTTCATCCTATATTCTGCCCTGGATTCCATCCTAGATTCTGCCCTGGATTCTGTCCAGGACAGTCCAGACTCAATCCTAGATTCTGCCCTAGATTCCATCCTGGACAGCCCATTCTCCATTCTCGATTCTGTCTTGGATTTCATCCTGGACAGTCCAGACTCCATTCTAGATTCTGTCTTGTATTTCATCCTGAACTTCCCATCTTTTGTAATCTTTAGGTGACTCGATAACCATAAGACATCAATACGACAACACGACGATAAAAAGAATGAGAGATAAAACGTGAAGTTATAAGAAAATTTACAAAAATCGGTCGTCAATCATATTCTTCTTTCCTCGCAGTTGCATTTGTCTGGTAAAGATAAATAAATAAATAACAACGAAAATACGCCCGGATCTTCCGATGTAGCGTGAAAATAATGAGACACCAGCGTCAACGACATCGATCGTTTCAGCAGAGTCGTTTTGTCCTAACGAGCAAAACAGCAGAGCGAAGACAGCGAAACCACTGTTTCGTGAATTCACACGACGATTTCTCGAGATATTTATTTTCTCAGCTTCCTGGACAACTGAATATTATTGAAAGGACAAATTTAACGGTGAAGCCAAAATTTTGCCTTCACATTAGCTGCAAATCCGTAAAATTTGTTGTTCGAAATTACAAGAAGTCAGAATTGCCTTTTACAGCACCACAAAGCTTGAAAATGAATTAAAAGTGCTTGAACGTAGAACAAAAAAGAAAATTTCATACTTTTTAGCCAGAGCAATTTATTCGACAAAGAGATTGGAGAAGTTGAATCACTGAATGCAGGTCACCAGGATCAACGAAATGTACATATTAAGAGAAAAGCAGCCGTGAATTGTTGGAAAGGCTGGGGAAAAAAATGGAAAACGGTAGTGCTTGGTTTAATTCAGCATACCTTCGTCAAGAACGGTCACCGTTAGTCGTCTCCCCCTTTAGCTCTTGCCAGTGAAACTGATTAATACCAGTCGTGCGCGAAACAACGCAAGAAGGAACGAGTAAAAAGCACAAAATTTTCTCGTTACAGCTCTCGTTTCTTCGGAGAACTGAGCGACGAGGCACAAAACTCGCCCGACGACTAATAACGAGCGGTCTCTCGTTGTCTGGCCACGGCGTTCACTCTCTCTCGACCGTCGCGTAGGAGAGAACGAAAGCGTTGCTGGAGCTCATTATTTTCAGGAATAATGAGATAAGCTCGAGGGATGAGGGTGAAGAGCATAGAAGGTGGAGAGAGAGAGGGAGAGAAAGAATGAAAGGAAGGGAGAAAACTGATGCAGGCAAGGGTTCACTGCGAGTAGCAGCACAGTTCCCTGCCGCAGCCGGTACAGCTTCTACGGACTTGTGTTTTTTCAAGCATCAAATTTTTTTCCCTTCTTCATCCAGTGGTGCTTTCTTTTTACCTTTTTGTCGCCATTGGCATCGTACACCTCGTCCTCCGAACACGAACCATAAGAAGACTGTTTTCCTACTTTGTCAAAAGGGCGTTAAGATTCGCGGTTTTACTAAATTTCCGTGGAATTCAATGGATGGAAATGTCCACTTTGAATTCGGCTAAAGAACTTGGGAAATCACAAAAATTATCATGACATCTGGTGGATAAATAAGATTTGTTTTATGTTTGAAGCTAATATTCACATTCTAAAAAGACTTTTTCATCAAAATGGTTATTAATATTGGCCATATTTATGGATTGTAAGCTTATTCGCCATATATTGGCCATTTTTATGGATTGTAAGCTTATTGGCCATATATTGGCCATATTTATGGATTGTAAGCTTATTCGCCATATATTGGCCATATTTATGGATTGTAAGCTTATTCGCCATATATTGGCCATATTTATGGATTGTAAGCTTATTCGCCATATATTGGCCATTTTTATGGATTGTAAGCTTATTCGCCATATATTGGCCATTTTTATGGATTGTAAGCTTATTCGCCATATATTGGCCATATTTATGGATTGTAAGCTTATTCGCCATATATTGGCCATATTCATGGATTGTAAGCTTATTCGCCATAATATTGGCCATATTTATGGATTGTAAGCTTATTCGCCATATATTGGTCATATTTATGGATTGTAAGCTTTCGACCGACTGGGTTATCACCGACGTTTTTGTTTTTGTTTATTCCTAAATGGTGGATTATTGAATACATTGGGTACGTGATTCTGTTCCCTTTGGGAAAATACACAGGTTAAAAAATGTTCTGAGACTTGTGTATTTTCAAGCATCCCATGTTTTTCCTTCTTCAACGAGTAGTGCTTTCTTTTTACCTTTTTATCGCCATTGGCATCGTACAACTCGTCCTCCAAACACGAACCATAGGAAGACTGTTTTCCTACTTTGTCAAAAGAGCGTTAAGATTCTCGGTTTTATTAAATTTCTGTGAAATTCGATGGATGGAAATGTCTACTTTGAATTCGGCTGAAGATCTTGGGAAATCACAAGACATTTGGTGTATAAATATGATCTGTGTCATGTTTCAAGCTAATATTCACATTCTAAAAAGAGTTTTTCATTAAAATGGTAATTAATACAATAATATTGGCCTCATTCATGGGTTGTAAGATTAATCATTCGTATTTACTCCCAATAGGTGCATTATTGGATAAATTCGGTACATGATTCTGTTCTCTTCGGAAAAAACTTGTATAGCTTAAAAAACGTTTCATGGTTCAATTACCGCGGAGTAAAAATTGGACTTTGATCAATTTTCGGTGAGAGGTTTGGAAAAAGTCGGTCCCATCTTAGGATGAGTCTATCAGACTCTCGGAAAGAGTAACGCATCAAATTCGGTGACAATACTCTTTTTCAAACTGCCACGAAGACTTCAGAGTGTAGGTCATGTTATTAAAATAAGTACTACTCTTAATCTTATACGACTTTTTATACGAAAATCTAAAAGAGACTGCCCTGAATTTGATAGACCATTTCCAAGATTTCTCAACTCTTCCCAAGATATGACAGACTCTTTCCAATAATTGGCAGATTCTTCTCAAGATATGACATCTCTATTCAAGATTGGACTAACACTTTCCAAGATTTAACAAATGCTTTCCAAGATTTTACAGACCTTGTTCAAGATGTGGCAGATTCTTTGGAAGATTTGACAGATTCTTTTCAAGATTTGACCGACACTTCAAGATTTGACTGACACTTCAAGATGTGACAGTTTCTTTTCACGAATGGACCGACACTTCCAGATTTGACAGTCTCTTTTCAAGATTTGACCGACACTTCAAGATGTGACAGTTTCTTTTCACGGTTTGACCGACGCTTCAAGATTTGACAGTTTCTTTTCAAGATTTGACCGACACGTCAAGATTTGACAGTTACTTTTCAACATTTGACCGACACTTCAAGATTTGACAGTTTCTTTTCAACATTTGACCGACACTTCAAGATTTGAGAGTTTCTTTTCAAGATTGGGCCGACACTTCAAGATTTGGCAGTTTCTTTTCAAGATTTGACCGACACTTCAAGATTAGACAGTTTCTTTTCAAGATTGGGCCGACACTTCAACATTTGACCGACACTTCAAGATTTGGCAGTTTCTTTTCAAGATTTGACCGACACTTCAAGATTAGACAGTTTCTTTTCAAGATTGGGCCGACACTTGAACATTTGACCGACACTTGAAGATTTGACTGAACCTTTTCACAATTTGGTCGAAACTTTTCAAAATTTGACCGACTCTTACAGCATCAATGAATTGAACACTTCTTCGCTACATAGCGATAAACAGTGCGAGCAAGTTAGACTATTGATGGAGGCAAGGGTTTACTGTAGCTCCCCTACAAACTTGCATTATCCGTGCATCCATTTATTCCATTGTTCTTTCACTTTTGTGTTTTTAATTCAGTCGAGTTTGCTTTCTAAATTTATCATACACTTCGTCTAAGAAAACAGTTTTCCTACGTAGTCAAAAGAGCGTTACAATCTACGGTCTTACAAAGCTTATGCAAATGATGAAATGACCGAGTGGCATTTAATGGATTTTAATTCCCGCTTTCAATTCACCGGCAAACTGAAGGCATTATTTTATTTACTACGAAATCCCTTTTCTCATTTCTCCTTCGTCACTGTCTATATTTGCAATCGAATGGGCAGCTTTATTCGACTAATCCGCAGCTCCATCAAAGCAAGACAATTAAATTAATAGCCGTAGACGCTTTCCCACTCAGTTCCTCTCATTCGCGCATCCTCAACTTTCACTTGGGGGAAATGCATCCTGACGTCCCTTGATTAAAATCCCTGGAAATAAAAAGCGATTGCAAAAGTTGGTCGACCCTTTTTCGTGATAATGCAGCCTTATGCAGAATAAGGGCTGTCAGAAATGGCGCTGATTACGATTAGGATGATTAAGACGATGCTAATGAACTTTTAATCCTCATCAATGTCAACAACTTCATCCTATTCGGATAACACCTTGTCTTTACCTTATTTATTTATGACACTGACTCTATATCATAAAATTCAAATTTTCCGATTGATATAACATTTCCTGTCCCTGAAATTATCCACCCTTAATATTTTTCTCCTGATATCATCGAATTTAGCGCGAATCTTTTTGATGACTTTGCAATCCTAACAACCCTTAAATTTGCTGCCGACAGTAATTTTTTCTGTTTCCGTGAAATTGCGACCACATTTCAACAGTAATTTGCAACTATTTGCATGACAACCTGTAAAATATGGCAAATTTATGGAAGAAAATAAAAAACTTGACATGACCAATTATGCTAACAGAAATATCTGAATAGTAAATAGAATATACATCAAACAGAAGCGGAAGAAACATCATAAATGTCGTCGACTGAAAAAAAACCCGTTTTAAAAGTCTTTTGAGTGATTAAAAATTCCGCGACATAAAAGACGTAACTTATTCAACATTTTTGTTACTTTTGCCTACAAAAGTAAAAAATCCAAACCGAAAGACGCACTGAGAAAAATAAATGCGACAACTCGCTAAATATAGTGAGTTCTACTATAAAAATAATGAAACGTGCCATAATTTAGTTGTTAGATACATTATTTATTTTTACAGCAACCATAAAAACATAGTTGGCGTCTCAGGGAAACATGTGTATAGTTGAATTCACCAGCGATTTTTTTTGGGTGCGGAAAAACCGCTTGTGTTTGACTGTGAAGTTCAAGATTTTCCAGATTGAATGTCTTAAATTCTATGAGACGAATTTACAGCCCCACAAGCTTTCAATTTGTCAAGAAGATTTGAAAACGATAATAGTTGCCAGGAATTTCGTAATGACTTCATTAATTCCGTCCGACGAACCGTAAAAAAAAATACGTAAGACGCAGCAGCATCAGGAAGTTTCGTTGGCAATCTTCACGAGGTATTATAGTTGTAGCCCGGGAGCTTCTACGAGTTCGCAGGATCTCGGGTTGGCGCGTTATCGATATCGTTACATCGAAGCATCGTTATCGCCACGCCTCGACGGTCACGCTCACGCACCAACACCCTCCGGATGAAATATAGCGAACTAAGATTTTTTACAGCACCGAAAGTAACGATCTAGAGCGGAAGCTTCGACGAGTCAATATATATTGTCTTAAAAATGAACAAATTCCTCATGGTGCAAAGCTGAATCGCATAAACGATGAAAAATAAAATTGGATTTATCGTTTAAAGTTGTCGGTGCGATGAAGCGAATGCGTAATGTAAGCCGGAAATGATATTACGTTATATCGTGAAACGTTTTTGGTGCCGTTAAGTAGAAAAGTGTGAAGGGCGTTAAGAGTCCAGTGCATCTATCGTTTTCCATGAGGATTAAGCGGCAGCACGCACCATCAGCACAACGACGTCAAACGAAGTGGATAGGATCGTTTATCATAACGTTGACAGCGCTTCGCATGAGACACATTGAAATTTATACTCGTATATATATATATGTATGTATATAGGGCGGATGAGTTCTCCACGCATTAATTATCGTTTCGCGGTCTCTGGTCAACGCTAGCCAGAATGTATGAAGGTTTAATAGCGTCATAGCGAAGAGCCAGTTTATAGCTTGATGGCCAATGAAAAGCAGATCGGGAGGTTGTCAGTTGCCACATTGCACGGTGACACTCGACGTCTCTGCTAGGCATGTCCTCAACTTGTTTCTATGCCTATAGCAGACGACATTCATAGGTTTATACTATGTGTACGTACTTGGCTGGACCAACTATGGGCAATTTCAGGTAAAATTTATTTTATCGCGATGGGGAGATTTTTGTGTTTGTGTTGACAATATTTGTTTCATTGTAGTGTGTAACATTTTGGATGTTGAGTCTAAAGCGAGTCTTATTGGTAACAAATTTGTTGAGTTTGGATTAAAAACGATGGTAAGGTCGTCGAGCAATGGCTATCAAATCAATACAGTAGAACCTCAATTTTCAGGTGAAATTTATTTTATCGTGACGAGGAGTTTTTTGTTTTTGTGTTGACAATATTTATTTTATCGTGGTATCTAAACTGGAACATGGAACATTTTGGATATTGAGTCTAAAGCGAGTCTCATTGATAACAAATTTGTTGAATTCGGAATGAAAACAATGGTAGGGTCGTCCAGCAATGGCTATCAAATGAATACAGTAGAACCTCAATTTTCAGGTGAAATTTATTTTATCGTGATGAGGAGATTTTTGTTTGTGTGTTGACAATATTTATTTCATTGTGGTGTCTAAACTGGGACATGGGATATTTTGGATGTTGAGTCTAAAGCGAGTCTCATTGGTAACAAATTTGTTGAGTTTGGATCGAAAACAATTATAAGGTCGTCCATCAATGGCTATCAAACGAATAGAGTAGAACCTCAATTTTCAGGTGAAATTTATTTTATCGCGATGGGGAGATTTTTGTTTTTGTGTTGACAATATTTATTTCATTGTAGTGCCTAAACTGGGACATGGGACATTTTGGATATTGACCCTAAAGCGAGTCTTATTGATAAAAAATTTGTTGAGTTTGGATTAAAAACGATGGTAAGGTCGTCGAGCAATGGCTATCAAATTAATACAGTAGAACCTCAATTTTCAGGTGAAATTTATTTTATCGTGATGGGAAAATTTTTGTTTTTGTGTTGACAATATTTATTTCATTGTGGTGTCTAAACTGGGACATGGAACATTTTGGATGTTGAGTCTAAAGCGAGTCTCATTGATAACAAATTTGTTGAATTTGGAAAGAAAACAATGGTAAGGTCGTCCAGCAATGGCTATCAAATGAATACAGTAGAACCTCAATTTTCTGGTGAAATTAATTTTATCGTGACGAGGAGATTCTTGTTTTTGTGTTGACAATATTTGTTTCATTGTGGTGTCTAAACTGGAACATGGAACATTTTGGATATTGAGTCTAAAGCGAGTCTCATTGATAACAAATTTGTTGAATTCGGAATGAAAACAATGGTAAGGTCGCCCATCAATGGCTATCAAATGAATACAGTAGAACCTCAATTTTCTGGTGAAATTTATTTTATCGTGACGAGGAGATTTTTGTTTTTGTGTTGACAATATTTATTTCATTGTAGTGCCTAAACTGGGACATGGGACATTTTGGATATTGACCCTAAAGCGAGTCTTATTGATAAAAAATTTGTTGAGTTTGGATTAAAAACGATGGTAAGGTCGTCGAGCAATGGCTATCAAATTAATACAGTAGAACCTCAATTTTCAGGTGAAATTTATTTTATCGTGATGGGGAAATTTTTGTTTTTGTGTTGACAATATTTATTTCATTGTGGTGTCTAAACTGGGACATGGAACATTTTGGATGTTGAGTCTAAAGCGAGTCTTATTGATAACATGTTTGTTGAGTTTGGAACGAAAACAATGGTAAGGTCGTCCAGCAATGGCTAACAAATGAATACAGTAGAACCTCAATTTTCAGGTGAAATTTATTTTATCGTGATGGGGAAATTTTTTTTTTGTGTTGACAATATTTATTTCATTGTGGTGTCTAAATTGGAACATGGGAAATTTGGGATGTTGACTCTAAAGCGTCTCTCATTGATAACAAATATGTTGAGTTTGGAATGAAAACAATGGTAAGGTCGTTGGGCAATGGCTATCAAATGAATACAGTAGAACCTCAATTTTTAGGTGAAATTTACTTTATGACGAGGAAATTTTTGTTTTTGACAATATTTAATACAATAGAATATAGTAGAATACAGTAGAACCTCGATTTTATATACAAGTCGGAACTCTAAGTCCATAGAATCAAGCCTTTCTAAACCCAACCCTTACTAATGTGTAAGATACACTCCGCCACACATAAGCAAATGGGGACAAGATGGGGCTAAGTTGAAGCTAAAAAAGGAAAATTGTCGGCATAATCGAGGTCAGAGTGTATCTGAAGAATGTCGTCATTTTTTCAAGCAGTATATTTTTGTTATGCACCCAGGAGGAACAAACAATTTTCTAAACAAAATCAATGTACCAGTTTATAAATTTGACCATTTTCATACTATCTACAGTGAAACTTCGATTACAGGGATAAACTTCACTTTTCCGTCTCCACTTAGTAGTTGTGTGTAGTGGGAACATATCTTACGCATTGTAAGGTGCTGTAGTGACATACTCTCGATTCTGCTAACATCCGATTCCAATTTCTCCATTAAATCGAGGTCCTACTGTATCATATTTGTACCGATGCAGAAGCTTCATTAAATATTTTAGAAAATCGTGAATGAAATCGAGATTCTACTGTATCATACTTCTACGGATGTGGAAGCCCAGTTTGAATGAGGTGTTTTTAAAAAATCTCAATTAAAATCAAGGTCCTACTGTATCATACTTTTATTCATTCAGAAGTCGAGTTTGAATGAAGCGTTTTTATAAAATCGTGATTGAAATGTCAACGTAAATAAAATTCGATATTCCTTAGAGTTTTTCCACAAGATTAATGGTGCAAGTCTGAAATTATTGTTTTTTTTTCTTTTGCATAAAGCCCTCGATAAACAAGTGGTTTTTGTTGAATTGTTCATTTGATGGCTTATGACCTAGACGATTCAGTATGAAACGCCCCTTACATGTACACAACGCTTAAGAGCCCCTAGCGTTCCGCATTGCCGAGTCTCGTGTTTTACGGATAAATTATTATCGGTTATACGGCAGCAAACACGTACACCAAAACAGCCACGTCATTTATTCACGATAGAAACTCCAGTAACTAGCTATGCATACATTCACGATATACACATATGCGGCTAACTTCCGATGTGCGTTTAGTTGGGGCATCACCGACAAACGATCATTACGTTACGTTACAACATGATCGTGCGGGATAATAATTTGTTGCAACTTTGTTACACGCGACTCGAATCAATTAATCAATACTTGTGTCACGACTCAACAATACCAATGATGATAGCAACTAAATAACTGCTGATTGTATTGTTAGTCTGTAGAATTATATTATCCAGGTTTTCTGACTCCTTCAGATTGCCATAAATCCGACATTGGTGATTCATTTCTTTTCCCACTAAAGTTCCTTCGCTAGAAAAAAAATACAAAACAAGAAAGTCACACTGTAGAATTGAACAAAACGGTGATTTGCCGTTTTTTATATTTATTGGCAAGATAAAATCCGGCGGAAACATTGCCATAAGTTTTTGTTACTAAGTCGTTTGAAATAGTCTCAAAGTCTTGTTGTTAAAATGATATGCCGCTGTTGAAGGCAGATTTGGCTGTTCTGGGAAGATAAACTATGTCAAAAAGTAGTTTTTATCGCGACGTAACAAAAAGAACGTCCATTTTCAAAATATGATACTCAAATGGATCCTCGGAAAAAAATTGTGAGGAACACCGGATCAAGATGACGCAGGCATAAAATACTCGTTCTAGTAGCATCGTGTTTTCTCGTAACTGAAAAGTCTTTTACATGGAGTACAATACGATGTGAACCAGGCAATCGAATAAAACCTGCGGTAAATTTGCTTTTTCTTTGCATTTGAGATCGTCGAAATCTTTGTTGCTGATAGTTTGCATGTCTTGTCGTCAAACTCTACTCGATAGTAGCGAAGTAAAAACTTCGGTTGATGGTCAAGTTTTGAACAGGATGCATTGAGCTTAGGGCGTTGCTCGGTAAGGATTTTTGTGAAGAGTTTGACGACTCGGGAATTTGTGTTGGAGCAATATTCATTGCTCAATATATTGCCATCCATTGAGACTACTGCTTACTTCACTTAGTTGTGATTGGCCGCAGCAACTTTTACGTTCAGCGCAGAAAATGCTGGTCTCGAATGAAGTCCCCGTAAGAGTTTTGGAATGAGCCGGTGAAATCTTGAAAAGAGTCTGTCCAATCTTGGAATGAGTGTGTCAAATTTTGGAATGACTCGGTCACATCTTGAAATGAGTCTGTCAAATTGGAAAGAGCCTGTCAAAGCTTGAAAAGGGTCTGTTAAATATTGGAAAGAACCTGTCAAATCTTGAAAAGAGTCTGTCTAATCTTGGAAAGAGTCTCCCAAATCTTGGAAAGAGTCTCCCAAATCTTGGAAAGGGTCTCCCAAATCTTGGAAAGAGTCTGCCCAATCATGGAAAGAATCTACCAAATTTTGTAAAGATTCTGCCAAACCTTGGAAAGAGGCTGCCATATCTTGGAAAGACTCTGCCAAATCTTGGAAAGTGGCTGCCATATCTCGGAAAGACTCTGCCAAATCTTGGAAAGAATCTACCAAATGTTGGAAAGACTCTGCCAAATCTTGGAAAGAGTCTGCCAAATCTGAAATATTACCCTTCCTCAGACTGCCACTAGAAATTGAGTGTTTCGATCATATGCGAAAGATCCAAATCCTATGCGTTACTCTTGCCGAGCGCCTAAAAGACTGTTTCCAAGATTTGACGCACTCTTTCCCTGACAATGATTTCCCACCAATGAAATAAATCATACAGAAGTAAAGGGTTTCAAATGAATGAATCACCGCACAACTCCCCTGGTTGTCGTCTGATCAATGAATCCATCATCAATTTCCAATACCACATTGCCATTTGAGCTTCACTGCCCTTTTCATTCTTGCAGAACTTGATATAGAGATGTAATATCCAAAAGTAAAAGGTTTCAAATTAATGAATCACCGCACAACTTTCCCGGTTGTCGTCTGACCAATGAATCCATCATTAATTTCCAATACCACATTGCCATTTGAGCTTTAATGCCCTTTTTGTTTTTGCAGCATTTGATACAGAGATGTAATATCCAGAAGTAAAAGATTTTAAATTAATGAAACAGAACATAACTTCACCGGTTGTCGTCTGACCAATGAATCAATCATTAATTTCCAATACCACATTGCCATTTGAGCTTCAATGCCCTTTTTGTTTTTGCAGCATTTGATACAGAGATGTAATATCCAGAAGTAAAAGATTTTAAATTAATGAAACAGAGCATAACTTCACCGTTTGTCGTCTGACCAATCATTAATTTCCAATACCACATTACCATTTGAGCTTCAATGCCCTTTTTATTTTTGCAGAATTTGATACAGAGATGTAATATCCAGAAGTAAAAGATTTTAAATTAATGAAACAGAACACAACTTCACCGTTTGTCGACTGACTAATGCATCCATCTTCAATTTCCAATACCACATTACCATTTGAGCTTGAATGCCCTTTTTGTTTTTGAAGAATTTGATACAGAGATGTAATACCCAGAAGTACAAGGTTTCAAATTAATGAAACAGAACACAACTCCACCGTTTGTCGTCTGACCACTGGATCCATCTTAAATTTCCAATACCACATTACCATTTGAGCTTCAATGCCGTTTTTGTTTTTGCAGAATTTGATACAGAGATGTAGTAACCAGAAGTAAAAGGTTTCAAATTAATGAAACAGAACACAACTCCACCGTTTGTCGACTGACCAATCAATCCATCTTCAATTTCCAATACCACATTACCATTTGAGCTTCAATGCCCTTTTCGTTTTTGCAGCATTTGATACAGAGATGTAATATCCAGAAGTAACAGATTTTAAATTAATGAAACAGAGCATAACTTCACTGTTTGTCGTCTGACCAATGAATCCATCATTAATTTCCAATACCACATGGAAAAAAAAGATTAGTTGCCATAACCAAGAAATGAGTTGACACAACCAATCGATTATTCTATTTCCCTAGCAACTCAAATGGTAATACCAACGATTCGAATGGTAATACCGACGATTCGAATGATAATACCGACGATTCGAGTGGTAGTCCCAATGATTGGATTAGTTAACCTAACTAATCCAATCTAGAACTAATCATGAATAGTTGAGGTTACTATTCGATATGGTTGAGGCAACTAATTTTTTAGACATTGTATACAGCAAATCGAAAACGTAGTTGCCACAACCAAACATTTCTTTCCGTGCACATTGCCATTTGAGCTTCGATGCCCTTTTTGTTTTTGCAGAATTTGATACAGAGATGTAGTACCCAGAAGTAAAAGGTTTCAAATTAATGAAACAGAGCACAACTTCACCGTTTGTCGACTGACCAATCAATCCATCTTCAATTTCCAATACCACATTACCATTTGAGCTTCAATGTCCTTTTTTGTTTTTGCAGAATTTTATACAGAGATGTAATATCCAGAAGTAAAAGGTTTCAAATTAATGAAACAGAGCACAACTCCATCGGTTGTCGACTGACCAATGAATCCATCTTCAATTTCCAATACCACATTACCATTTGAGCTTCAATGCCCTTTTTGTTTTTGCAGAATTTGATACAGAGACATGATAGCCAGAAGTAAAAGGTTTCAAATTAATGAAACAGAACACAACTCCACCGTTTGTCGACTGACCAATCAATCCATCTTCAACTTCCAATACCACATTACCATTTGAGCTTCAATGCCCTTTTCGTTTTTGCAGAATTTGATACAGAGATGTAGTACCCAGAAGTAAAAGGTTTCAAATTAATGAAACAGAACACAACTCCACCGTTTGTCGTCTGACCACTGGATCCATCTTAAATTTCCAATACCACATTACCATTTGAGCTTCAATGCCGTTTTTGTTTTTGCAGAATTTGATACAGAGATGTAGTACCCAGAAGTAAAAGGTTTCAAATTAATGAAACAGAGCACAACTTCACCGGTTGTCGTCTGGCCACTGAATCCATCTTCAATTTCCAATACCACATTATACGGAAAAAAAAGATTAGTTGCCATAACCAAGAAATGAGTTGACACAACCAATCGATTATTCTATTTCCCTTACAACTCAGATGGTAATACTATATAATAGTCCCAACTATTCGAGTGGCAGTCCCAACGATTGGATTAGTTAACCTAACTAATCTCGCGAGAACTAATCGTGAATAGTTGAGGTTACTATTCGATATAGTTGAGGCAACTAATTTTTTAGACATTGTGTACAGCAAATCGAAAACGTAGTTGCCACAACCAAACATTTCTTACCGTGTACCATTTGAGCTTCAATGTCCTTTTTGTTTTTGCAGAACTTGATACACAGATGTGACCCAGAAGTGAAACATCTTTAATTAATGCAACAGAGCACAACTTCACCGTTTGTCGTCTAACCAATGAGTCCATCTTCAATTTCCAATACCATATTGCCATTTGAGCTTCAATTCCCTTTTTGTTCTTACAGAACTTGATACAGAGATGCAATATCCAGTTATCTTGGTTCAAGCAGTTATAGCGGATCCACCCAGTATACACGATAGATCAGACGCTTGGCAAAACAAGAGAAGCGCTAGGCTTTTCCTTCCTTCGCGAGATAGGCAGTCTCGCACGTCGTTACTTCCTTATCGAATCGTAATACATGGAATCTGGCGTGGGCGCGATCCGCGTGATGAATCGAGACGCGTTATTTCCTCGAAACAAGATAGCCGATGGCTATCTCTCGTGCCATAATGGTGGTGATCATCTCGCGAGACATCCTTGCTATGCTGCTGTTGCTGCTGCTGTTGCCGCTGTATTGCCCTGCGTTCATTGCATCTCTTTCTCTCCCGCAGTTCAGCTGGAATTACTTTCGAGATACTTCTTGAAGTGAACGAACGCCGGGCGCGAGCTCTGCAAGACCGTTAGAATTATTAGCGCAAAGGTGTGTGTATATATACATCGTATGAATACGTCAGAAATTCCGCAAGATCCTCAATTAAAGTTCACGTTCACATTTTGGGACGGAGCTAAATAATAACCACGTCAGTCAAAAGTTTCTAGTTTAGAATGTCGGGAATGTTGGAAATTTCAAGAATCCTCGAAAACATCTCATCGCGACGCGACAAATGAGAAGAGATACAACACAATTGTAGTGGCAGAACAGAAATCGCGAATTCACCGGATCTTCTTCTTGTTCTGATGGAGACGGCGAATAACTTCCGGAGTTTCGTGCCAGGAATCCGAGGATATCTCTTGGCTTTTGGTAGTCCCTTCTGGTAAATAAGGGATGGCGACGGAAAGGGACAAGTGCATTTGAGTAACACGCAATGTTGGGAGAAACAAGCCACGGCCAACGACACTTTGAAACAGGATAGTTAGCGAATATTTGCCCGGAAGTATTGAGATTGTGGAGAGGCAAGAAGCACCTACTGGTCCGCCCGAGCGAACAACTTCCGGTCTTGTCCTTGTTGGGCTCTTTCGTATACAGCGAAGCCATTAAATTGAGGCTAAGTGCTTCCTTTACAGCCGTGTGGCATCTCTGGTTGTAGTCTATAACCGAGACAACCGATCTCAAGCATCTACATGAGTTTGGCGCTAGGATGCATGTAGCAAAGTCTTGATAATGTAGACATTGTTTGCTCATTTTTTTCTTTGCATTAAAATGTGGTTTGCTAGAACTTTTTACTGCAAGACGTTCAATTTGCGGTTCAGGCACTTAACTTTCCCACGTTTTTTGCTTAGATGATCAAACAAAAAACTGTTTTCTGACAATACGTTCAAGTTAAATTGGTATCGAATTTAAGGTGTTACCATTTAATGGGTCAGACAGGCCAAAATGGCCATTCAGCAATTTGTACTTTTTTCATTAATTCGACAGAAAAAGTTGTTAATCTAGATACATAAAGCTACAAATTGATGAAATTTTTGTTGTTGTTAAATTAACAAAATATTTCCGTGGTCATTTGTGGATCAAATCTTTTTATTACAAGTACAAATCTGCAAATTAATTATCTACAATGTAAAATGCTCTAATCTTCTTTATTTACAGCCGGTTAATGACTAAATTTCTTGTCATTAAGATATTTTCTATTTGTGATCATTCTAAAAATTTTGTACCTGCTATCAAAAGCTAATACAGTTCTAATTTTTCCACATCTTTTGATAATTCATAAAAATATAATTACAATTTTAAGCTAGTCAATAAATAAATTTCTTGTCATTAAAATATTTTCTATTTTTGATCATAGTAAAGATTTCGTACCCGGCATCAAAATCTCGTACAGCTCTAATTTTTTCACATTTTCTTATAATTCATAAAAATATCATTATAATTTTAAGCTAGTCAATAAATAAATTTCGTGCCATTAAATTATTTTCTATTTTTGATCATACTAAAGATTTCGTACCCGGCATCAAAATCTCGTACAGCTCTAATTTTTCCACATCTTCTTATAATTCACAAAAATATTATTACAATTTTAAGCTACTCAATAAATAAATTTCGTTCCATTAAATTATTTTCTATTTATGATTATGCTAAAGATTTCGTACCCGGCATCAAAATCTGGTACAGCTCTAAGTTTTCCACATTTTCTTATAATTCATAAAAATATTATTACATTTTTAAGCTATTCAATAAATAAATTTCTTGTCATTAAATTATTTTCTATTTATGATCACACTAAAGATTTCGTACCCGGCATCAAAGTCTCGTATAGCTCTAATTTTTCCACATCTTCTTATAATTCATAAAAATATGATTACAATTTTAAGCTAGTCAATAAATAAATTTCGTGCCATTAAATTATTTTCTATTTATGATCATACTAAAAATTTCGTACCTGGTATCAAAATCTCGTACAGCTCTAATTTTTCCACATCTTCTTATAATTCATAAAAATATAGTTACAATTTTAAGCTAGTCAATAAATAAATTTCTTGTCATTAACTTATTTTCTATTTTTGATCATACTAAAGATTTCGTACCCGGCATCAAAATCTCGTACAGCTCTATTTTTTCCTCATCTTCTTATAATTCATAAAAATATTATTACAATTTTAAGTTAGTCAATAAATAAATTTTTTGTCATTAACTTATTTTCTATTTTTGATCATACTAAAGATTTCGTACCCGGCATCAAAATCTCGTACAGCTTTAATTTTTCCACATTTTCTTATAATTCATAAAAATATTCTTACAATTTTAAGCTAGTCAATAAATAAATTTCGTGTCATTAAATTATTTTCTATTTATGATTATACTAAAGATTTCGTACCCGGCATCAAAATCTCGTACAACTCCAATTTTCCCACATCTTCAGATAATTCATAAAAATATGATTACAATTTTAAGCTAGTCAATAAATAAATTACTTGTCATTAAATTACTGTCTATTTATGATCATACCATCTTTTTCCATTATTTTCGACCCTTTTACAAAAATAATCTCGGCGAATTTTATCGAGTAAAAAAAAATGAAAATCGGTCAACCCGAAAAAAAGTCAATTGAAAATTCGAGATTTTCCTGATTTTAATTTTACGTGGATTTGGGGACAAAAAGAAAATTCAGGCCTTTGGTACATTTTCAAAGCCGACAGAAATAAATTTCTTATAATTGATAAAAATATTATTACAATTTTAAGTCAATAAATAAATTTCTTGCTATAAAATTATTTTCTATTTATGATCATAGTAAAGATTTCGTAGGCGGCATTAAAAACTAGCAACAGCTCAAATTTCCCCCCTCAAAAATTGATAAAAAACATGATTATAATTTTAAGGCGATTGCAAAAGTACCAAAATGTATTAAATTTTAATAATAAACAAAAGCGATTATTTTTGCATTGTAAATTAACTAGAGAATGCAAAACGTTGATAACACAACACACAAATACACCGCCACTATTTGCGTGCTTTTCTCGCAGTTTCTCAGCCTGATTATTCTACCATAATTAATGCAAAAGCTGCGTAACTTTAAATATAAATATATCGCCCTACAAATCCGAGAGGCATGTTAATGCAAGGAGCCGGCTTAAAAGCTAATACCACTGCCACTGCGCCAAGGCCCGGCACGAGCAAGTGGACCTTCTCTACATATATTCACCAAGCTGAATGCGCAGAGCACGCGAGAAATGGTAAGAACCGTGCTAGCCACGGGATTTCGCATCGCCGCACTAAATTTTCGGTAGATTAAGTTAACGCAACCAGAACGTTCGCTGTATAAAGTTTAGTATCGTAAAATGACATGGTAAACGTTGAGGCTTTGGTTCCCGAATATATACTTCATATATATATATATATATATATATATAAATATATAAATATATACATGCACATTGAGTCGGCTATAAAGCTTCGAAGAGCGACGAAAACGGCGACGATTGTAACGCAAGCGTGTTGACGTATTTCACTCCGAATGCCAGAGACGACAAGCCGATTATAGAAGCCATCCACGACGAATGTGTGCACATGCGTCTCGTCGGCTTTTCTCCGTCTGCAAAGCTTCGACACTGTAGGATAATAATATGTCGACGTTGACTTTGTGTTGCCGTTTGCGCTCTCGTAAATTCGAGACAGGAAACCCCCGGGGCAAAAGAGCGCAAATCCCATTGTAACATATTTCTCTGGTACAACTCTTTTATTCCTCGCTCTATGAATGAAATACTCATTAAACGGAAAGTACGATCCTTTCACAGCCACTTTATGTGCAAACATTACGAGGTGAAAAAAAGAAAAAAAGAAAAATGAATTTAAAGGATACCGGAATGCTTGATTGCTACCTGCACAGAATCGTACAAACATTTTTTTCTGTCTATATTTATAACATACTTTGTGGAACTTACATAATAGCAAAGCACACATTTTGGAAAAACCATTTAATAATTAGACACTCAGAGAGAAAAAAAAATTGTCGTTTTATTCGTCCTGTGGAAATTCTTATTATATTGGACATTTTTTTTTTTTGAGATCCTTAATACATTTTTATGGAAATGCAAAAAATATCAGAAAATTACAGTTTTTGGATATTTTTGTATAACGTGAATAACGTGAATATAATTTCGATTTAAAAAAATAAATATTTCTTTTCTAATTGTGAAAAAAAAATTAATTTAAAGCATACAAGAATGCTTGATTGCTACCTGGACAGAATCGTACAAACATTTTTTTCTGTCTATATTTATGACATACTTTATGAAACTTACATAATAGCAAAGCACACATTTCGGAAAAACCATTTAATAATTAGACACTCAGAGAGAAAAAAAAATTGTCGTTTTATTCGTCCTGTGGAAATTCTTATTATATTGGACATTTTTTTTTTTGAGATCCTTAATACATTTTTATGGAAATGCCAAAAATATCGGAAAATTACGGTTTTTGGACATTTTTGTATAACATTTTGATTCATCGGTAAAATGAACAGCAAATAAAAAAAATATATATATTTCTTTTCAAATTTTGAAAAAAAAATGAATTTAAAGCATACAAGAATGCTTGATTGCTACCCGGACAGAATCGTACAAATATTTTTTTCTGTCTATATTTATGACATACTTTATGGAACTTACATAATAGCAAAACACACATTTCGGAAAAACCATTTAATAATTGGACACTCAGAGAGAAAAAAAATTGTCGTTTTATTCGCCCTGTGGAAATTCTTTATATATTGGGCACTTTTTTTTTTGAGATTCTTAATACATTTTTATGGAAATGCAAAAAATATCGGAAAATTACAGTTTTTGGATATTTTTGTATAAGATTTTGATTCCTTGGTAAAATGAACAGCAAATTTGCAACCAATGGAGCGAAATACGTGAATATAATTTTGATTAAAAAAATAAATATTTTTTTTCAAATTTTGGAAAAAAATGAATTTAAAGCATACAAGAATGCTTGATTGCTACCTAGACAGAATCGTACAAACATTTTTTTCTGTCTATATTTATGACATACTTTATGGAACTTACATAATAGCAAAACACACATTTCGGAAAAACCATTTAATAATTGGACACTCAGAGAGAAAAAAAATTGTCGTTTTATTCGCCCTGTGGAAATTCTTTATATATTGGGCACTTTTTTTTTTGAGATTCTTAATACATTTTTATGGAAATGCAAAAAATATCGGAAAATTACAGTTTTTGAATATTTTTGTGTAAGATTTTGATTCCTTGGTAAAATGAACAGCAAATTTGCAACCAACGGAGCGAAATACGTGAATATAATTTCGATTAAAAAAAATAAATATTTCTTTTCAAATTTTGAAAAAAAATGAATTCAAAGCATACAAGAATGCTTGATTGCTACCTGGACAGAATCGTACAAACATTTTCTTTGTGTCTATATTTATGATATACTTTATGGAACTTACATAATAGCAAAGCACACATTTCGGAAAAACCATTTAATAATTAGACACTCAGAGAGGAAAAAAATTGTCGATTTATTCGTCCTGTAGAAATTCTTATTATATTGGACATTTTTTTTTTTTGGATCCTTAATACTTTTTTATGGAAATGCAAAAAATATCGGAAAATTACAGTTTTTGGACATTTTTGTATAATATTTTGATTCCTTGGTAAAATGAACAGCAAATTTGCAACCAACGGAGCGAAACACGTGAATATAATTTCGATTAAAAACAAGGATGCAAAGTAGAACCTTGCACATTGCTTCCTCATTATTTTTCGCGTTTTACAAAGCTACCTCTATGAGGAAGTATGTTATTCAATTTTTGGCTGCCTCATAGAGGAAGCTTTGTAAAACGCGAAAAATAATGAGGAAGCAATGTGCAAGGTTCTACTTTGCATCCTTGTTTTAATTAGATAAATATACATGTTGTGGATTCGCTTTTTCTATTTCGTTATTACGTTATTTCGTGATTATTAGAGCGTTTCCGAAAGTGAATGTGATAATGTATATTTTTTAAAATAATTCAACATTCCATAAAATCAAAAATTTCATACCGTTCGTCACTAAATTATACATATATAATGGCTGAATATTGTTTCATTTATATACAAAATTTGAGCTCGCTATCTTAAGTTTTGCAAAAGTTACAATAGAGCGATAATGTCAATTTTTGGAAAAATTCAAAACATCATAAAATTTTAACGGTTCAACCGATCTTAACCAAATTCAATAGCGATCACCGGCGTATGAAAGCTCACATTCATACCAATTTTAAGATCAATATCTCGAAAATTGAAAGAGTTATCGCGTAAACAGACATTTTTCAAAAAATTAAAAAGCGCGTAATAATTTAACGATGAAGTGGATTTTAACAAAAATCTGTATGAACGATGAGGCTTGATCCCTCTATCTATGGCCCAAATTTCACCTTGATATCTCAAGGCATTCCCGAGTTATAAAGGTTTACATTTTTCGATCGTGTAACATACACACATACAGACATTTTTTCTAAATCACTTTTCTCGACGTTTTGGCCCATTCTGAGTGTACTGACATGAAAATCTCGAAAAAAAAAATTTTCATGAAAACAAAGCTTCCTCTATGAGGAAGCAAAAATAAATGTTTCTTTTCAAATTTTGAAAAAAAAAAATGGCTATAACTTCGAAGCCTAACGTTACCGAAATGCTCTTGTTATCTTCGTAATGAATTACGTTTTTTGTGAGAGATTTTTTAAAAATTGGAGCAGCGGAAATTGAATATTTTTGCATATCCCTGTGTATATTTTCGACCATTTTTCAAAACGACTTCACGGGCGCTAACGTCGAGATATAGTAATAGTCTATACGCTATTCTCTTCGATCCGGCGAGCTTTTCCGGACGATAAAAGGAAATTGAAAATCGGTCATCCCGAAAAAAAGTTATGGCCAATTGAAAATTCCGAATGGCTTTTCAAGGGTCTAAAGTCGAGAAACAAATATCATCGAATTTTATTTCATTATAAAAGCCTATCTGACCGGAAATGTCCGGCTTTTCACGTAACTGCTAGTATTTCTGTTAATCGCTCAAAACTTCAAAGAGAAAATCGAGAAAAACCTGATAAAAAACAGCTTAACAACCAAATAATTTTCTTGGCTTACACATAAAATTTTTGAGTTAGGGACAAAAAATGTCAATTTTATAATCAGTGGGAAATTTCCAATCGGCTTTGAAAATGTACCAAAGGCCGAAATTGTCTTTTTGATCTCAAATCCCCGAAAAATTAGAACCAAAAAAATCCTGAATTTTCAATTTACTTTTTTTCGGTTTGACCGATTTTCATTTTTTTGACTCGAAAAAATTTGCCGAAATTATTTTTGTAAAAGTGCCGAAAATAATGGAAAATTGGAATTTGAAATTGAAATTGGAATTTTCAATTGACTTTTTTTCGGGTTGACCGATTTTCATTTTTTTTTTACTCGAAAAAATTCGCCGAAATTATTTTTGTAAAAGTGCCGAAAATAATGGAAAAAGGTGGTATGTAAGAATTTTCAATTTTTCATTATTTCAAGTTGTCCAACCTGTGAAAAAAAAATTCAAAATGTAGCAAATTCTAATCTGTCACATAGATTTTTACTGATCAGTAAAAAAAAAAAGGTTTTTACTAAATTTCCAGATTACATGTACGACACATTTCGTACTTCAGACGTTTCTAATCATTTAGAAGTTCGGTCTAAGAGGCAAGTCGATATGTTTTCTGTACTGAGTGAAAATTCCCAAGATAGAACTAACGGAATTCCCTTGAATGAAAGCAAATTTAATTAAGCTAACTTGATGTACTTGTTGGCTCAACTTCCAGGTGAGATCCATCGAAACTGATGGTAAACTCGAGCCAACTATATCACGGATTTGAACCGCCCAAATGTTGGTTAAGTCAACGTCATAACCAACTCACAGCTTAGAGGCAAGTAAATTCAACGATATTTGGTAAGATTGATAAAATTTTCTATAAGATTACAACTGAATTTATATTCATATATTTAGAGTTCTCAACCATCCCATTACAAATACGTAATTAAATAATTTCACATCACTTGTCTAAAATATAAAATATTTAAATGTTATTTAAAAAAAAAAGATTTTTCCATAAAAAATAATTCCAATATTTGTAAAATATCTATTATTAATCATATTGAAGCATTTTTAAATTAAGACATTCATAAATCTCCTTGCAAATATCGTCGAATATTAATAACAAAAAAAAAGTCGAATGGTGAATGGAATAAGCGGTTAGCGTCAGTTTCATCTTAATGGACTGGTTACAAATCTGACGTCTGAACCGAAACCTTTCTCAGCCTCTTGCTACCAAGTCATATAATGATGTCTAACAAGAAAAAAAACGCATACAATTTAAACGAAAGAGGTCAAAGTAAAAGCGCGTCATACTTATTAATACAGAGGGTCGATATCGATCGTAGAATCCATTGTGCGCCGATAGAATGACCATCGGCAATTGATTCGCGACGCGTCCAACGCATGAAACGTCTATCTGTATTAAATTTATTATTGAGTCATTGCCCCGTCAGCGGAGCATTACAAAGGACTTGGAATTATTTCGCTCTCAAAGGAGTACAATGTATTCGTATTACAGTATAGCCCTATTGCTATAATACTATATATACGTAGTATAAGCGCGATATAAATCATCGAAGAAGAGCGAAGCAGCAATATAGTGAGATTATTGTTCGGGCCAGTGAAGCTATTAAGTGACGAAAGGATTACAAGAGTGAGTATGAAAGATAGGAAATATGGCAGTTACTCGCTTTCTCTATTTCTCTTTCTCTCTCTCTCTGCCTGCTCTTATCCTTTAAGCATGACCATGCTGCGTTTTACAGGCCAGTTGGCAACGGAAGGACTGCGATGTCTGCTTCGCATCACTGACCAACGGCTTATCCAACCTCCTCACTCGAGGTTCCTTCCGGTCCACGAGGGTATTATACGTGCGGCTGTACGTGAACGAGTAGCTATTATAAATGCGCACATTTATCGCCTATTCTGCATGACCAGCTCTTGAGTAAGCTCAAACCACTCGGCTGTCCCCTCGTCACCGCGAATGAGCATGACTACAGGCTGTACTTATATACCTAATTGTACGACGCTAATCAACGATCTTCGCTAAGACGGAGATCTCGTTTTCTGTCTTATCAGCTTTTGACTTATCGTTTTTCTTATACGGCGTCTGCACATCTGTTAGAAAATTCATATGGTAGAGAGAGAGAGAGACAGATAGATCAGACCAGACCAGACCAGACAAAACCAGACCCGAACCGAACAATCCAGACTAGACCAGACCAGATCCGATTCGAACAATCCAGACTAGACTAGACTAGACTAGACTAGACAAGATCAGACCAGACAAGACCAGACCAGACAAGACCAGACCATACAAGACCAGACCAGACAAGACCAGACCAGACCAGACAAGACCAGACCATACAAGACCAGACCAGACCAGACAAGACCAGACCAGACAAGACCAGACCAGACCAGACCAGACCAGACCAGACAAGACCAGACAAGACCAGACTAGACCAGACTAGACCAGACTAGACCAGACTAGACCAGACTAGACCAGACTAGACCAGACTAGACCAGACTAGACCAGACCGGACAAGACCAGACAAGACCAGACTAGACCAGACTAGACCAGACCAGACTAGACCAGACTAGACCAGACCAGACTAGACCAGACCAGACTAGACCAGACCAGACCAGACTAGACCAGACTAGACCAGACTAGACCAGACTAGACCAGACTAGACCAGACTAGACCAGACTAGACCAGACTAGACCGGACTAGACCGGACTAGACTAGACTAGACCATACCAGACCAGACCAGACCAGACCAGACCAGACCAGACCAGACCAGACCAGACCAGACCAGACCAGACCAGACCAGACCAGACCAGACCAGACCAGACCAGACCAGACCAGACCAGACCAGACTCATAAATAGGTCAGATTTTACTTGTCATTTTTTGAGCAAACAAATTACAGTCGGGCTAAGCAACCATCTAATTGGGACAATCGTTTGTTTGGTTTTTGATACTAAGAACATTTTTGGAAGATATTTAGCTACGCAGTTGATTGTGACAACTAACAATTTTTTTTCGACTACAAACGACCAAATATTACTTTCTTTGAATGACTGGGTTTTTTCCAATAGTTACAATGAACTACATTGTTAATTTTTGGTTGTTTATTTTTGTAAATAATTGGTTATATTATTGGTCAAAATCACACGTATAAATTCTAATACACGATATATCCATTAATTTCTTTCTAAGAAAATGTTTAAATTTCATCAAACTTACGGTACAAAGAGATTTCATTTTCAGCTGCGATTTGCAAACAGCGAATTTCCGGTACTAACCTGTAACAGAAATGCAAATAATGGTTGATTAAAAAAAAATTCTGTTCGTTTATCCCGGCACGTAAATGATTTTGTTTCACTGAATATTATAACAGATATCAAATTTCTTATTACATCACCATTATTTCTTCGATAAGTAAATTATCGAAATCATTGTACCTAAAATTCATAAATGAATGTTTCCTTCAACATTAATAAAATCAGATTCATTCGTCCCGACACGTAAATGATTTTGTTTGACTAAATATTATAACAGATATGAAAAAATATCAATATACACGGCAGCATCATAACGCCAATTTTATTTTATTGATGAATAACCATTATTTCCTTGATAAATAAATTATCGAAAACATTATACTTAAAATTCATAAATGAATATGTTTCATTTAACACAGCCATTTTATTCCCATTGTAACTATATTTATTATCAACGCACACATTTATTACATATCACATATCATCACCATTTGGCTAACCTAAAACCCGTCGTCACGGTTACCGACTGCACTTAACTATCTAATCATGCGTCTCTAATAAACTACATTCACTCAGTCCAAGTTTACGTTTTTTATCTCATCGCCTTTCCTTTTCCATCTCCTCGTTTTTCATCTATCCAACGATTGTACATCCGTTACACACTCCGCATTCACGTATACGCGATTCACGTGAGATAATACACGTCCAAGTCGTGAACATGCTACAAAAAAACGAAAAAAAACACTGAAATTTCCACAGCAACTCGTTATTATCCAAAGATTGCTATTCACTCGAGCTTATTACCACGTCAAAATTCAAACTTACAACCATAGCTCGTCTCTTGCAGTTTATTCAACAAGAACATTTGCTTTCGACAATATAATGCAGCGGAGTATGTAAACTGCATTTACGTACGGATTTGTGATGATAGCGAGAGTTCGTGGCTTAGAAAAATAAAGTGAGCGATGATACGACGTACAATTCATAACAGAGTTCAGATTTTCCATTCTCGTTGAATTAACTTCAAGATCTTCAAGTACTGGTTACTTCGACGATGCGGTGAATATATGCTTGAATTTATGCGTACTTCGTGATTGAAAGTGATGGACATAAGACTGGTTCGCTGATCGCGATATCGCATGTGAATTTTCATCACTACAATTTTCATTTTCTCGTTATTGCTTTAAGTATTCGCAGCCTCAAAGCATCGATGCAAAACAACGGAGAAAAATCACTGGGTGTGGTCGGTGGATCGTAAAAATATTCTAGCTCGCCATACACGCCTATATGATCATTTTTCTCCTCAACCCAACACGAAATAACCCGCAATTTCGTGTGTTACAGTTTTTCCCAGCGGCAATTACTGAGAGTCGAAAATAATAAATATAAACGTGAAAGGTGCGATAAATCGGCGGGGCCGCTAAGCGAACCCGCCGCACCGACCAACGTCGTATACTTCACGCCGTTGCGGTACGGCAAATGATAAAGAAATGAAATTATATAGAGGACCGGGAAAAACGTGCGAGGCTACGAGCCAGACCGCCACGAGGCGTGTTACTCCTTGTTATGTTGAGATACATTGTCGACGAAACTTTGCCGTACAGTTATTGGCCATTCAATCCGATGAGTAGAAACATGGATTTTCTCCGTTTCTCCAAGTACAAGTTTCATCATTGTAATGACAAAATAATTATAAATAATATACATTCTATTATTATATAAAAATATGTATCAATATATTTTGTGAATTATGCATTTTGTGACTTCTTATTTTCGTCAAATTTTTTATGAATTTTAAATATTTTTCAATTGAAATTGAAAAAAGGGTTTTTTATTTGGAAGATAAGTTAAAAAAATTGGACATTCAATGCGGTGTACCACAAGTACTAGTTGAATCACTTTAATGACAAAATAATGACAAATAATATAAATTCTATTTATGAAAAAATGTATCAATGGATTTTGTGAATTGTGCATTTTGTAGCCTCATTTTTTTGTCACAATTTCTATGAATTATAAATATTTTTCAACTGAAATTTAAAAAAAATGCGTTTTTTATTTGGAAGAAAAGTAAAAAAAAATGGGACATTCAATGCGGTGAGTAGAAACGCAGATTTTCTGCGTTTCGCCAAGTACCAGTTGAATCACTTTAATGACAAAATAATGACAAATAATATACATTCTATTTATAAAAAAATTTATCAATGTATTTAGTCAATTATGCATTTTGAACCTTCATTTTTTTGTCAAAATTTCTATGAATTATAAATATTTTTCAAATGAAATTGAAAAAAAATGCGTTTTTTATTTGGAAGACAAGTAAAAAAATATTGGACATTCAATGCGGCGAGTAGAAACACGGATTTTCTCCGTTTTTCCAAGTACCAGTTCAATCATTATAATAATAAAATTATGATAAATAATATAAATTCTATTTTTAAAAAAATTTATCAATGCATTTAGTCAATTATCCATTTTGAAGCTTCATTTTTTTGTCGCAATTTCTATGAATTATAAATATTTTTCAAATGAAATTGAAAACAAATGCGTTTTTTATTTGAAAGATAAGTAAAAAAAAATTGGACATTCAATGCGGTGAGAAGAAACACGGATTTTCTCCGTTTTGCCAAGTCCAAGTTTCATCACTATAATGACAAAATAATGACAAATAATATAGATTCTATTTATAAAAAAATTTATCAATGTATTTAGTCAATTATGCATTTTGAAACTTCATTTTTTTGTCGCGATTTCTATGAATTATAAATATTTTTCAAATGAAATTGAAAAAAGAAAAATGTGTTTTTTATTTGGAAGATAAGTAAAAAAAAATTGGACATTCAATGCGGTGAATAGAAACACGGATTTTCTCCGCTTTGCCAAGTACAAGTTTTATCACTGTAATGACAAAATAATGACAAATAATATAGATTCTATTTATGAAAAAATGTATCAATGTATTTTGTGAATTGTGCATTTTGTAGCTTCATTTTTTTATCACAATTTCTATGAATTATAAATATTTTTCGAATGAAATTGAAAAAAAGCGTTTTTTATTTGGAAGAAAAGTTTAAAAAAATTGGACATTCAATGCGGTGAGTAGAAACACAGATTTTCTGCGTTTCTCCAAGTCCAAGTTTCATCACTGTAATGACAAAATTATGATAAATAATATAGATTCTATTTATGAAAAAATGTATCAATATATTTTGGGAATTGTGCATTTTGTAGCTTTATTTTTTTGTCACAATTTCTATGAATTATAAATATTTTTCGAATGAAATTGAAAAAAAAGTTTTTTTTACTATAATGACAAAATTATGATAAATAATATATATAATATTTATGAAAAGAATTTATCAATCGATTTTGTGAATTATGCATTTCGCTTCATTTTTTCGTCACAATTTCTATGCATTATAAATATTTTTCAACTGAAACTGAAAAAAGAGTTTTTTATTTGGAAGAAAAAAAAATACTGTGCAAATTAGAACTTTTGACATTCCATCTGGATAAAAAAAATTCATTACCCAAAAATTAATTACGCCTTGCAATGTAAATTAACAAAACTTTCTGTAAAATTAATATAAACGTGCTGGAAATGTGGTTCAAATTTAAAAAAAATATGTACATACATTTCCAGTACAGTTCATAAATTTACAAAATAATTTTTCCACAAAATCATAATTTTCCGTATGACGGATAAAAAAAACTATTTTCCGAGTTTGTCAAAGGGTTTATAAAGTTAAATTTTAAGGGCCAATAACTGTGCTGTTTATATTAGGGTAGTTTTATATAGACATACTATAAGCGTGCCTTACACGCATCAGTGGTGGTAAACGGTTGTACCTTCCTTTTTCTTCCTCGTCCACTATACCGATATTTATATTTACGCCAGCATGTATGCTCATAACTATACTACATCCAAGTATACAACCTCTCCCATATCATATCTACAGTATACTTGAACGCTTCGTACGCGCGCCTAAGACAAATTTTAAAAACTGCAACGAACAAACGATCGAATAAAAAAATTGTTGCATTTAAATAAATATTTAAAAAAATATATATATTTAAAAAAATAATATTTTTATTCCAAAAATTGGCCATTGTTTAAACTTTTTTTTTTTTAATATGAAAAAATTAATATGTTGTATATCTTTTGTAAATTTCGAGTTATGGCTTTACTAAAGCATAAATTATATCCTTGTTAACTTTCATTATAATTAAAGTTAATAATTACAATAATTAACATTTTTTAGAATTATGATTAATAATAATATGTAATTATTAACATTCATTAACTTTCTTTTTTCTAAATATGGTAATAATAGTAAACCTGTGTATCCTTTCGTTTTTTTTTTTTCGTAAACCCCACACGATTGAAAACCAAAACTATCCCCAAAAACACTCATTAATTTTCTTTAATTCTGAATAACATTTTTTTTTGCAACATAAAAATGTCGAATTTCTTCACGAATCCAAAATGTCCTCTACGAGTAAACAGAAAAGTTTGTCAAAGGATTTAAAATTTACAAGCTGACATGCCAATAACTATCCTACCTTAATACAGGCACGAATAAGCGTGCCTTACACGCGTAATGATAAACGTGTGTATCCTTACTTTTTCTCCCCCATCCCGTATACCTATAACTATCTATCCTAGCTCACGTATGCTCTTATATACAACATGCACGTATACATCCGTGTCCATATTACGTCTACAGTATATATGGGTCATTTCACGGGATTTCGCACAAAAACAAACCCGACCGACTCCAATTTTCGCCTAATTTTTTTATATTGTTGACTATGTCAAACGGTGCATCTGTGAATTTTTTGAGAATTTTATTCTTATATTTCGACGAGCCATAAAATAAAAGGTGAAAAAAATGAAAAAAAATCTGACGTCAAGTGGAATAATGATATCGACAAAAATAACTAGGTCAAAATTTTCGTAATTCAACACAGTTTACGGTAAAAATAATCAAAATAAAAAATAAACATAACTTCTATTTTATTTATGTCTTTTACCAAGAAAAGGTACCATTTCGCTAATGTGGCGCCCTCCAATTTCAATACAAAAAATCACGAATATACTACATGGAGTCCCAAACATTTAAAGCATAAGCCCAATATGGAGAACGCATTTTACCCATTTTTAAAAAAATATTTCGGGTAATTGATTTTTTTAATTTTCTTCCAATTTTCTGCGTATTTTTTTATGTAATTGGTAATATTAAAAGGAGCTTATGTGATTTTTTTCATAATTTTATATGTAGATGTATTCGATTCATTAAATGTAATCGAATTACAAATTTAAAAAATTAAAAAAAAAGAAAGCAATCAGCTAATCGCTTTCTTACTCACTCAGTGGCCGCTCGCGCGCTGGCGTCGCGAGATTCGCCTGGGGTACGCCTGGGGCGTGCGATCAGCTGATCGTCTCGTTACGCACGCAGTGGCCGCTCGAGCGCTAGCGTCGCGAGATACGCCTGAGGCGTATAGTAATTTTGTAATTTTTTTAACTTAATCAGAGAGGTCCATATAAGTGAAATGGGACCTTTTTTTGTAAAAGACGCAACGAAATTACAATTTTTTAAATTTGTAATTCGATTACATTTAATGAATCGAATACATCTACATATAAAATTATGAAAAAAATCACATAAGCTCCTTTTAATATTACCAATTACATAAAAAAATACGCAGAAGATTGAAAGAAAATTAAAAAAATCAATTACCCGAAATATTTTTTTAAAAATGGGTAAAATGCGTTCTCCATCTTGGGCTTGTGCTTAAAATGTTTGGGACTCCATGTAGTATATTCGTGATTTTTTGTATTGAAATCGGAGGGGGCCAAATTAGCGAAATGGTACCTTTTCTTGGTAAAAGACGTAAATAAAATAGAAATTATGTTTATTTTTTATTTTGAATATTTTTACCGTAAACTGTGTTGAATTACGAAAATTTTGACCTAGTTATTTTTGTCGATATCATTATTCCACTTGACGTCAGATTTTTTTAAATTTTTTTCACCTTTTATTTTATGGCTCGTCGAAATATAAGAATAAAATTCTCAAAAAATTCACAGATGCACCGTTTGACATAGTCAACAATATAAAAAAATTAGGCGAAAATTGGAGTCGGTCGGGTTTTTTTTTTGTGCGAAATCCCGTGGAATGACCCATATATATACGTATATACGCTTTTATACCAACATTTTAATTATCAACATTTATTAACTTTCTTTTTCCTAAATATAATAATAAAGTTAAACGTGTGTATCCTTTAGTTTATTTTTTTTCGTAAACCCCACATGATTGAAAACCAAAACTATCCCCAAAAAACACTCATTAATTTTCCTTAATTCTGAATAACATTTTTTTTTGCAACATAAAAATGTCGAATTTTTTCATGAAACCAAAATGTCCTCTACGAGTAAGCAGAAAAGTTTGTCAATGGGTTTAAAATTTACAAGCTGACATGCCAATAACTATCCTACCTTAATACAGGCACGAATAAGCGTGCCTTACACGCGTAATGATAAACGTGTGTATCCTTACTTTTTCTCCCCCATCCTGTATACCTATAACTATCTATCCTAGCTCACGTATGCTCTTATAACTATACAACATGCACGTATACATCCGTATCCATATTACGTATACTATATATATATATATATACTTATATACGCTTTTATACGTGAGGCGCCCAGAGGCGGCCTCTTGCGTTGGTAGCCAACGGGCTCGTACGTCAAACCGGTACACTGACCTAGAGCACTACTCTGGGGCGCATATATACACGTCGAGAGAGCCTTTGTAACACGCGCTTTGCTCTCGGCCCAGACGTCCATTATACAGAGTTCGCACACAATAATTACAAGCCGCCGCTGACGAGAACGACGATGATGACACGAGAGCGAGAGAAGAGAAGGGGATTCCACATACACAGGTGGTGGTGGAGAAACAGCCGAACGAAGTGATAGACAAAGACAGTGCCAGTGAAATGCTCATGCCGGAAGGCAGAGCGCGCCACAGCGGTTGTGAAGGAATAACACACGGCATAGTTGTCGTTGAGTCCGTAGTGACTGCATGCATACACGTTGCTTGCTGCTGCTGCCGTCGTCGCTGCTGTCGCTGTTAGTTGTACGCGCTTCTAGTCTCCTCGTGATGGTTTGGCCCCCGGGGCGGCACGCTCGGTCTATTCGCACGAATAGTTAGGTGTCGAGTTCCCCGTTGGACTCCATGTCCTCGCTCGGAATGGAATGCTTTGCATAATGCGACTCTGGTCGCGCGGGGAACATTGCGCGCGCGCGCGCACGCTAAGCCTTTAGTTTCCCCTTCCACTAAAAACGGTCATTCGGACTGCGCGAGTTGCAAATGCTTATCCGCGAGTCGCGTGCTTCTACGTTGCGGAAGCAAACTCTCTAATTCCTGGCGGTTTGGATGCGATCCAGACTGTCGGAGAGAAGGGGAAAGGGAAGAAGGGAGGATTCCTAGGGTGTGGAACAGAGAGAGAGGGTTTCTGCATCGTTGTGTGTAGCTTATCGCACTGGATGGTAGGTATATATCTATATACTCGGAGTTCCGATGTCAATGAAGACTCGGTGATATATACGGTGCACTTAAAGTTACTGCGACATAAACGTCAGCCACTGGCACCCTTCGCAGGCTCCTGTGGTGATATGTCTGTAGTGGTGGCACTATTACGACTTTGGTGGAAGTGTTGTATCGATTCGGACTTTGCCTGTAGCGGGGAGATGGAAGATTACATTATTTTTCAACTTTTGTTTAGTCATTTACTTTTTAATTGGTCTTTAGTTATTTTCAAATAGATTGTTTCAAGTTTTTTTGTATATTTGCTATACATTTTTTTTTCGGCAATACGTCGTTTCTACAGAACTCGATTCTACACATCACCGACTCAACACCACCGACTCTACACAACGGCAATTCGACACATGCGTCGATTCAACACAACAGCAACTGTACACATCACCAACTCGACACATCACCAATTCTACACAGCCCCGATTCTACACAGTCACAACTGTCACGAGCCAAATGCACAACGGCAATACTCTACACAGCCCCGATTCTACACAGTCACAACTGTCACGAGCCAAATGCACAACGGCAATACTCTACACAGCCCCGATTCTACACAGGCACAAATGTCACGAGCTAAATTCAGAACGGCAATACTCTACACAGCCCCGATTCTACACAGTCACAACTGTCACGAGCCAAATGCACAACGGCAATACTCTACACAGCCCCGATTCTACACAGTCACAACTGTCACGAGCCAAATGCACAACGGCAATACTGTACACAGCCCCGATTCTACACAGGCACAAATGTCACGAGCTAAATTCACAACGGCAATACTCTACACAGCCCCGATTCTACACAAGCACAACTGTCACGAGCTAAATTCATCAAAGCCCCAATTCAACACATCACCGATTCTACACCGTCACCAACTCACATCCAATCAACGTATGTCGTTCAAGTATTCCAACTCATCGGCGCACTATGATTGGATGAGAGTTGGTGACGGTGTAGAATCGGTGATGTGTTGAATCGGGACTTTGGTGAATTTAGCTCGTGACAGTTGTGCCTGTGTAGAATCGGGGCTGTGTAGAGTATTGCCGTTGTGAATTTAGCTCATGACATTTGTGCCTGTGTAGAATCGGGACTGTGTAGAATATTGCCGTTGTGCATTTGGCTCGTGACAGTTGTGACTGTGTAGAATCGGGGCTGTGTAGAATTGAGGTTGTGTCGAATTGAGGCATGTGTCGAGTTGGTGATGTGTCGAGTTGGTGATGTGTACAGTTGCTGTTGTGTTGAACCGAGGCATGTGTCGAATTGCCGTTGTGTAGAGTCGGTGGTGTTGAGTCGGTGATGTGTAGAATCGGGTTCTGTAGAAACGACGTATTGCCGAAAAAAAATGTATAGCAAATATACAAAAAAACTTGAAACAATCTATTTGAAAATAACTAAAGACCAATTAAAAAGTAAATGACTAAACAAAAGTTGAAAAATAATGTAATCTTCCATCTCCCCGCGGCAATACGTCGTTTCTACAGAACCCGATTCTACACATCACCGACTCAACACCACCGACTCTACACAACGGCAATTCGACACATGCGTCGATTCAACACAACAGCAACTGTACACATCACCAACTCGACACATCACCAACTCGACACATGCCTCAATTCGACACAACCCCAATTCTACACAGCCCCGATTCTACACAGTCACAACTGTCACGAGCCAAATGCACAACGGCAATACTCTACACAGCCCCGATTCTACACAGGCACAAATGTCACGAGCTAAATTCACAACGGCAATACTCTACACAGCCCCGATTCTACACAAGCACAACTGTCACGAGCTAAATTCATCAAAGCCCCAATTCAACACATCACCGATTCTACACCGTCACCAACTCACATCCAATCAACGTATGTCGTTCAAGTATTCCAACTCATCGGCGCACTATGATTGGATGAGAGTTGGTGACGGTGTAGAATCGGTGATGTGTTGAATCGGGACTTTGGTGAATTTAGCTCGTGACAGTTGTGCCTGTGTAGAATCGGGGCTGTGTAGAGTATTGCCGTTGTGCATTTAGCTCGTGACATTTGTGCCTGTGTAGAATCGGGGCTGTGTAGAGTATTGTCGTTGTGCATTTGGCTCGTGACAGTTATGACTGTAGAATCGGGTCTGTGTAGAATTGAGGTATGTGTCGAGTTCGTGATGTGTACAGTTGCTGTTGTGTTGAATCGAGGTATGTGTCGAATTGCCGTTGTGTAGAGTCAGTAGTGTTGAGTCGGTGATGTGTAGAATCGGGTTCTGTAGAAACGACGTATTGCCTTTTTTTCTTATTTTATAAATTCGCTGTTTTGTTTTTTATTATGTAAGACTTTTTAATATAGTTGCAAAAACTAATTTGGAAGATCCTTGTTGTGTTGTATTGTGTTGATAATTTTTATGTAAAGCAAATAATTAAATAACAATAAATTTTGCAATGTACCATCGCAGTATTTAAAAAATCTGCGAAACGCCGAGCGTTTTTCATAGTTACAATATTTATGACCCGATTACACTGAAATTTTCGGAAAGTTTTCTTCTAACGTCATGGAATGAACGGCTCGTTGGAAGTTTTCTCAAAGTTGAAGTTCGTCGCATACTTTTTTTCGCCTAAGTAGCCGAAACCCGAACACCGGTACCCCGCCATTTGGTATTAAATATAAGTGAACAAATGCAATTTTTATGTATTTTATCGACTTTGGAGGTGTCACGTACTGAATTCTGAACATACTGCAAAAATTTCAAATCATTTCACCAGTTATTGAGCTAGAATCGGCGAGTTGAGTATTAAAAATCATCGAATTTGGACGCGATGAAAAATGCAATTTTTATTAATTATTACTTAAACTAATAATCGAATTTATAAATTATATCAGCAAAAAATGTCGACTTTTGCCAGGTTTTTTAATGGTATGTGGACAATAAATTTTACGGAATTTTGCTTGAAACGTCCTTTTATTTAGGATCTTTGAACTTTCATAAAAAATTGTTTTATCCACAAACAGTTGCAGAAACTTGTTGTTAATCTGATTTTGGTATTTCATCTATTTTATTAACCTTAACAAATTAATTTCGCACCTTTTTAAAAGTAACATTAAAAAAACATTTCTTACACATTTATAGGCAAAAACTTTTTGGCAAAAATACAAGAATTTCAATTTAGTTTTGACTATATATATTTGCCCTTTGCGTGACGACCGTCATTTTGCTGTAGTTTCTGTATTTACCTTTTATTTTACTTTGTCGCGACGCCAGTAAATAAAAATTTCCACGAATTTACACGAACCGTAAATATCGTCTCACGAAATTGTTGCGACAAGCATCGCAATCTCGAGAATCTTTACACGAAACGTCAAAGTGTTCATAACTGAAAGGGTGACAGGTAATGTTGAATTGCTGGTTATGTCAAACTGGCATTAATGTTGAGACTCCTGCGCACGGTAGAAGTAGAAAGCTCAGAGCACTTATGATAAATAACGAGAATATATAACGAGCTTAAGGTGGTTATAGATATAATGCAGTCGAATGAAACAGTCGCTGTGGCAAAGCGCGCGGTTCGAGTTAACGCGACACGCACGCGATTCTCGTAAATTCGATGAGCCCTATATTATGTTACTCACTCTGCGTATATATATATATATATATATATATACATGGCAGATCGAGACCACCCGGAGAAATTGAGATAGCGAATTCTCCTAATTTTAAATTATAATAAATTTATCATTATCGATGAAAGTGCTTGTACCAAAGATGGACATTCATTAAATGAAAATGTATTTGAAATATTTTTAAAAAATAAGATAACTATGATTGATTTTTATACAAAACTTAAAATTTTCACATTTCTTGAATAATTATAAATAATGTAGACTAGGCTTAATAATCCTTGATTATTTTAGTCACGAAAGTATATAAAATACATAAATAAAGAAAATAAATGAACGTCATTGAAAACACTTAGGACGTGTATTTTGAATAATAATAGTTATAAATAAGTGTGTGAAATAAAAATTGTAATAAATTATTGGAAAACTATTTCCTTTTCCTTAAACAATAATTTCGCTGTTTTTTTTTTACAAATAAATATGATTTTTTGAAAAATGTTAATAGTTTTTTAATTCCCCTTTTCAAGGATTTAAAAAAAATTGTTTTTATGTAACTGTAGAATTGTTCAATGAAAACATATCCAAAATTCATACATTTTCCACTATTTCTCGTAATCAAAATCATTAGAAATTTCGACAGAAAAATTATTTGCCTTTGATAAAATCAACAAATGAATATCATAAACAAATATTATGTCCCAAAAATTTTAATACGTTCTTCACTAATTTTTTAGGCTTAAATTTCCCGGTGGAATTGTACGTGTCGTTACAATGTATTAAATTCCATAAACTGCATTAAATTTAACAAAAATTAAAATTAAAACGAAACTGAAAAAGTGCTAAATTACGAAATGTGGTATGAATATCATACAAATAAGGAAACGGAACTAAAGATTTTGAAGACGATACTTCGAATGGATGATAATAAATTATAATAATGAAGGTAACAAGGAAGATCATTAAGATTTAAAAAAAAAAAAACAGAAGCTACGTTTTTCAGAATTGGAACTTTAAATAGACAGTAGGAATGATAATAACAATTACGCGAAAGACCACAAACGAGAATTGATTAGCTCCCAAAGCTCCTTCTTCAAAGATCCATTAGTCACAGAGTCGACAGTCAAAAGCCACAAAATCTCATTTTTAGCTAAAAGGAATTTAAGGTGATCGATCGGGGTAAACGGGTTGACGAGGCTTGCCGCTCGTTGGAATTGATCGTGGTGAAGCACGCGAAGGACATTCCATTAGAGTTGGCCGATAACGATTCCCGGAGGCTTTCAGCCCTCGGAAATCGGGTTCCACTATACTCTGCTCCCCGATGTGTCTCTGTGATCGAAGAACTAGTCCCGAACGTCTCTTTTACCGCAGACAAGACTAGCGGTAGGTATTAGTTGCAGCCAGAAAAGAATGAGATTTAATTTAATGGCGAGTCGGTGAGTCAAAGGTATATAGAAGAGAGAGTAAGGTACATACTTCATGGGGAACTGGACCATAATGGAGTTGGCCTCAACTGCCTGATGGAAAAGCGTAGCCCTTTGCAAAGACAGAGTGTAGACTTTGTTGGATGGATTTACTTTGTCCTGACCGTGTCGTTCCGACATTTTTCTCTGTCTCCTCGTGGATTCAAACTCTCGTTACGTGTATTTGCCTTGTGAATAAGTGACGTTCTTTTCTCTTAACCCCTTCGCTCTGATGGGTATACGTATAATACAACTTTTTCTGAACGAGGTAACTAAGGATCCGGGTATTCGTCGACCTTCTCCCTGTTCCCAACCCCAACGTTCCACCACTGTTACCCTTTTGACGCTCGACTAATTATGTACCTGTATATTTAATCTCTTCATTACCGTAATCCAAATCCCTGACGGCCTTCTCTCCCGACGTTTCAGCTTCCTTCGTCCCCTTCGAGTACCAAACGAAGGGGCGCAAGCTTCGTCCCCTTCGGTTAATTACCATAATTAAAAGTAAATTCATACAATCGGACTCTGTGCCCGCGCAGCGATATGCAAAGCCGCATGGTAAGAAGGGTGGGCCAGTCGCCAAGTTGTCACTGGCGAGATCAGTAGTGGAAAATTTCTCGACACCCTCTGCTCAGCGATTTTAGCACTGAGGAGGGAAGAAAAAAAATGTTCAGGGGACAGTTAACGTCGAGGAAAGATCTTATTGCTGCAATTGTATAGAATAATTGATCAAATTTCTTTCTGTCGTGAAGCGAGTTACGTAGATTATGCACTTAGCATTTTTATTAACATACAATTAAGGGTTAAGAACTGAAAAAAAACGAATTGTGGGCTGTGACAATGTTGAAGTGATGCTAGACGTCACGCCTTGAGCGCCACCATCGACAGACAGCTCAACGTCGCACGCGCCATGACCTATAGCGGTCAGGAAACTACGTAGTATAAGATCGCCTCCGGTGGCCACCAAACGAACTACGTACTATAACATCGCCTCTGGCGGCCACCAAACGCACTAGGTGCTATAACATCGCCTCTGGCGGTCACCAGACGAACTACGTGCCTATAACATGGCCTCTGGCGGCCACCACCCGAACTACATGCTATCACATCGCCTGTGGCGGCCACCAGCCGGACTATGTGCTATAACATCGTCTCTAGCGGCCACCAACCGGACTACGTGCCTATAACATCGCCTCTGGCGGCCATCAACCGAACGCCATGCTATAACATCGCTTCTGGCGGCCACCAAATGAACTACGTGCTATAACATCGCCTCTGGCGGCCACCAACTGAACTACGTGCTATAACATCGCCTCTGGCGGCCACTACCCGAACTACATGCTATAACGTCGCTTCTGGCGGCCACCAAACGAACTACGTGCTACAACATCGCCTCTGATGGTCACCAAATGAACATCGCGCTATAACATCGCTTCTGGCGTCCACCAGCCGAACTATGTGCTATAACATCGCCTCTAGCGCCCAGCAACCGGACTACGTGCCTATAACATCGCCTCTAGCGGCCACCAACCGGACTACGTGCCTATAACATCGCCTCTGGCGGCCACCAAGCGAACTACGTGCTATAACATCGCCTCTGACGGCCAACAACCGAACTACATGCTATAACATCGCCTCTGGCGGCCTCCAACCGAACTACGTGCCGCAAAATCGTCTCTGTCGAACTACGAGGACCCCATGAGTCTATCAAAATAGTCCTATGCAAGAAATGCACGAAAACTGACGCTTTTTTGTGCCTGTAAAGCGTAGCGAAAGCTTATTGTTCCACAGGCACAATAATGTAATTTTTCTACATGTCTTACAAAAACAATGTATACACATTTTACTAACATAAAAAATATACTTTTATACATAATTGCATTTCTAATTCCACAAGACAAAAACTAATAGAAAACTGATGAAATACTTATTTATTTCTCTATCACATTCTCCAACGTTTCATCAGACCGGAAATCCGAAATTTATAATTTATTTGTTACCTACAATTCTAATAAAATAGTTATGTGATCCTATTTTTTTTTTCTCAATTACATTTTATCCCACTGTTACTAACGCTACTAAAAACAAGAACAAAAAATCCAACACTTATCTTAATTGCGCGTATTTAGTTTCACAGGAGTACCGAGCATCTATCTTGTCAACGATAGAACGATATCCGCACGTTCCTACGATAATTCGCACTTGTGTCTGTGTCCAAGAGGTTTGCGGTATTCTCAGCAAGGAGCACCGAAAAACAGATGCGAGACGGAAACAATCGTAATCTTAATTAGAATCTTATCTGCGTTTCGCTCTGTACATGCTCTATGCATCGTCGCTCTTTCTACAGCCTCTGGTAAATGGGTATGGAAGTCATTTTTTTTTTTCACCCCACGCCCAGCGTATGGTACGTTCGTATAATTAGGTGTGCATTAGGTCCAGATGCGGCTTGTAAGCCAGAGCAACGCACAACGTATAACAGCAGTCACACACCATAGACTACTTCGCCTTGCGATATCATTGCTTCACGTTCATCGCGGCGAGAGAATTCAACGATATCCTTTCAGCATCGTATACGCGACTCTGGGATCTCGACTTCCTATCTCTTCACGCCCCGCTACCACTGCTACGATACATTTTCCAGATTGTGTATCGTATCGGTTTCTATCGCCACAGTACACGCGACGCAGATCATTTATTGAACTTTTTTTTCGAGTTTCCTGTTGTTCGATTTTCTTGTTTTTAACGCTACCACAGTAGCCGCGTCAAGTGTTCACTTTGATAGTGATAGTATTAACGTACATATCTTCTTCTGTCAGTTATAAAGGCTCAGGGCGAATAATTGGCAATTGCTACCAAACAATGGCCATATTTTAATATGATGCTGAAAATAGAGTTTTAGATACGATCACGAAAATTTGGACTTTTCAACTAGTTCGATTTTTTTCAACCAAAAGTTTTTAGGTTCGATATTTTTCAACAGAAAGTCTTTAGGTTCGATTTTTTTCAGCAAAAAGTATTTAGGTTCGATTTTTATCAACAAAAAGTCTTTAGGTTCTATATTTTTCAACAAAAAGTCTTTAGGTTCGATTTTTTTCAACAAAAAGTCTTTAGGTTCTATATTTTTCAACAAAAAGGCTTTAGGTTCTATATTTTTCAGCAACAAGTCTTTAGGTTCTATATTTTCAACAAAAAGTCTTTAGGTTCTATATTTTTCAACAAAAAGTCTTTAGGTTCGATTTTTTTCAGCAAAAAGTCTTTAGGTTCGATTTTTTCAACAAAACGTCTTTAGGTTCGATTTTTTCATCAAAGTCTTTAGGTTCCATTTTTTTCAAGAAAAAGTCTTTAGGTTCCATTTTTTTCAACAAAATTTTTTTCACATGGCTCATTTCCACCGAAATGTCCCATTTTACTATTACCAATTTAATTTTATGCATTCTATATTATGCCACATTAATTATTTGCAGAATTTATTATCCCGTGTCTATGCACATATTATTATACCTTTCTATATCGTTGAAATATAGATTTTCAGCTGGAATGGATCTACGTCAACATTGCATTAAACCCTTTCAAGGTTTCAGCACTTTGGACCTCTCTAAGCATATCAGGTACGACTATAATACCTGAAGCTTAGGATTACGAATAGAATGTACCTCCTGGTGATTGTTTGGAGTGCAATCCACAGGCTGTCCAATGCTTTAGGTAGAAACGGATGGAAATACACCTGTTTGTTCGAAACTCCTTCTTCCTTGAAATTGTCCCGATATTGTTGGATAGTTGGTAAGTGGTGAAAGGTCTCCTTTTCCATATGTTATACACCTTATTTTTTATCTTAATGTTGTTGTTTTATTATTGTGTTGTTGTTGTTGTTATTATTGGGGAAAAAGCCACAAGGCATAAAAAACTCCTTTGCAAATGGATTGCAAGAAATATAGTGGTATTTCAGAGGAATGTCCTCTTGAGGGGTTTGAACCGCCTCTTCCAGAGGATCCACCTCTATGGGGCCTGGCCCGCTTGTTAGAGGATAGACCTCTAAGGGGAATCACCCGCCTTGTCACAATTATAAGAATCTTACACTTAAGTAACAAACTACGAAAAACAATATTTTATACGCTGCGCTATTATAATCAACCGCTTAAGATGACGAAGAACCAGCTAATAATTAGTCCCGGCTTTGCGCTGGCCACTTGCTTCTCCCCACTCTCTGGCCCGCGCTTCTTCGTGCTGCGAACGTGCCCGAGCGCTCCCGAACTTCACGCACCTGATGTCGCGTCGATGCGACAGTAGCGCGCGACCGTTCTCAAATAATATTTCGATTTCGATCGAACAACACCCATAACTATTGATTGGTGTCCCAAAGGCTAAGGACTAATCATTTAGTTATATATATATTTTTTAATTTATCAAAATTTGTATAAAATTGATCTCGTTGAAAACGATTACATGAAATCTTAATTTTGAACTGGAATGGATCTATGTTAAAATTGCATTAAGGGATCTTTATAGTGTGAAATAAAAAATCGATTTTTTTTGTCTTATCCATTAATATATACGGTCAAAAACATCCTATCAAATTTTTAAAGCGAAATTCGAAATACGTCGCTGGCAAATTTTAGGAGAACATTCTCACGCTACTCTTCATCATACTATGGTAGCTTTCTTTTTAAATCTTCCCATTTTTTTAAAAGAAAAACTGTCGAAATAACGGCTAATTTCGGTACTTTTTGTTCAAACCGCCGCCATTTTGTCAATTTTGATTTTAAAAAAGCCTCCATAGCGCGATAGCTAATCGCATACTAATTAATAATCCTTTGGGCTTTTTTTTCCAGATCAAATTTGCGACCCCTAGGATGTTCACCATGAGGCTATCTTTTTTGTCAACATTATTTTCAACAATTAAAAAAAAATATTTAATCAATAAAAATCGTCTTATAAAAAATCATTTTCTGTCATTCATGATTACCTTAATATGTCATAAAAATTTCAGATCGATCGGCGTATAGTAATCGTCCGAAAAAAAACCGTGAAAATAGGCTATTTTTCGGGCCGTCACACTGGAAAGATCCCTTAAACCCTTTCAAGGTTTCAGCACTTTGGATCTCTTTAAGCATATCAGGTACGACTATAATACCTGAAGCTTAGCATTACGAATAGAATGTACCTCCTGGTGATTGTTTGGAGTGCAATACACAGGCTGTCCAATGCTTTAGATAGAAAGGGACGGAAATACACCCATAACTATTGATTGGTGTCCCAAAGGCTAAGGACTAATCATTTAGTTATATATATATTTTTTTATTTATCAAAATTTGTATAAAATTGATCTCGTTGAAAATGATTACATGAAATCTTAATTTTCAACTGGAATGGATCTATGTCAAAATTGCATTAAGGGATCTTTTCAGTGTGAAATAAAAAATCGATTTTTTTTTGTCTTATCCATTAGTATATACGGTCAAAAACATCCTATCAAATTTTTAAAGCGAAATTCGAAATACGTCGCTGGCAAATTTTAGGAGAACATTCTTCACGCTACTCTTCATCATACTATGGTAGCTTTCTTTTTAAATCTTCCCATTTTTTTAAAAGAAAAACTGTCGAAATAACGGCTAAATTCGGTACTTTTTGTTCAAACCGCCGCCATTTTGTCAATTTTGTTTTTAAAAAAGCCTCCATAGCGCGATAGCTAATCGCATACTAATTAATAATCCTTTGGTTTTTTTTTAGATCAAATTTGCGACCCCTAACATGTCCACCATGAGGCTATCTTTTTTATCAACATTATTTTCAACAATTAAAAAAAAATATTTAAACAATAAAAATCGTCTTATAAAAAATCATTTTCTGTCATTCATGATTACCTTAATATGTCATAAAAATTTCAGATTAATCGGCGTATAGTAATCGTCCGAAAAAAAACCGTGAAAATTGGTTATTTTTCGGGCCGTCACACTGAAAAGATCCCTTAAACCCTTTCAAGGTTTCAGCACTTTGGATCTCTCTAAGCATATCAGGTACGACTATAATACCTGAAGCTTAGCATTACGAATAGAATGTACCTCCTGGTGATTGTTTGGAGTGCAATACACAGGCTGTCCGATGCTTTAGATAGAAAGGGACGGAAATACACCCATAACTATTGATTGGTGTCCCAAAGGCTAAGGACTAATCATTTAGTTATATATATATTTTTTTATTTATCAAAATTTGTATAAAATTGATCTCGTTGAAAACGATTACATGAAATCTTAATTTTCAACTGGAATGGATCTATGTCAAAATTGCATTAAGGGATCTTTTCAGTGTGAAATAAAAAATCGATTTTTTTTGTCTTATCCATTAATATATACGGTCAAAAACATCCTCTCAAATTTTTCAAGCGAAATTCGAAATACGTCGCTGGCAAATTTTAGGAGAACATTCTTCACGCTACTCTTCATCATACTATGGTAGCTTTCTTTTGAAATCTTCCCATTTTTTTAAAAGAAAAACTGTCGAAATAACGGCTAATTTCGGTACTTTTTGTTCAAACCGCCGCCATTTTGTCAATTTTGATTTAAAAAACGCCTCTATAGCGCGATAGCTAATCGCATACTAATTAATAATCCTTTGGTTTTTTTTCTCAGATCAAATTTGCGATCCCTAGGATGTCCACCATGAGGCTATCTTTTTTATCAACATTATTTTCAACAATAAAAAAAAAAATATTTAAACAATACAAATCGTCTTATAAAAAATCATTTTCTGTCATTCATGATTACCTTAAAATGTCATAAAAATTTCAGATTGATCGGCGTATAGTAATCGTCCGAAAAAAAACCGTGAAAATTGGCTATTTTTCGGGCCGTCACACTGGAAAGATCCCTTAAACCCTTTCAAGGTTTCAGCACTTTGGATCTCTCTAAGCATATCAGGTACGACTATAATACCTGAAGCTTAGCATTACGAATAGAATGTACCTCCTGGTGATTGTTTGGAGTGCAATACACAGGCTGTCCAATGCTTTAGATAGAAAGGGACGGAAATGCGCCCATAACTATTGATTGGTGTCCCAAAGGGGGCCACCTACGCTCGGATTTACAGAACTAATGCGATTAAGCGGCTGCTCCGAGCGTTGAATCGCGCTTTGATCTGGATGTCCATGGTACGTTTGTCTCAAAGCTCTGTGACCAAGATACACGCTTGAAGGAAACACCAATTGCTTAAGGCATTTGTAGTCCTTGTCTCTACAATGCACAAAACTTTGGATACACGTGTTCTCCACTTTTGATAGTGTGAAAAGTTACCAGCATGAAATCCACACCCACACGTAGTCTTGATGATAAGATAAAGTTATACCAGTGAATAAACATGACTATTTGATAAATAAAAAATTTCTCCAAGAAAATCAGTGACGTTGGTATTGTTCAGGTTATTCTCGTCGCAAAGATAGATCGAATTGTAATTCGATTGGGGAAGAAAAGTTTTCGTGGTGCGAGATATTCTATCGAAATTTAATTATTGACAGTCGTATTCGAATTTCCATCACTAAGCGATTAATGAAAATCTGAAAGAAATCAATGCCATTGCAGAGACTAAGAATATCGATTTTGAATATTAATAAAGATGGAAAGTTATTAATAGATTAGTATAAAATAAAATTGTTAAATAAACTTATAGGCTTTTTTTTCGTATCAAATAAATTCATTGGTTTTTTCGATAAAAATGTGATTTTTTAAATGAATTCCATTCATTTATTTTTTAGAAAAACTTATTTTTGCTTCTTGCATAAAATATTTATCAATTTAATACCAATATAGTGGGAAATTCGAAAAATCTAATTGTTAGCAAATTATTCATGGTGTCAATAAACATGGCGTCAAATAAAATAGCAGGAATTTTTTTTTTCCTCTTAAATAAATTTATAGTCTTTTCCAACAGAAATGTGATGTTTTAATGAATTCCATTAATCTACGCTATTTTTAAATCATTTATTATAAAACACCCTTTTATGATGCTTGAATAAAATATTTATCAATTGTTTACCAATACAATATGCGTTTCGAAAAATCTAATTGTTTGCAAATTATTCATACTGCAAATAAACAAACAGAGTGTCACCAATTCCAATAAATGTCATTCATTCTCATAAACCGATATGTTTTAATTTATTTTATTTTATTTTATCAATCCATATCTTTTTTCTCCCGTCGTTCATTTTTATGTATTTTGGTTTTGCCTTTAAATATAATTTTTAAGGGTTCGACCCAAACCAAAGTCGTAGTAAATAAGAGACACCCGTTAACATCTTTGTATAGTATCTCTTTCATCACATTGGATAGTATCTGATTTTACTTAGTAGTAGTAGTAAGTGAACATTTATTGACAAAACATGACAAAAATTGAGTGTTTTCATCTCTTAGGATTAAACTTATTTACTATCAATATTGCCAATGGGCCATCGACCCAGTTTCTAGTTTTGATATCGGATTTTTTTTTAATCATAAATTTTCAACGTTGTTTTAAAGTTATTCTTGTTTGTTACAGTTACATTTAGTACTTAAATATGATCTGCGATTTCTTCATTGATTTTACTTATTTGTTTATAAAAAAAAAAAAAAAAATTGTATGTATATTTATTAATAATTTCTGATCTCGTGTTTTCGAACCACATAGTGTAACTAGATATGTAAAGAAGAAATCCGTAAATAAATTAATAATAATAATAAAAAGATGCAAAGTAGAACCTTGCACATTGCTTCCTCATTATTTTTCGCTTTTTACAAAGCTCCCTCTGTGAGGAAGCAGTATGTTATTCAATTTTGGCTTCCTCATAGAGGAAGCTTTGTAAAAAGCGAAAAATAATGAGGAAGCAATGTGCAAGGTTCTACTTTGCATCTTTTTTTTTTATACCTTGTGTCTCTTTTGCAGAGGTGTTTTATACAGCTATAAATCACCTCTGCAAACACCGTTACATCTAATTTTGATTAGATACAAATTTTTGTCGTACTTTCTCAACTTTTCCGGAAGTTATAGCGAAAATCTACATTTTTTTTTAAATGAAAAATGGTGTAAAATCCGAACGACTTTACCGATCATCACCCAATTTGGTACATGGCATTTCTGAATGTTATTTTTCGTCTGTACAAAATTTCTGTTCATTTGTTGAAATTCGACGTAATTTAGATCAAAATCTATTTTTTTCGAAAAATTCAAAATTCTATAAAATCCGAACCGCTTTACCGATTTCGTCGAAATTCAATACCATACAACATTGAACGTATCTTCAGTTATGAAGAACTATTTAGCCAAATCGGCGAACTTTTACGAAAGTTAGAGCGACCACGCCCTTTTTTCAACAAATTAAAATCAACATAAAATCTTAATGACTTCACATATTTTGGCAAAAATCACAACATTCAAAGAGGGACAGCTATTCTACTTGCGTGCCAAATTTGAGCCGGATCGCTCGAACGGTTACCGAGTGAGAGGAGATTGAATTTTCGAAGCCCAGCACACACACACACACACACACACATACATACATACGGACATTTTTTCTAAACCACTTTTCTCGACGTTTTAGGTGATTCTAAGCATACTGACATGAAAATCTCGAAAAAAAAAAATTTCATGAAAACAAAGCTTCCTCTATGAGGAAGCAAAATAATAAAAAGAGCTTTAAAAATTCATAGTTCATGCAGTATCTGTTTATTTACAGGTACAAACATCCTATTATGTTAGAGGAGCCGCAGGGAATGCAAGTTTGTACATATATGAAGATGTAGTGCGTTCGATAGGGCGCACATGACACTCGAGATGTGCGGGAGGGCTCGGCACGTGTCCACCGCATCATTAGCGCGAACCGGTGGCAGTCTTGTCGACCAAGCGACCGAGGGACTGCGAATGTACCACCAAAGTACTGGAATACGGTCACTGCTGGAGTTTCTACCACAGAGCCTTATAACGACGATGAGGACGACAACAACGACAAGGTTGTTATTTTATACACGCCTCGTGGTTGCTATATAAGTACAGCACAACATTTCATATAAACACAGCACATGTGGTGGGCAAATGTACTGAGGGATACCGTGTTTGTGTATGGAATATGCTTATGACAGGAATTGGGTTACGGATATGTTCACCTAAAGGCATTCAGGTGTAACAGTTCCAGATACATTATAGTTATACATAAATCAATACCCTCTGTAAGGGCGAATATAGAGATGGCGAAACATTATCATGCAACAATTTATTGTCTTGTACACTTTTAGAAAACACTAGAAATTTTTATGCATAAACTCGTAATCTAAATTTAATATACAATTGTGGCATAAAGACCATTTTTTCAGTAAAATTAAAGCAAATCATTAAAATTCAAGTACTTTTACTGTAAAATTAAAATAAATTATTAAATGTGGTGTACCATACATTAATTTTATATTATACTTGTATATTAAATTTAATATAATAGTTTATGCATAAAAATTTCTCGTAAAAGTACATTAAATTTCAAGTAGATTTTTTTAAGTGTACGCAGATCAGCATCATTAAAGAGTGCTTCTGTTTATTTATTGTTTTAAAATTAATTTTGTTTAAATTGTGTTGGGAAATTTTGAATATTGTTTTTTAGTTTGTTATTAGAGTAAAAATTTAAAAAAATTGTGGATATTTGTATGGGCGACAAATCGTTGTAAAACGTAAAATGTATTTAAAGTATTAAAAACCCAGTGTTGACAAAATATTGAGAACCGTGTAAATTAAATTTTTAGTGTTTTTAGTGTAAACGAGTTAGGCTTTTTTCAGAACGTTTATTAAATTTATGATGTAGATGTTTTTGTAATTTTTCTCATTTCGTTCCTGAGCGAGAAAAAATTTCTAGGGTGTCGGTGACCCAATAATTTCGTAAGGCTACAGTTCAAAGAGCAATTTTGACAAAAAGTAGGCAGCCATAATGATAATAACTAAAAAACAGACATAGTATAAAGTAGATTCATAATCAACGAAAAAAAAGGTTTAAAAATTTGTGAGACCGACTACCAATTAATTAATTACCTTAATATTAAACCAATTAATTAAGCTCCTAGAAATGTTACCTCACGCATAACAGCAAAGGGAAAGAAAGATTTTTTAAAATTATTGTGCAAATTATTATAAATAATTTCAATAAATTTCAATTTACTTCATGATATTTTATGTGAGTTATAGCAAAATGTCAATTTATGAAAATATTCAAAATGGCATAAAATCCGAACCCCTTTACCGATCATAATATACATTAAATTTCATTTATTTTATATTAAATTAAATTTAATATACATTTTTAATGTACTGTTTTTAATTTTTTTAATTTAATGTATAAAAATGTATATTAAATTTCATTTAATATACATTTTTGATGTACTGTTTTTAATTTTTTAAATTTTAAATTCATTAATTAAATTAAATTAAATTCATTTTTAATGTACTGTTTTTAATTTTTTTCATTTTTAATTCAATTTAATTTTTTTAAATTAAATTTCATTTAATATACAGATATGTTGTAAATTTATAATAATTATATTATAAACACAACTTTTATGAAGTGTTTACTATACTGTATATTAATTAATATTTGTATATTAAATTTAATTTACGCGTATCCGCAAAAAAAAAAACTTCCAAAACTTTATATTCACTTTCATACAAAAATTTCTAACAGTGTATTAAGTCATAGGATCCGTAGGGTCCCAAGAGTATTCAGCACGTGTGGCAACAGGACGAAAAACGACGCAAGTAGGAAGGTAGCACGTACGTCGCTCTGGTGAATACATGTCGCTCTGTTGTCTCCTCAACGAATCCACTTCGAATCCACAGAACATCTTCGTACTCTCAGCAATGTCGTGAGCAAAGTGTGTACATAACTCGGACGGTAGGAGCATGAGTTCTGAGGCCTGCATGGTACTGCAATTCATACTGGTATGCACGTAGGTGTATATATCTGTGCCTCTGCATCCCTCATACTCAATGTCACCGACGCGCTCCTGACGTAACTGCAACACGTGATATCTACCGCGAACGATATTGAAACTAGGAACGTGACGCTTTGCGTGTCCGCGTACAATGTGTTCCATTCGTGATTCTCGGCATTTGAGATGTCTGACACTGACGGTGGTATGAGAACTTGGTATGATAAAGGGAGGTCAATATCAAATAGGTTTGTAAAATACTTTGTTGGATTAGCTCATAAAATTCTTTTGGAAAATAAACAAGGCAATAAAATCTGTCAAAGGCTTGCGCTTTTTTTTCACATTAACAATAAATAAAAAAACACTGGTTCTACACCCAGAGAAAAAAAAGATTGAGAGAATTTTAATTTATTTCAAATAAAATTTTATTTGAAATAAATTAAAATTTATTTGTAATAAATTAAAGTTTATTTGTAATAAATTAAATTTTATTTGGAATAAATTAAATTTTGTTCGGAATAAATTAAATTTTATTTAAAAAATGAAATGTTATTTGAAATAAATTAAATTTCATTCATAATAAATTAAAGTTTATTTGAAATAAATTAAATTTTATTTGAAATAAATTAAATTTTGTTTGGAATAAATTGAATTAAATTTTATTTTAAATAAATCAAATTTTATTTTTAAAAAATTAAATACGTTTGGAATAAATTAAATTTTATTTGACATAAATTAAATTTTATTTGAAATAAATTAAATTTTGGTTTGGAATAAATTTAATTGTATTTGAAATAAATTAAATTTTGGTTTGGAATAAATTAAATTGTATTTGAAATAAATTAAATTTTATTTTAAATAAATTAGATTTTATTTGAAATAAATTAAATTTTGTTTGGAATAAATTAAATTTTATTTGAAATAAATTAAATTATATTTGACATAAATTAAATTTTAGTTGATATAAATTAAAATAAATGGTTCTAATTCTGTTGCAATTCCAATTATTTTTCAAAATGTCTAACCACTTCAATCGTGTAAATTCTGAGCTGAAATTTTCGACGTGATTTCACGATTAGTGATTATCAATGATAAATTTAGTCCAAGAAACAGTAACTATGTTGCTAAATCCAGACTTTGCTTCATAAAAAAAAAATTGCTACCATGACAAAAAAAAGATTATTGTGATATAACATGTTTGCTATCAAGCCCACATATTTTTGTTTAATTGTGCTAAGAGATTATAGATAAACATAAATTCACGCAATATCAGATTTGAATTATTCACCGTTGATAATATCAAATTAATGCATCGCAGTTTTATATTCGACTTCATAGAATACGATGTTTCAATTAACACGATGTTTCCAACGCTCATCCTATTGCGGAAATCAATCAAACGAGTGATGTGGATTATAGCGACATAGATAAGGAAACTTTCTTCGTATATACAGTCATATTATCAGCGTTCGCAAAATACCGGAAGCAATTAATCAAATCCTTACAAAGACTAGCATTGTTCTGTCTTTCGTCCTATCGGTTAAATCATGGCTCAGCAACTTTTCGAAGAATGCCAAGTGCTATATCTTCCTTCGGTATTGGACCGATAATGACAGTCATAGAAGCGTCCAACAGAGAAAATGACCGGCGCAAGAAAATAATATACGCGGAAGTATAGGCGCCGGTACTACGCCATTAGGCGAAAGTTTTCCGTCGTATTTGACGCGCGGTCACTCGCGTTTCTCGCTGATTATCGGAAGAAACAACGTCTTGAAACTCGAACGAACTCAGCCTTTGGTCGTGCTCGGTCGGATTTTCTCATTCGTTCGAGAAATCGAGCCTCAATCAAGGCGGGTGGGTTAATAGAAATACAGACGGATCTGAGTCTGAAGAAGCTGAGTAGGCAAAAAGTTGGAGGTTGACGAGTAGCAAAATAATTGGTATCTCGTGAAAGCTGAGGAATCGGGAACGTAGACAGAGTTTTACAATTCGATCTCGTTTGGTGTCCAACAAACTGTCTCTTTCTCTCGTCGATCTATCCTAAGAGGATTCACGTTACCAACGTAAAATCAATTAAAAATTTATCAGCTTTAAGGGGATGAACTTTTCTGTTTTACCGATCGACTTTCTAATACATGATATATATCAGAACTTTTATGGGATTTTTTTATTTTTTTTAATTTTCTGTAATTATTGGTCGTTGGGAAGTCGAATTTAAAGAAGATAACAGATTCAGAAAAATGATATGTGAATTATTAGCCATATTTTATATTTGCTGATGATTCGTACTTGTGTTCTTCGACCTTTTTTATGAAATAATAAAAAAACTTAGAGGTTTCACTCATATGGAAAATATGTTAACGCCCTTATACTTTTAATCTCTTTTTATACCTTTCACCTTAATAGTAACATTTTTTTTTAATTCTCTGAAACACTTAATAATGATTTTTAAATTTACCTATATGCAAAAAAAGAAGGTTCTAAATCAATAAACAGAAGAGATACGACTGGTTTCATAATTCACCCTTAAATCTCAATATGTTCAAGGCTTTGGAAGCAAACACCAAGTTAATATTCTATCGGGCTTAAGAGATATTAATTAATTCATGAAAATATATGTTTTACCCCTTTTACCCTATTAATGGTTGATTAAGGCAAAATGCAAAATTATATTTTTCAGCATATGTAAAAGTAACCTTTAGAACGAAAAAAGCAAGATGATTTCTTATCGGGCCTAAGAGATATCGATAAATACGTAAAAAACGATTTTTACCTCTTTTTCCCCCCTTAAGGGTTAACTAAGGCAAATTCTGAATTACGTTTTTTAGCATTTATATGGATTATCTTTGAAAGCAAAGATCAATTTAATATCTCATCGGATCTAAGAGATATTGAGGAATCCATAAAAACACATTATACCCCTTTTCACCCTCTTAATGTCCGAATTTCGAAACATCATATGTTAATGAGTCTTTACGTCATAGAAGGAATATCCTTGCCAAAATCCAATATCAAGAAATCCGTAAGAACGCATTATATCCCTTTTCAACCCTCTTAATGTCCGAATTTCGAAATATCACATCTTAATGGGTCTTAACGTCATAGAAGGAATATCCTTTCCAAATTCCAATATTGAGAAATCCGTTAAAACTCATTATACCCCTTTTCAACCCTCTTAATGTCCGAATTTCGAAATATCACATCTTAATGGGTCTTTACGTCATAGAAGGAATATTCTTTCCAAAATCCAATATCAAGGAATCCGTAAAAACACATTATACTCTTTTTTATCCCCTTAATATCCGAATTTCAAAATATCACATCTTAATAGTTGTTTACGTTATAGAAGGAATATCCTTTCCAAAATCCAACATCAAGAAATTCGTAAAAACATATTATACCCCTTTTCAACCCTCTTAATGTCCGAATTTCGAAATATCACATCTTAATGGGTCTTTACGTCATAGAAGGAATATCCTTTCCAAATTCCAATATTGAGAAATTCGTAAAAACACATTATACCCCTTTTCAACCCTCTTAATGTCCGAATTTCGAAATATCACATCTTAATGGGTCTTTACGTCATAGAAGGAATATCCTTTCCAAATTCCAATATTGAGAAATCCGTAAAAACTCATTATACCCCTTTTCAACCCTCTTAATGTCCGAATTTCGAAATATCACACCTTAATGAGTCTTTACGTCATAGAAGGAATATTCTTTCCAAAATCCAATATCAAGGAATCCGTAAAAACACATTATACTCTTTTTTACCCCCTTAATGTTCGAATTTCGAAATACTACATCTTAATGGTTGTTTACGTCATAGAAAGAATATCCTTTCCAAAATCAACATCAAGAAATTCGTAAAAACATATTATACCCCTTTTCAACCCTCTTAATGTCCGAATTTCGAAATATCACATCTTAATGGTTGTTTACGTCATAGCAGGAATATTTCTTCCAAAATCCAATATCAAGAAATCCGTAAAAACTCATTATACTCTTTTTTACCCCCTTAACGTCCGAATTTCGAAATATCACATCTTAATGGATCTTTACGTCATAGAAAGAATATTCATTCCAAATTCCAATATCAAGAAATCCGTAAAAACTCATTAAACTCTTTTTTACCCCCTTAACGTCCGAACTTCGAAATATCACATCTTAATGGTTGTTTACGTCATAGAAAGAATATCCTTTCCAAAATCCAATATCAAGAAATCTGTAAAAACTCATTATACTCTTTTTTACCCCCTTAACGTCGGAATTTCGAAATATCACATCTTAATGGTTGTTCACGTCATAAAAGGAATATCCTTTCCAAATTCCAATATTGAGAAATTCGTAAAAACACATTATACCCCTTTTCAACCCTCTTAATGTCCGAATTTCGAAATATCACATCTTATTCGTTGTTTACGTCATAGAAGGAATATCCTTTCCAAATTCCAAGTTTCCAGGTTGTTTAAGAGTTTGTCCCAGTTATTAATAACTCAGTCAGAACATTTCTTTTTATTGAGACAGATGGAGATAAACAAAAGTTAGCAAAAACATTCCGAATTAAGGTTTCGTCGCCGCCAGCAGATGGCGACGATAGCCTCGACCTCGTATCTCCCATTCCCGTTTTCGTCGAACGGTGTCAAGGTCGGCGAACTGTGGATAACAAGAGAGTATTCGGCTACTTCACGAGCTACCGACAAAACTTTAAGGTCGAGATGAGTAATGACGCGAATATAACAGCACGTGCACGTGCGTAATGAGAGCTCGCTAAGAGCAATGGAGGCTGTAGCACATACTCGATATAACACGCCAACTAGAACAGAACATTCAAACGTCTCGAACGAATTGCCGGCTCGTTTTTAAGTGGCCAGTTAAATGTTGTTAACGCATTCAGCTCCGCCCTTGTTTCTCGTTCCTGTCATTGCTTAATGACAGGCCAGTTTGCTTCAAAGTTGGTTAATAATCTGTCTGGACTCTGGCGTAAACACGGAGAGTTTTCAGATAGCATCAAGGGGAAGTGATCAACGCCCATTGGTTGTATGGTTGTTAACGAGAGCATTAGATAAAGCCTCTGGTTGAGCTGACTGACCAATGATCCAACTCTGTAGGATTCAGAAAGTATTGCCGTTAAGCTACAAACGTGCCTATCCAGTTGGAAATGGGCTTGCCACGTCCTCGTTTGGAAGGATCGACCTAATAGCTCAGAATATGCGCAACTTCACCATCCAATCAAGGTATAATTAGAGCATACATCAATACAAACGGTTTGGATACCAGTTCTCTGTACAACCGTGCAGCACAAGCATTCCCTTCGAAAATTACAACCATCCAGTAGTCAAATAGATTGCTCGTACAGTGGTGTACATACTCTAGATTGCATAAGTTAATTGCGAATGACTTTTGCCATCAAATGGATGTATGGAGAATCCTATGGACCATTCAGATAGATTATGCGCGCATGTACATTGAGGCACGTTGAAAACGAGGAAGATCGTTAAGTTATGATTTAGGGGTGCTGAAGTGAACCAGGTGCTTTCCAAATGATCGTCAATGTAGTTCCATATATATTGAATCGTACGATCGTTAAACGGGCGTAACGATGCTCTCGCCCTGCTAACGCAGCGACAGAACTACCGGTCTACAAAGACTTTTTCAATGGCGAGTCTTGAGGATCACTTACTTGCGCTATTCTCGAGGTACAACTGGGAGACAGGATGAGAAGTAGGCTCATTGTTCCGGGGTGAAGTATATCGGAAGATCGGGACGAGACGACAAGAAGACACTTCCCGGTAGAGTTTGATAAGGTTTATTGCTTGAGCTCTGTCTGAATAACAAGAGTTTAGAAACAAGAAAAGTTGCAGAGTTGAACTTTGCACATTGCTTCCTCATTAATTTCCATTTTTCACAAAGATTATGAGACACTAGAGCAAGCTTATTTATTAATTTTGGCTTCCTCGTAGAGGAAGCTTTGTAAAAAAATTAAAATGAATGAGGCAACAATGTGCAAATTTGTACTTTGCAACTTTGTTCATTAGTTCTTGAAAAATTCAAAATCCCGTAAAATCCAAACCGCTTTACCGATCGCGACCAAACTTAGTAGGTAGCATCGCTGAATGTTATTTTTCATCTGTAGAAAATTTCAGTTGATTTTGTGAAATCTGACGTGAGTTAGAGCAAAACGACTATTTTTTTGAAAAATTCAAAATCCCATAAAAACCGAACTTTTTTGCAGATTCATTCCAAATTCAATACCGATCATCATTTAACATAGCTTTATTCATAAAAAATTATTTAGCTCGATAGCTAAAAATTTGCGGAAGCTACAGAGCATAGAGACATTTTTCAAAAATTGCAAAATCACATAAAATTTGAACATATTTATGAATTTTTTTGAAAATTACCACAAACTAAGGCGTCGACCTGCTTCACATATTTGTTGAAGCAGTTATTGTTTTAACTATCATCATTGTTTTCACATCCATCCATACATTTTTTCTAAACCATATTTCTCGACGTTTTAGACCATTTTGAGAATCCTGACATAAAAAACTCGAAAAAACTATTTCGCCCGAAAACAAACCTTCTTCTATGAGGAAGCAAAATTGATGTAACAATAGTTGGTGGATTATTTTAACGTGCATTGTTCCCGCATATATTTTGTTTTCAAGATATAATGTTACAAGAAGCACGACTGATGGCTTGTCTGTTTCATTGCGTAATTACCATGTACGGTCGACTTTCATATCGCATCATGTTATCTCGGAGATTAAGCAGACGTAGCGCAAGACCGTCACCTTCAAAGGCGGTTTACACAGCTAACGTCTTACCCTCTATCGCTATGTGCCGCTTCCTTTCAAGCGTGTGTCTTGAATTCTCGACCAGTTTCGATAAACTCATGTCCACTATATGTACATACATGGTGATGATTGTGCCACTTTTCGCGCCCGACGCGTTCACTTAGCGGTCACTTACGTTCCACACCTTGTAACGACTGTGTTTTTATGCATCCGCGAATATAACTATAGCTATTGGTACGTCTGGCAAGCAGGAAAACGCAAACGGCGATGTTATACTGTTAAGTACGTTGGGGAATGAAAGAGAAGGAAAAGTCTTCGATAGTCATTCGAGATACACGCTTATATGACTGTTCGTGTCTATGTCGTCGTCGATTCTCCCGGTAATCGTAGACGGCATCGGCAGACAAGAACGGAAAGTATGAGAAGTGCTTGAAGCTCGTCTCGATTACAAAAACGTAAAAACAAGATGGAATTAAAAATGTGGTTTTGATATCCGATGCATTTACAGATACAGATTGTGGATGCAACTATAATGTAACTGTTAATTATAACTTGGAAACATTGAATAACCGACAATGTGTTTTTCACTTCCTGATATCTACGCAAACTTTATCAGACGCTCGCTGCACTCGGAAAAAGAAGAGACCACAACTGTTTCCAGGAAACATCCATTTCTAGATGCGCTGCGCATTGCGACTATCCAGGAATTCTGACCAAAGTGGAATTTAATCGATATCGCCGCGATTACCTCGAAGCGGATTAAGATATATGCAGTAAAACTGGTTTGACTTGATGGCGTTGGAATTCAAATGTACGGAGAGAAAGTATTGATTGTAAACATTAAGAAAATTAATGTTTTCGACCAAAAAGTATGATAGTATAGGGCATGAAATCGTAAATGGGTATGAAAATCAATCTCAGTTGATTGGTGTCATGTTGATAATACTAATCAATAGATTAGTTATCTTAACCAACTGACGAGTAATTCCAATAGATTGTGACGCTAATCAATAGATTGGGACGCCAATCAATAGATTGGGACGCCAATCAATAGATTGGGACGCCAATCAATAGATTGGGACGCCAATCAATAGATTGGGACGCCAATCAATAGATTGGAACGCCAATCAATAGATTGGGACGCCAATCAATAGATTGGGACGCCAATCAATAGATTGGGACGCCAATCAATAGATTGGAACGCCAATCAATAGATTGGGACGCCAATCAATAGATTGGAACGCCAATCAATAGATTGGAACGCCAATCAATAGATTGGAACGCCAATCAATAGATTGGAACGCCAATCAATAGATTGGACGGCCAATCAATAGATTGGAACGCCAATCAATAGATTGGACGGCCAATCAATAGATTGGAACGCCAATCAATAGATTGGAACGCCAATCAATAGATTGGGACGCCAATCAATAGATTGGGACGCCAATCAATAGATTGGAACGCCAATCAATAGATTGGACGGCCAATCAATAGATTGGAACGCCAATCAATAGATTGAAACGCCAATCAATAGATTGAAACGCCAATCAATAGATTGGAACGCCAATCAATAGATTGGGACGCCAATCAATAGATTGGAACGCCAATCAATAGATTGGAACGCCAATCAATAGATTGGACGGCCAATCAATAGATTGGAACGCCAATCAATAGATTGGACGGCCAATCAATAGATTGGAACGCCAATCAATAGATTGGACGGCCAATCAATAGATTGGAACGCCAATCAATAGATTGGACGGCCAATCAATAGATTGGAACGCCAATCAATAGATTGGAACGCCAATCAATAGATTGGGACGCCAATCAATAGATTGGGACGCCAATCAATAGATTGGGACGCCAATCAATAGATTGGGACGCCAATCAATAGATTGGGACGCCAATCAATAGATTGGGACGCCAATCAATAGATTGGGACGCCAATCAATAGATTGGACGGCCAATCAATAGATTGGACGGCCAATCAATAGATTGGACGGCCAATCAATAGATTGGACGGCCAATCAATAGATTGGACGGCCAATCAATAGATTGGAACGCCAATCAATAGATTGGACGGCCAATCAATAGATTGGAACGCCAATCAATAGATTGAAACGCCAATCAATAGATTGAAACGCCAATCAATAGATTGGAACGCCAATCAATAGATTGGGACGCCAATCAATAGATTGGGACGCCAATCAATAGATTGGGACGTCAATCAATAGATTGGGACGCCAATCAATAGATTGAGACGTCAATCAATAGATCAGGTCGTCAATCATTAGATTGGGACGCCAATCAATAGATTGAGACGCCAATCAATAGATCAGGACGCCAATTAATAAACTGATAAGCCCACCAATCGTTTGGTAAGTTAAAAACCGATTGGTAAGCCAATTAACAGATTGATAAGCTGATCAGTCGATTAGTAAGCCAATCAACAGATTGGTAAGCAGATTAACAGATTGGTAAGCTGATTAATCGATTGGTCAGCCAATCATTCGATTGGTAAGCCGATCAATCGATTGGTAAGCATATGAACTGATTACTAATACCATCAAACCAATTGTGAATTTCAACCAAACAACAAATTTTGTTTTTTAGTATGTACAGAAAAATTGTGACAAATTAACTCGCCTACATCATCGCAATGGCTATATCATCGTTCTTTTCAGCCCGAAGTTTCGGTTGAACAAACATTCGAATCCAAGTACGACTATGTCGTTGAATATACAGATTTCTGGATATTATGTACCTTCAGGTGTTGTATACATTGTTCATACGATTACATTTCAGCGTAATGCGACGAGCTCCATCACTTGTTATGAAACTTGGTAATAACTGGTATTCGCATAGATTTCCTGCAGTTTCTGTATGTTTCTTGAATCTCGTGGAGCCTTAAATGTGGTAGCTTCTTCGGTATGTCACTCAACTTTCGAATGATTCACAAAAGAGCATCGACACGAGATACGCGAGAAATGTATAATTATATTGCTTATCTGGAGCAGAAGATAATTCAGTAAATAACTGCCAACTCCTCGTCAAACTAGTGCGAAGCTTAATTAGTCGGTTGTAGCTAGGATTTACCGGGGACTCAGAACTAGAAGATGAATAGAACACGAGATTTCTCGGGAGTCGTAGTTCGTTTGCCGACTCCACATTTCACTTTGCACATGCTTGCTCATCTGCTAGAGACGTTCATTCCACGTCGACGCCGTTGACGACATCAGCGAGATGAGAGAGGTCCACGCGTATCACAGGGACAAAGGCTTTCGAATAAGCCGAGCATCACTAGGGCGAGGATGCTGGTGCCCGGAACTTCAACCACTGCGCACTTGCAGCTGCAGACGTTTCCGCTCTCCCTCACATCTCTTGCAACATCGTCCGCTGCACTTCCTTGACATCCACAATACACCAGACCTTCCTAGAATTTTGCCATGTTACAAAGCGAATGTCGTGAGCTTTGCTGCCGCTCACTCCCCACGTCTCTTAATCCGACAATGGCAAAATTACTAACAGTGTAGTCAGATGTATACAACGCAACGTCAAAGAAATTGTGACTTCATAAATGCGCAGCGTGAGGCGTGTAAATTAAATGACATTGGGACAATGAGAGTTACAGATATTGGAAAAAAAGGTGTTGACTCTATTCTGGATTGTTGAGTGGAGTTAAGCGGCCGTATGTTAATAAAACCGGTGGAATAGTGGCGACTACGAGTGTTAAGGAGGTTGGAGTGCTCCACACTAGTCAAATCAGTGCTAAATTTTTAAAAGCGTTTCTACAATTTCAGATGGTTTAATAATCTGTTTCAAGGTGTTAATCACATAGCAGCATTAGTTCTTGATATTCAAATACATTCACAGCTGTCATATGAACAGTAAATCGATCAATATCTCCATGTTTTTCATCCAGCTTTGCAAAGGGGTAAACCGTAATATCAGTCCGATTATGACGTAACATAGCTCATTTTGATCAGTGGAAGATTCTTAATCGATTGACCGTCCGGATTTTCTATAGTATCAGGCGTTCAAAAGTTACAGCCATTTTTATACTTGATGTTAGGTTATGATAGGATAAACAAACGGTTGTATCTTTTGAACTACTAGTACGATTTAAAAAAATAGACGGCCAATCGATAGAATATCTTTTAGTAAACAAAATGAGCTATTGGTCGTCATAATCGGACTGATATTACGGTTTACCCTTTTAAAAAACTGGATGAAAAAACATAACGTTACTACAATTTCAGATGGTTTAATAATCTGTTCCTAGGTGTTAATCACATAGCAGCATTAGTTCTTGATATTCAAGAAATACATTCACAGCTGTCATATGAGCAGCAAATCGATCAATATCTCCAAATTTCCAATGTCATGTTTTTCATCCAGTTTTGCAAAGGCGTAAACCGTAATATCAGTCCGATTATGACGTAACATAGCTCATTTTGATCAGTGGAAGATTCTTAATCGATTGACCGTCCGGATTTTCTATAGTATCAGGCGTTCAAAAGTTACAGCTATTTTTATACTTGATGTTAGGTTATGATAGGATAAACAAACGGTTGTATCTTTTGAACTACTAGTACGATTTAAAAAAATAGACGGCCAATTGATAGAATATCTTTTAGTAAACAAAATGAGCTATTGGTCGTCATAATCGGACTGATATTACGGTTTACCCTTTTAAAAAACTGGATGAAAAAACATAACATCGGTAATTTGCAATTAAGCAAAAAGAAATCGATTTTTCTAAAATCCTAGAGTGGTGTTACCCCTTAACTGGTCAAACTGAATTTTGCTATTTACTAATAAACTCGATGTAAATAAGTAATTTGATTGTTATTTTTGCTTGACAAAAATAACAACTAGCTTTTTATTGGCGTATCTCGAGTTGACATGTGGGGAGCCTTTATATATCCTTCATTGAATGGAAACTTGATAGGATATGCCATTTCTGAAGATTTATAGAAGGTCCAAAAATTGCTTGATTGGTGACCCAATCATAAAAAATTGAGTTACCGATTTCTTTCCTTTTCATTCCAAATAGGTAATATTCAGAGGTGAATCCTTTAAATACCGTTCGTTGATAAACGAACAAAATAATAAAATTTGCAAGCCCTGGCTAAAAATTTTCGCCCCGATTTTCCTTCTAAATGATTAATATCTGTCATTCGTGAAGACACTACGAAAGGTCATGACCCTCGCTTTGCTAAACTACTACCTTCGGGCTTGAAAGCCAATATGGCAGCAACGCGGAACAGGAGAAGTGCTTCAGTGACCTCAATTGATCAAATTGAATTTCGCAACTCCTTACGAATCAGTTCAGGTACTCAGGTATAACTTTTCACTTCACTGTACAAAGCGAACATAGCGAGGGTTGCTCTTGTTTACTCTGCGTGACAAGTAATTCGACAATGGCAAGATGACCAACTGTGCACTAAGTAACATTCACTGCAACTTCAAAATATATCCTGATTCACTAAAATTACAACCTGGAACGCGTATATAAATTGGTGAATACCCAAATGAAAAAATGATTTACAAGGCAGTATATTATAATGTTTATAAAAAAAAATGACATCTAGAATTTCTATATATTGCATTTAATACATATAGAATTTATATAATCTAAAACTTTCTTTATAAAAAATAACAAAATTTCAAATGAATAATTTTTAAATAAATTCTACATAATGTATAGATTATTTGAACTATTTTTTCCAAATTTTCCTATAACTGATTTAGAAATTTAATATGTCTATTTTCTATACAGATTATATAGATTGAATTACATGTAATTTTTATAGAATTTTAATATAATTTTTCCACCTGGACACGTGATTCTGTAATTAAAAGAAAAGCTATTTACTTTAATTTGGGTTGACCCATCATCATGCAATGACCAGGAACATGACAACAGTGATCTTCTCTAATCAAACTCGTCTCCGTAATACTCTATAAATCAGTGAAAATATTCACGTCCAGCTTTTCAATGCTTTACAATGCGTATATACGAATGAATGGAATTCTGATTCACCCGACTGAACAGGGAATGAAAGCAGGTAACGGAAGAGACTATATGGACGGTCACTCCATGACAATGCCGCGAGTCCAGTCCTTCCGTCTGGATGCATGCGTCAATTTACCAGCACTCGGGTGTAGAGAAATATCTACACCATGTTGCCAGGAGACTCGAAGACGAGACATCGATATCATGCCTATAAATTCCGTAGTTGACATGTAATTCTGGTACATTGACGTTCAATGCAGCTCACGTACATTTGGAGTGGAGAGATATCTTTCATGCGCTCCACTCACTCTCAATGTATCTAGAAATTGTCCATCCTTTTCTCCATTTTCTTCTATACATTGTCCAGCTTCGTCTCGGAAATTGTCGTGCCGTTTCCTTCTGGACGCCGGAAACCCCGTGGTACCGGAAGACTCTGGCGAATCGCACTCCACTTGGCAACTCGTCCAAGACCATCGTAGCTTCTGGAATCGTTAAGCTGAGCTTCAACCATTTACTGACGTTACACACGAAGAAACAGAATTCGTTCGTACAAACAAAAATGTCTTACCCTGGAAAATTTGATTAATAGTAGGCATAAAACGCTACAAGAAATGGAAGTGCGTGATTTTTGCCGAGGTTGAACTTTTTTTGCCCGAAGGCAGAAGTTAATATATCAAAACAATCACATTTCGTGCTTTCAACAACAAAAGAAAAAATTGCTTATTTTTAACCAATGATAAGTACGTATAGGCAGTACGGTTTTCATTACTCCCTCCGGGCTGAAATAAACATTTTCCTCGCTAGGGAGTAATTAACCGTTTTCCTCACAAAGTAGAAATTAACTTTTTTCCTCCCTAGGGAGTAAATTAACCGTTTTCCTCACAAAGTAGTAATTAACTTTTTTTTCCTCCCTAGGGAGTAAATTAACCATTTTCCTCACAAAATAGTAATTAACTTTTTTCCTCCCTAGGGAGTAAATTAACCATTTTCCTCACAAAGTAGTAATTAACTTTTTTCCTCCCCAGGGGGTAAGTTAACCGTTTTCCTCACTGAAGTGTAATGCACTGTTTTCCTCACTAAGGAGTAATGGACTGTTTTTTTTGGCTACGGAGTAATTAACCATTTCCTCATTAATGAGTAATGTACTGTTTTCCTCACTAAGGAGTAATGAACTGTTTTTTTTGCTACGGAGTAATTAACCGTTTTCCTCACTGAGGAGTAATGAACTATTTTCCTCCCTAGGGAGTAAATTAACCGATTTCCTCACTGAGGTGTAATGCACTATTTTCCTCCCTAGGGAGTAAATTAACCGTTTTCCTCACTGAGGTGTAATGCACTGTTTTCCTCACTGAGTAATGAACTGTTTTTTTGGCTACGGAGTAATTAACCGTTTTCCTCACTGAGGAGTAATGAACTGTTTTCCTCGCTAGGGAGTAAATAACCGTTTTCCTCACTAATGAGTAATGAACTGTTTTCCTCGCTAGGGAGTAATGCAACGGAATTGCGCATGCGTATAAGTCAGAGGCTGAAAATGAACGATTATGCGTCCGTGAGTTATTAAAACGAACATATTTAATGGTACCAAGACAAACTTGGTTAAAGCATTTATAAGTAATGCTTTTTTAACATTTTTTTTTGCTCTAATAAATTGGTCCATATATTTTACATGTTTTATATATATATATATATTATTATAATATAGTTTTTTTCAAATAGGATAAAGAACAGTGCACGATACAAAGTATGTCGAGTTATGGCTTTAGTACTACTCCACCCAATTAATTTTCCTGTACAAGAGGAAATTGCTATTTCACTTCTTCAAGTATTTGTGATCAAATGTGCCGATATGTACTGTAGAAAATACAAGAGGGGCAAGAAAAATCGTGCGGAATGTTATATCGTTCTCGTTTCGTGATATTACGAGAGGAGTAACGTCAGCTTATGGGTTGCGTGCAACTATTTTAACGAGATACAAGCTGCTTAGATACCTATGCGTAGCATACATTCAGTCCAAATGCTTTTATTGAAGATTCTACGAAGGGGTTATAGTCGTGAATGAAAAAAAAAGTACAATACGGAATTTTTCTGAGTGATTATTGATCGTAGTATAAAATGAACGTGCTCCATTTATTTTTCATTTGTCATTTCGTAACCTCCATCGTTAATTATCGACATACATATGTATATACATATGTATATGTATATTTCATACTACTCACGACAGTAATGTCGCTAATAGATTACTAATGTGCTTCGGAGTGTAATTTATAAATTGCAACTCACTGATTCACTTTCTTGTCTAATGCAGGATTCTCTAACTTCGACATTGAATCTCGTCTAGCGTCGAGCAACTACAACGAATTTATCGAAGTGAAAATTCTATTCGACTACCGAAAGTTCGCGAGTCGGTACTCAAGAGATGTGCCGTACTCGTGTAGTGTATTGCGACACTAACGAGCGCATTCGCTTCGGAAAAGTAAAATGTTAGAAGGACCATAGAAATAGACAGGAAACTCGAACTTGCTAATTTTGACTCGGTCAACAAAAACCGAAAATGATTTGCAGTCATTTTTTTTTCGCTGTGGACTTATAAATTTTGGTTTTGTTTATCCTTTCAGGATTGTAGCAAAGAATTTATTTGACAATGTAGTAACTGGGTCCATTTAAAACAAATTTGGACTTTTTCAACTTTGCTCATGATCCACAATATTCAGTTGGATACAAAATGGCAAAATAATGTTAGTATTTGGAGGCATGTACTTTTTAAAACTCAGCCGAATTCTGGCTTAGAAACAACGTTTTGATTGAACTGATTTGTCAATCTAGTAATCGTTCCCATTCAAACCAAATTTAGGATTTTTCAACTTTGCTCATGATTCACAATATCCCCGTGCAGAAATTAGTTCGGGCCGCCGCGATTAAATAAGGGGCCTTTTTAGGTATAAACGTGGCATGCACAATAGGGAATCTACTCTAGAACCCTACTAGGCTCAACAGAGGCGGCCACGACAAACTTCGGGGCCTAATCAGGCTTGAATGTGGAACCCTCACTAGGGAAGCCCATATTGAGCCTCTAAAGGCTCCGTACTTCAAGCGTGACTACCCGCGCAAAAATGGAAGTATGAAAACAGTATTTCCCAAATATTAAAAGTGTCTTGAATAATAGTATGCCAAGGCTGGCGTAGGGGAATAAGACATACAGAATAATATTTCGCCCAAATAAAGAAGGTATTAAAACAGTATTGAAAATCTTTCCAAAAGTAAAAAGTCTTAAGTGTGATCTATTGGACTAAATAATAATAAAGAATATTGCACCGTTTTATTAGTTTTTATGGTCCAGGTCGATATTTCCATGACTTTCGGTGTCCAGGTCGATATCTTCATGGCTTTCGGTGTCCAGGGCGATATCTTCATGGCTTTCGGTGTCCAGATTGATATCTCCATGGCTTTCGGTGTCCAGATATTTCCATGGACACCGAAAGCCATGGAGATATCGACCTGGACACCGAAAGCCATGGAAATACCTACCTGGACACCGAAAGTCATGGAGATATCGACCTAGACACCGAAAGCCATGGAAATTTCGATCTGGACACCGAAAGCCATGGAAATATCGATCTGGACACCGGAAGTCATGTAGATATCGACCTGGACCATAAAAACTAATGAAACGGTGCAATATTCTTTACTGTTATTCAGTCCAATAGATCACACTTAAGACTTTTTACTTTTGGAAATATTTTCAATACTGTTTTAATACTTTCTTTATTTGGGCGAAATATTATTCCGTATGTCTTATTCCAATACGCCAGCCTTGGCATACTATTATTCAAGACACTTTTAATATTTGGGAAATACTGTTTTCATACTTCTATTTTTGCGCGGGTAGCCTAGTAGGGTCCCTAATAGAACTGGGGCAAACTAGAAAGGGCCAAGTTGGAGCCCCAACTATATTTCTGCACGGGTCATGTTGGATGGATATCCTCTTCTGTGGCTCATTCTTTAAGTATTGATTCCCAAGACCAGTTAACTGGACAGATTTTCCTCAAGGACCTTAAGACAAAGTTATCAAATAATTTACAAAATAGCAAAATAATGGTAGCATTTGGAGGCAAATACCTCTTAAATCTTCAATTTCAACCAAAATTTCTCCAATTAACTGGCATAGATCATTGCAAAGTGAATAAGACATCACACAGTGCAATCCATCAAACGATCCATTTTTGAATCACGCTCAGAATTTTAAAAAGCCTACACTGAGAAAAAAAATCGTTAGAACCAACAAAACGTGCGCTTGCGGGTAGCGAAAAAAATATTTTGCCGATTGGACAAAATATTTGGCAATGGTAATCGAAAACTGCTTGGATTGATCAGCTTCGATCAATTACATATTTCATTCGATCAAAAGAATATTCTTTTCGCTGCCCGCAAGCGCACGTTTTGTTGGTTCCAACGATCTTTTTTCTCAGTGTAATTGTGTTTTAACCTAAACTAATTTTTACAATAGAAGAAAAGTCATCCTAAATCATAGATTACAATAAAATATATCTATGAATATGTAAAAAAAACGTACAATCGACTGCAAAGAATTTTTTTTCTTGCTGTCTCGGTTCCCTTAACGTCTCGTCACATCAAAAGTCTTGGGCAACCGGAAACTCTGATCACAAGCGTCGACTCCATCTTTATATCTGTCTACCGGTTACGTCAGAAGTGACTAGTACTCGCGTCGTTGCACAGACGTATAATTCACATAGGATATATCCAGTGAAGCTGCAAAACGTCTCAATACATATATATGTATATATATACGCGTTGTGTCAAACGTTTTGCCAATAATCCGTCGTAGGCGGAAGGATTTCTTGCGAGAAGCAGCAGCTGCTGCTGCTGTTGCACGCCGATTGCGTCTGACAACCGTTGTCAGCCTCTCGTTGCATCCTAGATGTATCGGCTGTTCGCAAAGGTACGGAAGAGCCTGAAGC
>OZ019974.1:4016252-4051252 GCA_963970395.1 Ephialtes manifestator | reverse complement strand
TAATAATAATAATAATAAATTTATAATATTATTATTATTATTATATAATAATAATATTATAAATATAAATATAAATAAATTATATAAATATAATAAATTTATTTAAAAAAAAAAGAAATTTTCAATATTTCCATTTCTGACTATTTCGAGTCAGAAAAATATCTAATATTTGCCATTTTATTTTTTCCTCAAGAAAATGACTGGTATTCTCTTATGTTTTCTATTAGAAAATTATTGAACAGCCATTTGGGTTCGTGACCTTAAATTTTTCCGAAGCATTCATATTTTTAGTTGAACGACTTGTGGGCCTCTTGGAGTCAATAAGTCAAGCACGAGCGCACCTCGACTCTCGAGGAAGGAAGCGTGCACGAGGAAACAGGCGAAGGAAACTGTACGGCACGAAACGAGGCTCTAACTTGCGCGAGGCAACAGTTCTCCAGCAGTCGAGTATAAGTGTGCGTACGCTTGCGCGCATAGAGACGACATATGGTTATCGTACAGGTGTAATTGTACGGAAAACCTGCGGAAGTTGAACGCGGCGATGCCTGACCTTCTTGAGGAAGGTAAGAGCCAGAAGGGAAGAGCACGAACGTACATTCGTTCTCCCTGAACTTCGCTCTGTGTATACGTAGCGAGAATTTTTGATAACGATGGAAACTTGAATGCAACGATAAAACATCGACTCGCAGGCTCTTATCGTTTCATTCATATGTGGCACCAAACATATGATGGGAAATTTCAATCGCATAAAATTTTTATTCGACTATAGGGAAATGAAATTTTTTTATTCGTGGAATTTTGAAAATTATCAATTTTGCTTCCTCATAGAGGAAGCTTTGTTTTCGTGAAAATTTTTTTTAGGTAATCAGAATGGGACAAAACGTCGAGAAAAGTGATTTAGAAAAAATGTCTGTATGTGTGTCTGTGCGTGTGCGTGTGCGCGCGTGCGCGTGCACATGCGAGTGTGCGTGTGCGTGTGCGTGTGCGTGTGCGTGTGCGTGTGCGCGTGCGCGTGCGCGTGCGCGTGCGCGTGTGCGTGCGCGTGCGCGTGCGCGTGCGCGTGCGCGTGCGCGTGCGCGTGCGCGTGCGCGTGCGCGTGCGCGTGCGCGTGCGCGTGCGCGTGTGCGTGTGCGTGTGCGTGTGCGTGTGCGTGTGCGTGTGCGTGTGCGTGTGCGTGTGCGTGTGCGTGTGTGTGTGTGTGTGTGTGTGTGTGTGTGTGTGTGTGTGTGTGTGTGTGTGTGTGTGTGTGTGTGTGTGTGTGTGTGTGTGTGTGTGTGTGTGTGTGTGTGTGTGTGTGTGTGTGTGTGTGTGTGTGTGTGTGTGTGTGTGTGTGTGTGTGTGTGTGTGTGTGTGTGTGTGTGTGTGTGTGTGTGTGTGTGTGTGTGTGTGTGTGTGTGTGTGTGTGTGTGTGTGTGTGTGTGTGTGTGTGTGTGTGTGTGTGTGTGTGTGTGTGTGTGTGTGTGTGTGTGTGTGTGTGTGTGTGTGTGTGTGTGTGTGTGTGTGTGTGTGTGTGTGTGTGTGTGTGTGTGTGTGTGTGTGTGTGTGTGTGTGTGTGTGTGTGTGTGTGTGTGTGTGTGTGTGTGTGTGTGTGTGTGTGTGTGTGTGTGTGTGTGTGTGTGTGTGTGTGTGTGTGTGTGTGTGTGTGTGTGTGTGTGTGTGTGTGTGTGTGTGTGTGTGTGTGTGTGTGTGTGTGTGTGTGTGTGTGTGTGTGTGTGTGTGTGTGTGTGTGTGTGTGTGTGTGTGTGTGTGTGTGTGTGTGTGTGTGTGTGTGTATGTTACACGATCGAAAAATGTAAACCTTTATAACTCGGGAATGCCTTGAGATATCAAGCTCAAATTTGGACCATATATAGAGGGATCAAGCCTCATCGTTCATACAGATTTTTACAGATTTTTGTTAAAATCCACTTCATCGTTAAATTATTACGCGTTTTTTAATTTTTTTAAAAATGTCTGTTTACGCGATAACTCTTTCAATTTTCGAGATATTGATCTTAAAATTGGTATGAATGTGAGCTTTCATACACCGGTGATCGCTATTGAATTTGGTTAAGATCGATCGAACCGTTAAAATTTTATGATGTTTAGAATTTTTCAAAAAATTGACATTATCGCTCTATTGTAACTTTTGCAAAACTTAAGATAGCGAGCTCAAATTTTGTATATAAATGAACCAATATTCAGCCATTATATATGTATAATTTAGTGACGAACGGTATGAAATTTTTGATTTTATGGAACGTTGAATTATTTTTAAAAATATACATTATCACATTCACTTTCGGAAACGCTGTAATAATCACGAAATAACGTAATAACGAAATAGAAAAAGCGTATCCACAACATGTATATTTATCTAATTAAAACAAGGATGCAAAGTAGAACCTTGCACATTCCTTCCTCATCGTTTTTCGCGTTTTACAAAGCTTCCTCTATGAGGAAGCCAAAAATTGAATAACATACTTCCTCATAGAGGTAGCTTTGTAAAACGCGAAAAATAACGAGGAAGCAATGTGCAAGGTTCTACTTTGCATCCTTGTTTAGGATTTTCATATTACTGTAATTTAGAAAAAAATTCTTTTTTTATTTTTTAATTATTAAGAATGTATTCGTATTTTGGTATTTTTTTTTAAACAATTAATTTTTATTAGGAATATTTCCTAAATCTTAATTTCACGAAAAAAACGTATTAATACATTTAAAAAATGTAAAGTGCCATTTTTCGACTAATTTATTCCAGCATGTCGAGCATTAGCATTTTTTCATTAAAGCAATTATGATTTAAAAAAAAATGTTAAAAAAAATATTTGTTTAAAAAACCCTTTTTTTTAAACCGAAAAACGGCTGCAAAGAAATGATGAGGGGATCAGCCTGTGCACACGAGATTACACGTATAAACAGATACGAGAATGATAAAATTATTTTTTTTTTATCTATTCGGCGAAAAATGGCCTATCTATTTATCTAGAAACAGCTCGAAAAAAAGTCCGAGGTCGAAAAATATAGAGAAAAGAGAAAAGGGCCATTTTTCGTATACATTATGCAGGCAGTTTTGAAAATTCTTCCTCCCATGAAAAAACGGTTCAGCATCTCTCCACCCATACCGAATTCAGGGGCGAGTTTTCCATCAGCGCAGTGGCAAAATGGTGAGAAAATATAATTTGAAGGATGAGAGCAGAGCCGACGTGTCATGATCCGAGAAAAATTACCCCTATTTAGGATTTCACCTCAGCCGCCCTGAGCCCAACCCTCCCATCACCATTTTTTCTTCATTTTCTCTTCTTTTCACACATTCGTATATATATGTATATGTATATATACCAACCATTGGTGGTTACGTGAGACTATTAGTTTATGGTCGTTTCTGAAAAAATTCTCAGCTCAGGGTTGGAATTATGATTATTTTGCTTTATTCAACCATAAACCAACATCTAATTATTTAAAACATGATTTTTTTTATATCGATAAGAAAAGCTTCAGCAAAATTCTAAAATAATCTTGTTTTATGTATAAAATGTTTACGCCACAACCGACCACGAACTGCCATTTTGTTTCAATTTTTCCTTTTTTTTCTCGAAAAAAATCGTTCAATTTTTTTTTTTTTTTTTTTTTTTTTTTTTTCGAAAAAATGGTTTGAAAAATTGACGAAAATATTGGCCCACTCTGGGTCATACCTTAAAAATTTTCATATCTAATACACAATTTTTGAGAATAATTTCAAAATTTTTAAACGAGTCGTAAATGTTTTTTTTAATTTAAAAAATTCATGAAAAAAAGTAACAGAAAAAAAAATCTAAAAAAAATGGTGTTTTTTTTTCGAGCATATATATATATATTTTTTTAATTCTATATGCGCGAAAAAACATTTAAAATTTTTTAAAGACTTTTTCTTACCAAAACTTTTTTTTCATGTATTTTTTAAATTAAAAAAAATGTTGCGCCCCGATTTTAAAAATGTCCTTGCAAGTATATACGGTATATATTTGTATATATACGGCGTGGAGAGCAAACGATCATTAAGGGTGAGTCGAAACGTTTTGCACGTTCGGGATTCTCGGATCGAAAGCACTTCACCCTTATTCGAATTCTCGGCACTGACCATTGCACCGCAGCGAAAGGAAGGGAATTTGCTTCTTAGTATCCGAGCTAAAGAGAAAGCCTCGTTTATACAGAGAGCCGCCCAATATGCCGAAGCGCAAAGGTAAATAATTGGGGGAATTCTCAATACCAGACACTCGACACAATCGAACAGTAAGCAAACGTTGCTTGTGTTTCGTAAGCAGCCGAAAGACGTTTAAATTATGGGAACGTGCGAAGGACACACCCTAAAGTCCCTTTTGGTTCAATTTTTCCTTTTTTTTGCATTTCGTCTGCTGAATCTTGGCTACCGAATGCATTAAATTTTGCTTTTTATTTTTATTGTTATTATTTATTGGAATATATAATTTTATTTTAAATGCATTTTGAGTGAATGCAAATTCCTTCGTTTTAAATCTTAATTTTAAATCTAAAGTTACTTTTGGTTCAATTTTTTTTTTTTGCATTTCGTCTGCTGAATCTTCGCTACCGAATGCATTAAATTTTGCTTTTTATTTTTATTGTTATTATTATTGGAATATATAATTTTTTTTAAATGCATTTTGAGTGAATGTAAATTCCTTCATTTTTAATCTAAACCTAGAACCTAAAATTTTTTTAAGTTCAATTTTCTTTCGCATTTTGTATGCATTTTAATTTTGGTTACTGGATGCATCGAGAATTGCATTTTATTTTGATTTTTGTTATTGCAATTTTTTTTTTGGATTTTCAATTTTTTTTAAATGCATAATTAAATGCATAATTAAATTTTTTAATTAAAAAAATTCATGAAAAAAAAAAAACGGTAAGAAAAAATTTTAAAAAAATGTAAAGTGTTTTTTCGCGCATATAGAATTAAAAAAATATATATATATATGCTCGAAAAAAAAAACACTTCATTTTTTTTAGATTTTTTTTTACTGTAACTTTTTTTTCATGAATTTTTTAAATAAAAATTATACACCACAATTAAAAAATTTGAAATTATTCTCAAAAATTCTGTATTAGATATGAAAATTTTTGAGGTATGACCCAGAGTGGGCCAATGTTTTCGTCGATTTTTCAAACAATTTCTTCGAAAAAAAAAAAAAAAAAATTCAAGTTATTATAAATTCCTCCTTTGTAAATCTAAACCTAGAACCTAAAGTTTCTTCCGGTTCAATTTTTATTTGTATTTTGTATGCAATTGAATGTCGGCTATTAAATGCATCGAGAATTGCATTTTATTTTAGCTGTGGTTATTATTACGGCAATTTATTTTTTTAAAGTGTTTTTAATTTATTTAAACGAATATTAAGTGAAATGAAGTTCCTTCTAAATCTAATCCTAGAACTTTAACTTTCTTCTGATAAAAATGTATTTTATTTTCTATTTAATTAAAACTGTTATTGTTATCGTTTTTTAATTTTTATGAGTTATTTTGTTATCTTGAGAATGCATTTTAAGTGAGTAAAACGAGATATGTGGGGGTGTGGAGAGATTGGATAAAGTCGCAAAGCCGTTGGCTCACAGAAGAAGAGATTGAAGCGATGGAGGAGAAACGACCTCGTCTCGCCGCACGTTTTAGAGCGATAAGAAGTGCGCCTGTTGCCTATCTCGCGTTTGTCTTTCTCTTTCTCTGTTCCTCTTGCGAACTTAGTGTGTAGCAGCAAACCAAGCATCTACGCCACTCGTCATTTAACTTCAGGCAGATTCACCACCAACTTTTCTATACAGGGTGTCGCAAAAATAACTAAAAACAAAACATTACTCGATTATTTCCATTTATGTGGATAACAAGATAAAAATTAACAAAAAAAAAAGTACTAACTGACATTTCAAAAATTATTCATCATTTATTTCACTAAATTTTTTATCACTAAATCAATAAATTATTCTATTATTTTATTCCATTTTTTTATGACAAGATAAAAATTAACAAAAAAAAAGAAAATACTAACAGACATTTAAAAAATTATTCATAATTTATTTCACTAAATATTTTATTACTAAATCAATAAAATACTCTATTATTTTATTCCATTTTTTATGACAAAATAAAAATTTATGAACTATTTAACAAAAAAAAAGGCGAATTAAACTATAATTGCATAAATTATTATCTGCCTAAATATTTTATTTCCCCTAGTAAAAATGTATACATTTCAACACAAAATTTCTAAATAGATATTGAAAAATAATTCATAATAATTAATAATACAAATCAATTATTCAAAAAATCATCTTTCTTTTCTCTTAATTATGTAGTACTGTTATTCGTATAAGCTACTGTGTTTTAAAATTGAAAAAAGAAAATAATTGAAAATAAACGAATGATAAAAATACTGATCTATATATTATCAAATTTTTCCAATAAACATTTAACATTTATTCCTTTCCCGCCTCATACATTCTCTTTATTTACATCTAATTAAAATTCGTCAACGATTTGGACTTTTACAAATAAATATAAATATAAAAATAATAATTAAAATTTGTATAAAAAATATTTAAAAATTTCCAATGAACACATTTAAAAAGTATTCCATTCCCACCTCATCCATCTCTTTTTTGCAACTAATTAAAATTCGACAAAGCTTTTGACTTTTAAATAAATCGATCACATTTAAAATTGACAATATATGTATATATAAAATATAAAAATTTAAAAAATAATCAAATGATAAAAATGTTGATCGATATATTATCACATTTTTCCAATGAACAGTTACATTTAAAAATTATTCCATTCCCGCCTCATTCATTCTCTTTTTTGCAACTAATTAAAATTCGTCAAAGTCTTTGACATTCATAAATAAATATAAATATAATAAATACAATTAAAATTTTTACAAAAAATATAAAAATTAAAAAAATAAACAAATGATAAAAATGCTGCTTGATATATTACCAAATTTTTCCAATGAACAGTTACATTAAAAAATTATTCCATTCCCGCCTCATTCATACTCTTTTTTAGCAACTAATTAAAATTCGACAAAGCTTTTGACTTTTAAATAAATCGATCACATTTAAAATTGGCAAGATATGTATATATAAAATATTAAAATTAAAAAAATAATCAAATGATAAAAATGTTGATCGATATATTACCAAATTTTTCCAATGAACAGTTACATTTAAAAATTATTCCATTCCCGCCTCATTCATTCTCTTTTTTGCAACTAATTAAAATTCGACAAAGCCTTTGACATTCATAAATAAATATAAATATAAAAAATACAATTAAAATTTTTACAAAAAAAATAAAGATTAAAAAAATAATCAAATGATAAAAATGTTACTCGATATATTACCAAATTTTTCCAACGAACAGTTACATTTAAAAATTATTCCATTCCCGCCTCATTCATTCTCTTTTTTGCAACTAATTAAAATTCGTCAAAGTCTTTGACATTCATAAATAAATATAAATATAAAAAATACAATTAAAATTTTTACAAAAAAAATAAAGATTAAAAAAATAATCAAATGATAAAAATGTTGCTCGATATATTACCAAATTTTTCCAACGAACAGTTACATTTAAAAATTATTCCATTCCCACCTCATTCATTCTCTTTTTTGCAACTAATTAAAATTCGGCAAAACCTTTGACATTCATAAATAAATATAAATATAAAAAATACAATAAAAATTTTTACAAAAAAAAATAAAGATTAAAAAAATAATCAAATGATAAAAATGTTGATCGATATATTACCAAATTGTTCCAATGAACAGTTACATTAAAAAATTATTCCTTTCCCGTCTCATTCATACTCTTTTTCAGCAACTAATTAAAATTCGACAAAGCTTTTGACTTATAAATAAATCGATCACATTTAAAATTGACAATATATGTATATATAAAATATAAAAATTAAAAAAATAATCAAATGATAAAAATGTTGATCGATATATTACCAAATTTTTCCAATGAACATATAAATTTATATGTGAATTACATATAAAAATTATTCCATTCCCACCTCATTCATTCTCTTTTTTGCAACTAATTAAAATTCGGCAAAACCTTTGACATTCATAAATAAATATAAATATAAAAAATACAATTAAAATTTTTACAAAAAAAAAAACAAAAATTAAAAAAATAATCAAATGATAAAAATGCTGATCGATATATTACCAAATTGTTCCAATGAACAGTTGCATTTAAAAATTATTCCATTCCCGCTTCATTCATACGCTTTTTCAGCAACTAATTAAAATTCGCCAAAGCTTTTGACTTTTAAATAAATCGATCACATTTAAAATTGGCAATATATGTATATATATCGATTGGTAAATCATGAGAGATTCTGTATCGGGTCCACTGTGTATAGCGGCAACGAGAAACCGTTGCTGTTGCGAGGCAGAGCCCACAAGCAGCGACGTGGGATATCCCGGCTCGGTCGTTCTTCGGCGGGAGGACCAACCGAGTGAAAGAAAGAAAGAAAACAAAAATGAAAGAGAAAAGAGAAATGAGGTGGAGGCGAGACCGCGCGATCCAAGCAAAAGCACTCGAAGAGGAAGAAAAAGAGCGATGGGCACGGATGAGAAGAGAAGAGGGACGAAATGAGGTGGGGGGCGGAGGAGGGGGAGGAGGGGGAGGGGGAGGCTAAAGGAGAATTGGCGCGAACTGCGTGGAAGCCGACGACGACGAGGAAGAGGAACGAAAACGTCGAGAGGAGAGAGAGGAAGTTGCGCAATACTCAACCGTCGGTTGGACCGAAGAGAGCGCGCGGGATGAGCGAGTCGGCGCTGTTATCGTTGAGCGAGAAAGCGCGGGAAGCGTGCTAGCAGAGCGCGCCTTCGTCGCGCGAAAAATAAAAGGAAAAAAAAAAAAAACAAAAAAGAAAAGATGTGGTAAGCGTCTCTCTCCCTTGTGCGCCGCGGCGTTTCGACAGGACCAATGTACAGTAGAAACTCGATTGTCCGAATTAATTAGGGTTCAGGTTAGTTCGGATTAATGATTGTTCGGAAAATGAAGATTTTCAGAAATACAATAAACTTTCGTAATACACGAAATGCGATGTATAATTAAAGTAAATTTTTATAATTTGCTTTAATTTTACGACAAAAGTTCATTAATTGTTTATCACGATTGTCCATTCAAATGACGAGTTTATGCATAAAACAATGTTGACAATTTTTTGTAAAATTTAATTCAATTGTCAAAAATTATTTCAAAATATGACAATTTTTTATCAAAATGTATTTCAAAATTTTTGACAATTTTTTTATGAAAAAGTATTTCAAAATTTTTGACATTTTTTTATGAAAAAGTATCTCAAAATTTGACAATTTTTTTATTAAAAAGTATTTCAACATTTTTGTCAAATCCCGCAAAATGGTATTAAAAAGGAATGGATTTTATGACAATTTATTGTTATTCCGATTAAAATGAGAATTTTTAAATGTCCTAAAAAAAGTCGTTCAATTATAAACACAACTTCAGGCGATAACATTGACATTTTGCGGCATGCTTTGGATAATATAAGTTCAAATAAAATACGTCACAGTTCGGATAACGGAGATTCGGATAATCGAGGTTCTACTGTACTCCTATAGCCGGCTGGCGTCCCGATGGAATTTCGTTGGACTGAGACCGGCGGGCACCCCACAGCCAGTGTTGCCTTATCCAGTGACCCGAATCATTCGGCATGCTGGAGATCCAGACGGCGAATTAAGAAAGCAAGTGAAAGACCTTGCGCTGCTACAGTATGTCCCCAACAGTTTAAGGGAATGCTGCATCGACAGAGTTGCATTGCTTTTATTTAAATACCCTCGATGAAAAAGCATTGAACAATGTCAACGGTATTTGTCCAAATGCAGTTGAATGAGATGAATCGGGAACAGTCAGCAAAATTTTCCGAAAATAACGAAGAATTTTTATTTTTAAGTTTCATTTTCTAATTTTTATTTTATATTTTTTTTTCTATATATATTCTCTAATTAAGGTCAAATATTGTTAGGTCAGGTCAAGATAAGTAAGGTCAAATTTTGTTAGGTCCGGTCAAGTTAAGTAAGGTCAAATTTTGTTAGGTCAGGTCAAGTTAAGTAAGGTCAAATTTTGTTAGGTTAGGTCAAGTTAAGTAAGGTCAAATTTTGTTAGGTCAGGTCAAGTGAAGTAAGGTCAAATTTTGTCAGGTCAGGTCAAGTGAAGTAAGGTCAAATTTTGTTAGGTCAGGTCAAGTGAAGTAAGGTCAAATTTTGTCAGGTCAGGTCAAGTGAAGTAAGGTCAAATTTTGTTAGGTCAGGTCAAGTGAAGTAAGGTCAAATTTTGTTAGGTTAGGTCAAGTTAAGTAAGGTCAAATTTTGTTAGTTTAGATCAAGTTAAGTAAAGTCAAATTTTGTAAGGTTAGGTCAAGTTAAGTAAGGTCAAATTTTGTTAGTTTAGATCAAGTTAAGTAAGGTCAAATTTTGTTAGTTTAGATCAAGTTAAGTAAGGTCAAATTTTGTTAGGTCAGATCAAGTTAAGTAAGGGCAAATTTTGTTAGGTCAGGTCAAGGTAAGTAAGGTCAAATTCTGTTAGTTTAGATCAAGTTAATTAAGGTCAAATTTTGTTAGGTTAGGTCAAGTTAAGTAAGGTCAAACTTCGTCAGTTTAGGTCAAGTTAAGTAAGGTCAAATTTTGTCAGTTTAGGTCAAGTTAAGTAAGGTCCAATTTTGTTAGATCAGGCCAAGTTTTGTAAGGCCACGTTACGTATGGTCATGTTAGACTATTCATAAGGCTGTCGAGTTTTGTAAGGTCATATTAGGTAAGGTCGAAATTGGTAAGGTCATGTTAAGTAAGGTTGAGTTTTGCAAGGTCATGTTAGGTAAGGTCGAATTTTGTAAAACATGTTAGGTAAGGTCGAGTCTAAGTGTGTTATTTTATATTTAGTGAAATCTTTGTATTTTATACAGAGTTACGTTTACCCTGTTTGTTCAGTTATTCCGAAACTAACTGAACAATTATTATTTTTGGGAATACTCAACTATATCAGTGATAAAATGTAGCTGATAATGTTATAAATAAATATTGATAGACAATCGATAACATGAAAAACAATGGCTTGCCATTCTGTAATGAATTTCTGAGGATACATTTTTCCAAATGTCAACACATTTCTGAAGCGATAACGAAGTAGAATCAAAGTTTCGTCATCCTAACGGAATTGTATGTACAGCGCGTGGCGGAAATTGGAACTATTCGTGCCTAACAAAACCCTATGAAACTATCATGGGAACTCGTGTACCGCAAAGTTGTAGGTGTATTACAGATTCATATAAAACACTCAGCAGGGGTTGCTGACTGAGGGTTTGCCCGGCCCGGAGAAGACAAGTGGAAAAGGTGGTGTAGAAACGGCCTAGTGGCTATATATACACTGTACAGGTACCATTTCTGCCTCCACACGTAATACAAGTTTATCCCCTCCCCCCTCCGAGGTAAAAAGATCCGCCGAGGCGTGCATCCGCCCTCTTTCTTTCTTTCTTACGCTTATTTCGTTGAAAAACCGACCTCCCTGTCTCGCACCTACGATCAACCTTCTTCCCTGCGGCGCGCACCAATTTCTTTGCCTCTCTGTGATGTTCGCTGCGGTTCGCAGGTCCCTTCGTCTTCATCATTGAATTCATAGTTCCGCGCGTGTGTTACGGAACAAATGAAATCCGGCGCCGGTTCGCGGAACCTACGAAAATAAGGTGGAGGTGGCTTTGCTCACTTTGATCCTCAACTATACATAAGCGACAAACGGTCTCGAGTGGAAAGGGAAACATCAAGAGCTCATACTTTGGAGACCAACAAACGCTATGAAACTATCAAGGCGCGTCGGCGGTGCGATTTGCACAGGTCTAACTCGTCCTGAACAATATATATAGGCCATTCCATACCAAGTGATATTTTGAAATTTAGCATGATCGCAAAAAGTGTTCATAATTTTGCTTCCTCATAGAGGAAGCTTTGTTTTCATGAAAATTTTTTTTTTTTCGAGTTTTTCATGTCAGTACACTCAGAATGGGCCAAAACGTCGAGAAAAGTGATTTAGAAAAAATGTCTGTATGTGTGTGTGTGTGTATGTGTGTATGTTACACGATCGAAAAATGTAAACCTTTATAACTCGGGAATGCCTTGAGATATCAAGCTGAAATTTGGACCATAGATAAAGGGATCAAGCCTCATCGTTCATACAGATTTTTGTTAAAATCCACTTCATCGTTAAATTATTACGCGTTTTTTAATTTTTTGAAAAATATCTGTTTACGCGATAACTCTTTCAATTTTCGAGATATTGATCTTAAAATTGGTATGAATGTGAGCTTTCATACGCCGGTGATCGCTATTGAATTTGGTTAAAATCGGTTGACCCGTTCAAATTTTATGATGTTTTGAATTTTTTTAAAAATTGACATTATCACTCTATTGTAACTTTTGCAAAACTTGAGATAGCGAGCTCAAATTTTGTATATAAATGAAACAATATTCAGCCATTATATATGTATAATTTAGTGACGAACGGTATGAAATTTTTGATTTTATGGAATGTTGAATTATTTTTAAAAATATACATTATCACATTCACTTCGGAAACGCTCTAATAATCACGAAATAACGTAATAACGAAATAGAAAAAGCGAATCCACAACATGTATATTTATCTAATTAAAACAAGGATGCAAAGTGGAACCTTGCACATTGCTTCCTCATTATTTTTCGCGTTTCACAAAGCTTCCTCTATGAGGAAGCCAAAAATTGAATAACATACTTCCTCATAAACGTAGATTTGTAAGAAGCGAAAAATAATGAGGAAGTAATGTGCAAGGTTCTACCTTGCATCCTTTTTTTTCAAAAGTTGTTTAGAGCATCACGAACATTCATAAATTATTTCAGAATTTTGGCACCTATGGTTTGCCCAAAATTTAATGACAATTTTTTTTATTTCATTTTTTTTTTCAATTCGCTGTATATTGAAAATTACCGATTGTAAGAAAAATTCGTTCGTGTATAAAATTTAAATTTTTGAATGTACTTTTTAATAAAAGAATTTCCATAGGCGGTAATACAAAATTTCCGCCATTTTTTGACGAAATAATGTAATAATAATTTTTTTTCGTTGAATTTCCTCGAAATTTCACAGAATTTCCATTATTAGAAAGTACAGAAAAATTGACGTGATGGCAAATTAATGGTATGGAACGACCCATATATAGTTCATCCGTATTCTTGAATACCTGTGTATGAAACACCAAACTGAATACCTAATCCTTCCAGCGGCTCTTCAGGGGCTACTTTTTCTTCTTCTTCTTCACCCTCGCTTCTAGGAAGTCCTCCACTTGCACAGGAAATCAAATAATCTCCTTTGTGCACAATCGCTGCATTGTACGAATGACATTTACAATTATACTCGTAATATTGTACGTCTTATGAATTTTGGGCCGTGGTTTGATAAAGGGTTAGACTTTTTTTTAAGCGCATTTGAGGCTTAAGGGAGGAATTGTAATTAGGTGTTAATAGAAATTAGGGGAGAGTGTCAGAAATGGAAAATTTGAGGTTATGTTTGAAAATCGATAGCGCATTTCTATTAAAAAATTGAAGATGTTTATATTTTGGTCTCTGGTTGGTTGATGATGAAATTTGCAGTCATTATTGATTTCCGATCTTCTAACAGTTAGAATAAGAGCATTTTTTTCACATTTTGTTGAGATTTTCATTGAATTGGATTCCTAAAAGTTCTCTAAAAAATCGGTAGCTCGATTATATTGGGCATCAACGTGTTTTTGGTGGTTGATTTATTGTTTGTTGATATTCATGAACGGGATGAATTTTCGGGATTTCTGGGATGAATTTTCATTAATCCCAGAAATTGAATGATGCGGACGTATTTTCGTTTTTTAAAACGATTTATTCACATTTCGACTTGAATTAATACTTACAAATTCCCTCAAGACGAATCGCTGGCTCGTATTTGCAATTTAAAGTCATTTTAGTCATTTACTGATTGGCTGTTCGTAAAAAAAAATTTGTTATTCAAAACTCGCGAAACGTTAATTAGAAAAAATCAATTTTATAACGATTTATTGTAATTTCAGTCAAAATTAAATTTTTTAAATGTTCTAAAAAGAGTCGATCGATTATAAAATCGAATAAGATCGATTTTAGTAATTTTTAACTAAGACTTAAAAAATAATTTATCTTGTACACAAATTTAACAAGATTTTTATTTTTTTTCAATTCATTAAATTCAAACTTAAAAGTTAAGACTTAAAAAATAATTTATCTTGTACCAAAAATTACCATGATTTTCATTTAAAAATCCATTAATTTCAAACTTCAAAGTTAAGACTTAAAAAATAATTTATCTTGTACCAAAAATTACCATGATTTTCATTTAAAAATCCATTAATTTCAAACTTCAAAGTTAAGACTTAAAATATAATTTACCTTACACTAAAATGGAACATGATTTTCATTTAAAAAATCCCTTAAATTCAAGTTTTAAATTTAACCCTTAAAAAATTATTTATCTTGTCCTAAAATTTAATAAGATTTTCATTTAAAAAATCCCTTAAATTCAAGTTTAAATTTTAACCCTTAAAAAATTATTTATCTTGTCCCAAAATTTAATAAGATTTTCATTTAAAAATCCATTAAATTCAATCTTAAAATTTAACCCTTAAAAAATTATTCATCTTGTCCTAAAATTTACTAAGATTTTCATTTAAAAATCCCTTAAATTCAAGCTTAAAATCTAACCCTTAAAAAATTATTTATCTTGTCTTAAAATTTAACACGATTTTTTTTAATTCATTAAATTCAAAATAATTTTTAAAAAATTCCGATTCAATTATGAAAACAGTATTCTTTAAGACTTAAAAAATAATTTATCCTGCACTAAAATTTAACAAGATTTTCATTTTAAAAATCTATTAAATTCAAGCTTAAAATTTAACCCTTAAAAAATTATTTATTTTGTCCTAAAATTTAATAAGATTTTCATTTAAAAATCCATTAAATTCAAGTTTAAAATTTAACCCTTAAAAAATCCCTTAAATTCAAGTTTAAATTTTAACCCTTAAAAAATTATTTATCTTGTCCTAAAATTTAATAAGATTTTCATTTTAAAAAATCGATTAAATTCAAGCTTAAAATTTAACCCTTAAAAAATTATTTATCTTCTCCTAAAATTTAATACGATTTTTTTTAAATTTCATTAATTTCAAAATATTTTTAAAAAATTCCGATTCAATTATGAAAACAGTATTTTTCACGACGTAGGCGTTTTAAACTAGACAAAGCCTGGCAACTTTACCGCTTACCCTATAACGGCGATTTTATCCAGCCGAGTGACTCGGACTCACGAATCTCGATCGAGACATTCGTGAATGAAACAGAGGAAGTTGTAATAAACGCGGCACGTCCTGTCGGCCCTTGTGCCTTGTGTCGCTGCGAAGCGATTGCCCTTCTTACGCTTTGGTATAACGTGCATAAGTTAAACCCGCGGCGAGGGAGTCGGAATTTCAGGGAGAACCGGGCCTAAGGGGGAATAAAAGGGAGAGAAGGGCCTTGGACACAATCAGAGCGTCGTCGTTCGCCAGGCAACAACAAATGTCGTGTTATAGTATGTACAATGAAGCCTTTACTCGAATCGTGACTCGGCTGAGAATCACAAGCTATGAAATTTAATAAATCGCTTGATCTCCAAACTATCAAACTTTGTATGATATTTTTTTTTCATTATTCCAAACACATCCCGAAAAGGATTATTTCGGTGACTTCAGAGAAAAGTGTTCAAAAAACGACAAAATATTAATAATCTTTTTTGTAATAATGGCTTAAGGAGATCATGTAGAAGGTTAAGTTATTCGAACTTTAAATTAACCTAACAAAAATCAATTTTATGTATCGTAACTAAAATTTACCAAACGTGACTTTGCCTAACTTAAAATGAACTAACATAAATTTTACTAACTTAATCTTACCTAATTTAACCGTAACTTATTTAGACTTACCTGATTCAAGCTAAATTTAATTTAGTCTTATCTTATTTAAATTTACATAATTTATCCTTATGCAAGTGAACCTTGACTAGGTTATCTTTTTTTAACTTCATCTTACCTAATTTAGTCTTACCTGAGTCAAGCAACATTTTATTTAGTCTTAGATAATTTAACCTTACCTAATTTAAATATACCTAATTTATTCTTACGCAATTTAAACTTACCTAAATTAATGTAACCTAACTTAACTTTACCTAATTTATCCTTATCGAATTTAACCTTAGCTGATTTATTCTTACCTAATTTAACCGTAACTAATTTAGACTTACCTGATTCCAGCAAAATTTAATTTAGTCTTACCTAATTTAAATTTACCTAATTTATCCTATGCAAGTGAACCTTGACTAGGTTATCCTTTCTTAACTTAATCTTACCTAATTTAACCTTATCTAATTTAAATATACCTAATTTATCCTTACGCAATTTAAACTTACCTAAATTAATGTAACCTAATTTAACTTTGCCTAATTTATCCTTATCGAATTTAACCTTAGCTGATTAATTCTTACCTAACTTAACCTGCGTTTATGAAAAACGTCGATGAAATTCAAACACTTTCTTTTATGGATATAGAAATTTATTCGTAGATTCGTATTAAATCAAAGAATTAGCTGTGCGAAAATTTAAACAATTGGTAGGAATAACCGTCGATGCTATAACAGAGCTGTACAATTTTGTCGAAAACGATATTAACGTGTCGTACACCAGAGACGAATATTCGACGTGCAGATTTACTGCGTGTTAACTAATCCTCGGGGATTTCTTGGTTCTCGTTCTTGCCCTTCTTGAGTTTTTAAAAGTCCCGTTTGCCTTTGTCGGAGATTTCTGAGGACACGTGAGTTTTCGTGCATGACATTTCTCAGATTTTTGGCACACAATACCGTATCGAATGTGCCGAAATGACAATTTATTCGTTTCTCCGTTTGACCATTTTTGGACAATTTTCCACGCAATTTAGTTACCATTTAAAAACCAAAAAAATGCAATAAATTACTTAAATTTGTGATTGATTATGAAAAATAATTACGATTTTTTTTTTAACGAAGTTTAATTTGTTTAAATAATTTGCAATGTTTTAGAATTATATTTTTACCACACGAAGATCAGAAAAAAATTATTGCAACTATTACACCGCTGAAATAATTATGAAAAATTCTTCGATAAATATATTTTTATACTAAAATTATTCAATTTTTAATCCAGAGCGATTCAAATGATTTCTGAACCAAATCGTGAAAAAGATCCTGGATTAGAATATTGTTTTGCTTCCTCATAGAGGAAGCTTTGTTTTCATGAAAATTTTTTTTTTGAGATTTTCATGTCAGTACACTCAAAATGGGCCAAAACATCGAGAAAAGTGATTTAGAAAAAATGTCTGTATGTGTGTGTGTGTGTGTGTGTGTGTGTGTGTGTGTGTGTATTACACGATCGAAAAATGTAAACCTTTATAACTCGGGAATGCCTTGAGATATCAAGCTGAAATTTGGACCATAGATAGAGGGATCAAGACCTCATCATTCATACAGATTATTGTTAAAATCCACTTCATCGTTAAATAATTACGCGTTTTTTAATTTTTTGAAAAATGTCTGTTTACGCGATAACTCTTTCAATTTTCGAGATATTGATCTTAAAATTGGTATGAATTTGAGCTTTCATACGCCGGTGATCGCTATTGAATTTGGTTAAGATCGGTTGAACCGTTCAAATTTTATGATGTTTTGAATATTTCAAAAAATTGACATTATCGCTCTATTGTAACTTTTGCAAAACTTAAGATAGCGAGCTCAAATTTTGTATATAAATGAAAAAATATTCAGCCATTATACATGTATAATTTAGTGACGAACGGTATGAAATTTTTGATTTTATGGAATGTTGAATTATTTTTTAAAATATACATTATCACATTCACTTTCGGAAACGCTCTAATAATCACGAAATAACTTAATAACGAAATAGAAAATGCGAATCCACAACACGTATATTTATCTAATTTAAACAAGGATGCAAAGTAGAACCTTGCACATTGCTTCCTCATTATTTTTCGCGTTTTACAAAGCTTCCTCTATGAGGAAGCCAAAAATTGAATAACATACTTCCTCACAGAGGTGGCTTTGTAAGAAGTGAAAAATAATGAGGAAGCAATGTGCAAGGTTCTACTTTGCATCCTTTTTTTTTTTTAAGGCAAGAGACTTTTAGCCACTTTAGTGACGATCATTTAAAAAATTGCATTACAAATCTTTGAGACATTTTACCAAATGTCTGGAAAATTTTCCAATCGCTATTCTGGAGATCCATTCACCAGTTTGCCTGGAAAAATTTACGTGAACCGGAAAGAATCTGGGCGGTTACATTGTTTTCTTCGTTGAGGCGCAATTTTTCCCTCGTAACACTGAAATAATTATAAAAAATTCTAGATAAATATATTTTTATACTAAAATTAGTCAATTTTCAATCCAGAGCGATTGAAATGATATCTTAACCAAATCGTGAATTAGAATGTTGTTTTTTTAGGACAAGAGACTTTTAGCCTCTTTAGTGACGATCATTTAAAAAATTACATTACAAATCTTTGAGACATTTTACCAAACGTCTGGAAAATTTTCAAATCGCTATTCTGGAGATCCATTCACCAGTTTGCCTGGAAAAATTTACGTGAACCGGAAAGAATCTGGGCGGTTACATTGTTTTCTTCGTTGGGGCGCAATTTTTCCCTCGTAACACTGAAATAATTATAAAAAATTCTCGATAAATATATTTTTATACTAAAATTAGTCAATTTTCAATCCAGAGCGATTCAAATGATATCTTAACCAAATCGTGAATTAGAATGTTATTTTTTTAGGACAAGAGACTTTTAGCCACTTTAGTGACGACCATTTAAAAAATTACATTACAAATCTTTGAGACATTTTACCAAACGTCTGGAAAATTTTCAAATCGCTATTCTGGAGATCCATTCATCAGTTTGCCTGGAAAAATTTACGTGAACCGGAAAGAATCTGGGCGGTTACATTGTTTTCTTCGTTGGGGCGCAATTTTTCCCTCGTAACACTGAAATAATTATAAAAAATTCTCGATAAATATATTTTTATACTAAAATTAGTCAATTTTCAATCCACAGCGATTCAAATGATATCTTAACCAAATCGTGAATTAGAATGTCGTTTTTTTAGCCACTTTAGTGACGACCATTTAAAAAATTACATTTCAAATCTTTGAGACATTTTACCAAACGTCTGGAAAATTTTCAAATCGCTATTCTGGAGATCCATTCACCAGTTTGCCTGGAAAAATTTACGTGAAGCGGAAAGAATCTGGGCGGTTACATTGTTTTGCTTCGTTGGGGCGCAATTTTTTCCTCGTAACCGAGGGTGAATTATGTTTTTCTCGCATGGCGAGCATCGGGACGAGGTTGAGAGGAGGTTGTGGTAGTCAAGTGCTGGCCCTTCATAACCAGCCTTTCCTGGAAACATCGCTGGACCTGCCTCCCTTTCCTCGAAAGGTTCTTACACGGCTTCTCTTTTCGTGCGGCAGTAAAAAGAGAAAAAAAAGGAAAAGAAGATGCGAGAGAGTGATGAAGCGCGAAAGCGAGAACGACAAACGAAAACATAACCGGAGACGATGGAAAAGGGAAAACGAAAATAATCTTCTATTCAGCTTTCAACAAAATCATGCAAGGATTTATATCGAAGAAATAACAATAATAATGTCATTTTGTACTTTTGGCATCTCCGTTTTGCTTTTGGATTTCAGTTTTTGAAAATTTCAATATTTGACGATTTTTTTTGTACATCAGTGAAAAAACAAAATTGCGAGAAAAAAAAATCAAAAACGTCACCACAAATAATGTAAATGAAAAATGTTGGTATTTTGTTTCCTAAATCCTGCGAATATTCGTTAAAAAGATTGTACCACATCCAAAATCCTAAAAAGTGACAAGGAAAGAAAATCCAACGTGAAGCAAAAATATTCTTATTTCGCACGACCCAAATCGAACTTTGTATCTCCAATTTGCACGCAAATTCAATTCTCCAAAAAAAAAAAATGAATTTATACAAAATAGAAAATTTGATTGTATCAAGACAAAAGATCCTAAAACCCGAAAACCAAAAAAGATCCTCATTCCGGATCTTATTTGAAGACAAATTTAAAAAAACCATCGTTACAGCCAATTTACATGATCTTTAACCGAAGGATAAATTAATCAATTTGTCGGCAAAACGAGTGGAAAACACTTGTGGAAGTTCGTTGAGAGAATTTTAAATGTCCCCGCGTGGGAATATACGTCTTTCGACGTTTGGACATACAGAAGAAACCTGAACGAGAAATTCTGTCTGCTTTGTCTCGGGTTACAGGTTCTTTAACAAATCGTAACACGTATCCAACCAAGCGAAACGTTGAGCTCTGAGAGTAAAAGAAGAAGAAGAAGCAGAAGAAGAAGATGAGAGTGTGTATGCACTGAAGGAAGGGACGTTTCTCGCCGTGTGGGCAGCACGTTTTATCCCCGGCGCCTAGTGTGTGCTATGGGACGGTCCGTCGGACATTTTTAAATGCCCAACGGATAGACCCCACGCCATTATTCCAGCAATGCGTGAAGACCATCTCTTCAGAATTTTGCAGTAGCATCACAGCTGAGCAGGGTAAAAGCCTAAAACGAGAGAGGTACCTACTGAACAGGCTGACCACTACACAGTCACCACATATATATATATAAAATTAAATTTAAAAAAAGTTTAAAAAATTGTCTAATATTCTATCTTTTCTACAAGTTAAAAAAAAAGTCTAATATTTTCTAAAACTTTTAGAAACGTTAGAATATTAGACTATTTTTTTTAACTTTTTTTTTTTAAATTTAATTAAAGTTAAAAGAACGTGTAATATATATTAAAAGTTAGAATATTAAACTATTTTTTTTACTTTTTTTAAAATTTAATTAAAGTTTTTAAAAAAGTCTAATATATATTAGACTTTTTTTAAACTTTAATTAAATTTTAAAAAAAAGTAAAAAAAAATAGTCTAATATTCTAAGTTTTAGAAACTTTCACTTTTTTAAAATTTAACTAAAGTTTTAAAAAAGTCTAATATATATAAGACTTTTTTAAAGTCTAATATATAACTTGTCTAAAAGTTAGAATATTAGATTATTTTTTTTTACTTTTTATTTAAATTTAATTATATCTCTCTATATTATAAAAAGATCTCGCCGCCGCCGCCGCCGCCGCCGCCGCCGCCGCCGTGTCAAGAATCGAGGGACTTAGAATAATTCGGGCTCAGGGCTTGGCGGAAGGGGGGGGGGGGGTGGCACCCTACGGGGGGCACCCTTGGGTAGGGGGCGATTGCGAGCGCGCGCAGCGCGCGAGCCACAATAAAATCCTAGTATATGTATATATATATATATATATATATGGTGGCTATGTAGTGGCCAGCCTGTTCAGTAGTCTCTCTCTATTTTTTTAAAATAGTCTAATATTCTAACTTTTGTAAAAGTTAAAAAAAAACAGTCTAATATATATAAAATAATAATAAATAAATAAGAAATTTTGAATAATAAAATAAAATAATAATAACTAGAATTTAAAAAAATTTTAAGTTTAAAAAACAGTCGAATATATATTAGACTTTTTTTTTAAACTTTTAGAAAAGTTAAAACATGACTATTTTTATTTATTTATTTATTTTATTCTATTTATTATTATTTTCTTATTTTATTCCTTTTAGAAATTATTTTATTTACTATTATTATATATATATTAGACTGTTTTTTTTAACTTTTGAAAAAGTTGGCATTTTAGAAAAGTTAATTTTTAGAAGTTAGAAAAAAAAAACTTTTTTTTCACTCGCTACACGAAAAAATTATAGTCTGTGCCCTAATATTGACCCTCGTGAAAGAAAAGATTCATACGAATTTTTTTAAAGGTGTCGCTACGGCTGTTTCTATTCCTCATTTGATTACAACGTAGAAAATCGAATCTTTTCTTTCAAGTATTCGTTTTTTCAGATTATATAGCTTTAGAACTTCTATTATATATATATATATATATATATATATATATATATATATATATATATATATATATATATATATAGAGTTGGGCAAAATTGTAATGGAAAATTACAAAATACAAATTACTGGAAGTAATTGTATTTAATTTGAAATCCAATACAATTACTGAAAGTAATTGTATTTAATTTGAAATCCAATACAATTACAGAAAGTAATTGTATTTAATTTAAAATCCAATACAATTACAGATAGTAATTGTATTTAATTTGAAATCCAATACAATTACAGAAAGTAATTGTATTTAATTTGAAATCCAATACAATTACTTTCAGTAATTGTATTTAATTTGAAATCCATTACAATTACTGAAAGTAATTGTAATTAATTTGTATATATATATGTATATATATATATATATATATATATATATATATATATATGTATAGAAAGAGAGAGACAGAGATCGTAGAGCCGCGGAAAGTTTCGCATCGTCGGAAAATCGTCCAAAGTCCAAAAGGGACTTCTACAGGTCCGTTGCTTTGTGTGTTTCTTCAGTCTCGGCCTCGTTTGAAAATCTATTAGAAATCCGAGAACTCCCGGGAGTTCTTCGCACTGACCGCGCGAGAGCCGATAAATTCTTCAACTGACACGAAAAAAAAGAACTACCGATTTTACTGCACGACCTGTTTTGCGTCCCGTTGTTCCCTGCATAACTCTTGTTTCCTTCCCTATTTTCTGCTGTCGGAGAAATAAACAGCTACGAATGGCAAAATATTTATATTGTCGTATGGAACTTTTTGGAAATTTTTTTAAAACTAATTGGTTTATGTTGACCAATAAATTTTTGTAACGAAGTGAAAGAAATAACGATTTCACTCAATTTATCTGGAAAAAAAATAAATAAAAAAATTTCATGTAAAAATTAAAATTAAAATTCACGAACAAAAATTTAAAATTTTATTTTTCATGACAGCAATGATTTTTTTATGAATAAAAATCTAAATTGTCCAGCATTCTTGGACTTTTTTACTCACCGTGATTCAAATGGAAAATTGCAATCAGATATTTTTGAATTTACACGAGTCAAAGTTTTTACACACTTAAAAAAAAATTGAAATTGTAATAAATTTAGAACCAATCTATCGATCCTCGGCAAATTTAGCAACGATCATGATTTCATGTTAATCCATTTATGTACAAAATTTGAACCTGATATCCCTTAATTTACGAAAGTTATAACGAAAAAAAAAAAACATTTTTGAAAATTTCTCGAATATTTGGATATTTTACTCAAAGTTATCGAATACATACACGTAGAAAATGAAATACCTCTGCTATACGTGCATCCGCCGAAGAGTCATAAATTTTTAACGAATGTTCGAATAGTTTCAGTCTCTTAACGACTGCACGTGAGTCCCTCACGTCATATATGGCGTCTCCGAAGAGCAACGAAAAACTGCGGCGCCAGTTCGAAACTCCGAACCTACCACTTAGAATGCTAATTTTTTAAAAATCATTCAAATGACTGATCACGACTAATTTTATCAATCAAGAACATTCATTAAATCCATTTATTCATAGAAAAGTAAATACCTTGAATAACAGTACAATTTTACTGTGAGTAATTATGGGTAATTTTATAGTATGGTAAGAATAACAAAACGTAACAACAAAATATACTATATGACAATTATACATTAAATAAATAAATACCGCTAAAGAAAAATATTCTTTTAAATACGAATATAAAAAATATAAAAATATACTCGGCATAAAATATGTGAATAATTGGTACATATTGTATCAAAATTAATTAAGATCATCGATTGGACAACCAAAATAAAATAACATTAAGCAATTAATAAAAGTAATAATTAAATAAATATATATATATATATATATATATATATATATATATATATATATATATATAAAAATATAAAAAATATAAAAATTTATTTAACAAGAAATATGTAATAAACTATATCCACGATTAATTGGTTCATAGAATACCAAAATCAATTATGACGTTTCCATCGATTACTCCACCAAAATAAAATAACATGAAGCAATGAATAAAAATAACAATGAATTAAAAAATATATATATAATAAAAATATGAAAATTCATTTAACAAGAAATATGTAATAAACTATATCCACGATTAATTGATTCATAGAATACCAAAATCAATTAAGACGTCTCCATCGATTACTCCACCAAAATAAAATAATATTAAGCAATAAACAAAAATAATAATTGAGTAAAAAAAATGTATAAAATATAAAAAATATAAAAATTCATTTAACAAGAAATACGTAATAAACAATATCCATGATTAATTAGTTCATAAAATACCAAAATCAATTAAGACGTCTCCATCGATTACTCCACCAAAATAAAATAATATTAAGCAATAAACAAAAATAATAATTAAGTAAAAAAAATATATAAAATATAAAAAATATAAAAATTCATTTAACAAGAAATACGTAATAAACAATATTCCCGATTAATTGGTCCATAAAATACCAAAATCAATTGAGACGTCTCCATCGATTACTCCACCAAAATAAAATAATATTAAGCAATAAACAAAAATAATAATTAAGTAAAAAAAATATATAAAATATAAAAAATATAAAAATTCATTTAACAAGAAATACGTAATAAACAATATTCCCGATTAATTGGTCCATAAAATACCAAAATCAATTAAGACGTCTCCATCGATTACTCCACCAAAATAAAATAATATTAAGCAATAAACAAAAATAATAATTAACTAAAAAAAATATATAAAATATTTAAAAATATAAAAATTAATTTAACCCGAAATACGTAATAAACAATATCCACGATTGATTGGTCCATAAAATACCAAAATCAATTAAGACATATCCATCGATTAATCCACCAAAATAAAATAACATGAATCAATAAATAAAAATAACAATTAATTTTAAAAAATATGAAAATTAATTTAACCCGAAATACGTAATAAACAATATCCACGATTAATTGGTCCATAAAATACGAAAATCAATTAAAACATCTCCATCAATTGGTCCCACAAAAGGACATTTCTTTTTTGGATCTCTAATGTCTCAATTGAAAAGCCAGCACACGTTCGCATTTCACCCTTGATTACGTGCATCTCGTCGGTGTCACGTTTCCCAGATAATCCGCGTGCCTATGATGTTCGCTACGTGGCTCCTGTCTAACAAATCTATAGACGGAAAAATCTTTGAGGTGGGAATAATCGAAGTGCACCGGAGATTTCTTTGGCACCGGATATAAGAACGGACTTCGGGTCTCGCGCCCCTCAGCGACCACGAAAAAGGAGAGAACGAAGTAGTAGAAGAAGAAGAAGAAGAAGAAGAGCCGCCAAGAACTGGGACCGAGTCCTTTTATTCTGCCTGGTTTAGTTCTCCCTTTGAGCCCGCAGCCTCCAGTCATTAAGCTCTCTATCTCATTCGCTCTCTTTTTCTCATTCTTGTCGAGCCCAACGACATTATTTGTCTTCATTTATACTGAAGTTTTGTGCCTCGTAGATTAAAACTCCTCCACCTCTGAATTATATATATATATATATATATATATATATATATATATATATATATATATAAATTCAGCAGATATGTATATATATATGTTTTCTACGATTTAAATGTCTTTTTACTGCTTTTATACGCCTACAACTGTGTCTAACTAGGTGGAATGCGTTTTCTCAAAGAGAAAACAAGAATTTATGGATAAAGAAATATATCACCTCGAACTAGTTTGGAAAATTGATGGTGAATTAAATCATACCACTGCCGGGATATTCAATGACAATCGACATTATTGTCGGCAATGTCTTTGACGACATTGTAGCTTTGACGAATATTTTTTTTTGTTACCATTATGCTGGTCGTTTAAAGAAATGGAACAGAGATTAACAAGAATGTTTTTCTTTATTAAATGCACTGACGTTGGGACTTGACAGAGATGCGCATATCATTAGAATTAAAAAATATGAAATTTACTAGTTTTATAGAATAACAATTTTTTTGTAAATTACAATTATTTGAATAATAAAAATCAATAACAATTTTTTATAAATTATAATTATTTATATCACAAATATTATTGCTTGCAACTATTAAGTAAGTATCGATTGCTAATCCTCACAACGATTTCTACAATTGTATTAACTTTAAAAAAATATTAAATAGGATAATTGTGATAATTTGAAGGGAAAAAAAAAAAAAAAAAATACAGTTCATTTTTTTTTTCGACCTACTATTAACAATTAGGAATACCAGATTTTTCTGTGTTCTGTTTTGATAGGAATAATTGCAAATAATCATTATTATTATTTTAGAAAAATTGTTAATAATTATTATATGCGATAATAATTCAAGTGGTTAAAAACGTCTCAAATTTTGTTAATAGTTATTATTTTCTGACAATTATCTACAGCTTTGCCACCAAAATGAACAAATCTTTCATAACAGTGAACTTTTAAAAAAAAATGACGACGTGACTTAATTCATTATGAATTAAATGAAGCACCGAATTACTTTATATTTTTTAACCCAATTTTTCGTAATAATTTTTTTTAGATTTAGATTTAGATTTTATTAAGATCCTGGGATTTTAAACCCCCTAAGGACCTGAGCCAGGAAAGAATACATAAACAAAAGCAGACAAAGAAAATATACAGAAAATAATCTTAACCTAAATGAGGCGATACAACAAAGAAAATGAGAGGCGAGCAAAAAATAAGGACTTTTAAAGAAATAACAAATAAGAAAAATACATCAAAATGAAAAAATAATACAAACAGTAAACAAAATAATTATAAACCACAGATGATTATTTAATAAAATGATGGAGCTTACAATTATGTTTTTATAAATTAAATTTGACATGAAAAGTGACACGAAATGATTTGTGTATAAAAAGAATTCGGTTTCTTTAGACTTTCTGACTTGTTTGAAAACGGGACGTTTGACTCTCTCTCGTTGGTTCTTTCATCGAGTCTCTTCGCCCGCAGATCGATCGTAACACGCAGAGGGAATTTCTCCAGACACGAGTTCCCATTCGAGTTCTCCGGTCAGTCAGGTTTGTGTATATCTCCCCCGAGGAAGGAATGAGATTTTCTACGGGTCCGGAGTGATCGTTCGCCGTCCCAGGACTGCACCCTTTGCCATCTCCTCACGAGGTGAAATTCCCATGGCTCCCCGGGACCCATAATTATATCCAACCGGAGATTCAGGCTCTCTAATCGTGTCCCGCGTCCTCGACACTTTTTAGACACGTTCGAATTTCTCCAGGAATTTCCACTTTTCTCCACGAACATATGAATTCGTTGTTCGCGAGTTCGTACTTTTCCCCATCAACTCATTTTTTTTTAACCATAGCACGACCACTAAAATTCTATGTAATTTTCCTTGCATCCCTTAAGCCTTAAATACGGTGGCAGAAATTATCCAATTCGTAGCTTTCGAGAAAATAAAAATAATTCACGTTGTAATTATTTTATGGAATAATTAAAAATATTTTTAAAAATTATTTATTTTATTATAGAGGTTCGTACTTTTCGCGAGCGATTTTTTTCTTGTTTTTTTTAAGATCATAGCACGATGACTACTAAAATTCTATATAATTTTTCTTGCATCCCTTAAGCCTTAAATACGGTGGCAGAAATTATCCAATTCGTAGCTTTCGAGAAAATAAAAATAATTCACCTTGTAATTATTTTATGGAATAATTAAAAATATTTTTAAAATATTATTTATTTTATTATAGAAGTTCGTACTTTTCTCGAGCGACTTTTTTTTTGTTTTTTTTTAAACTATAGCAAGATGAACACTAAAATTCTATATAATTTTTCTTGCATCCCTTAAGCCTTAAATACGGTGACAGAAATTATCCAATTCGTACCTTTCAAGAAAATAAAAACAATTCACGTTGTAATTATTTTATGGAATAATTAAAAATATTTTAAAAAATTATTTATTTTATTATAGAGGTTCGTACTTTTCTCGAGCGACTTTTTTTTTGTTTTTTTTAAGACCATAGCACGATGACTACTAAAATTCTATATAATTTTCCTTGTATTCCTTAAACCTTACATACGGTGGCAGAAATTATCCAATTCGCAGCTGTCGAGAAAATAAAAATAATTTACATTGTAATTATTTTATGGAATAATTACAAATATAAAATAACTATTTTTTTTTCTTTTAAATTAGTTATTAAAAATTAATTACATCACTTTGAGGAGAAATCTTCCTGCTGGTTCTCTAGGTTCTTGCTTCCAATTTCATTTTTTTTAAATCCCATTTCGAGCCAAAAACAGATTTTTTTTAAATATCAATTTTACCACTAAATTTATCCATAAAAATGTCCAATATCTTGGAATTTTTTTTCATTCAGTAAGAAAGCAACTTAATCGTTAAATAATTCAAACTTTTGCTCCAAAAATAATTAATGATAATATGAACGAAATTGTAAAGTATATACATTTTATATCTTAATAACAATAACCCAAAACAATCATTAAAATTTTTCCTCACAATATTTTCCAAATGTATTGAAAATTATTTCCATAAAAAAATGTCCAAGTGTGATAAAACTTGATATTACAGAAGTGCTAAGAAAAAAAAACAAGGAATGTGTATAAGAAACGAAACTGAGTGAGTGAAAGATGGTAAAAGAGGGAATCGATAACAGGGTACGAAGCGAAGCGCCACTAACGAGATCCCAGGACCATTTATCGTGATCACCGTTGTCGATAGCCTATAGCCGAGTGGGGGAAGTGAGTTTTGGCGGGAACGAAGCGGAAAGTGTCTGTATATACAATATAGACCGCCGAGTATAAGCGATTCGATGTGTTGGTGTGTCGGGGCTTGAGAGACTCTGTTGGAAAGGACCGGTTGGTTTTTTCACTCTCTCTCTCTCTCTTTCTCCTCTTCGCGTATCGCGACCGAAGATCCTTCGAGGACGTTAACGGGCCGTTCGCGGCGGGAACACAGAACAACCGATAGAAAACAGGAGAGAGAGAGAAAAAAAAAAGAACACGAGGGAAAGAAAGGGAAAAAAATAACAGAAGAGAAAGAGAAAGAGAAAGAGAGAGAGAGTGAGAAGATAACAGAGAGAGAGTGAAAAAATAACAGGAGATTGGTTGGTTGATTGATAGATTGATGTTTATTTATGACTTAGTGAATTTTTGGGCAATTTAGTTCAAAGAATATGATGTTACAATAAGCATATACAAAAAATAAGAATAAAAGGATGCAAAGTAGAACCTTGCACATTGCTTCCTCATTATTTTTCGCGTTTTATAAAGCTACCTCTATGAGGAAGTATGTTATTCAATTTTTGGCTTCCTCATAGAGGAAGCTTTATAAAACGCGAAAAATAATGAGGAAGCAATGTGCAAGGTTCTACTTTGTATCCTTGTTTTAATTAGATAAATATACATGTTGTGGATTCGCTTTTTCTATTTCGTTATTACGTTATTTCGTGATTATTAGAGCGTTTCCGAAAGTGAATGTGATAATGTATATATTTAAAAATAATTCAACATTCCATAAAATCAAAAATTTCATACCGTTCTTCACTAAATTATACATATATAATGGCTGAATATTGTTTCATTTATATACAAAATTTGAGCTCGCTATCTTAAGTTTTGCAAAAGTTACAATAGAGCGATAATGTGAATTTTTTAAAAAATTCAAAACATCATAAAATTTTAACGGTTCAACCGATCTTAACCAAATTCAATAGCGATCACCGGCGCATGAAAGCTCACATTCATACCAATTTTAAGATCAATATCGCGAAAATTGATAAAGTTATCGCGTAAACAGACATTTTTCAAAAAATTAAAAAACGCGTAATAATTTAACGATGAAGTGGATTTTAACAAAAATCTGTATGAACGATGAGGCTTGATCCCTCTATCTATGGTCCAAATTTCAGCTTGATATCTCAAGGCATTCTCGAGTTATAAAGGTTTACATTTTTCGATTGTGTAACATACACACACACACACACATACACACACACACACACACACAGATACAGACATTTTTTCTAAATCACTTTTCTCGATGTTTTGGACCATTCTGAGTGTACTGACATGAAAATCTCGAAAAAAAAAATTTTCACGAAAACAAAGCTTCCTCTATGAGGAAGCAATAAGAATAAAAGGATGCAAAGTAGAACCTTGCACATTGCTTCCTCATTATTTTTCGCGTTTTATAAAGCTACCTCTATGAGGAAGTATGTTATTCAATTTTTGGCTTCCTCATAGAGGAAGCTTTGTAAAACGCGAAAAATAATGAGGAGGCAATGTGCAAGGTTCTACTTTGCATCCTTGTTTTAATTAGATAAATATACATGTTGTGGATTCGCTTTTTCTATTTCGTTATTACGTTATTTCGTGATTATTAGAGTGTTTCCGAAAGTGAATGTGATAATGTATATATTTAAAAATAATTCAACATTCCATAAAATCAAAAATTTCATACCGTTCTTCACTAAATTATACATATATAATGGCTGAATATTGTTTCATTTATATACAAAATTTGAGCTCGCTATCTTAAGTTTTGCAAAAGTTACAATAGAGCGATAATGTCAATTTTTTGAAAAATTCAAAACATCAGAAAATTTTAACGGTTCAACCGATCTTAACCAAATTCAATAGCGATCACCGGCGTATGAAAACTCACATTCATACCAATTTTAAGATCAATATCGCGAAAATTGAAAAAGTTATCGCGTAAACAGACATTTTTCAAAAAATTAAAAAACGCGTAATAATTTAACGATGAAGTGGATTTTAACAAAAATCTGTATGAACGATGAGGCTTGATCCCTCTATCTATGGTCCAAATTTCAGCTTGATATCTCAAGGCATTCCCGAGTTATAAAGGTTTACATTTTTCGATCGTGTAACATACACACATACACACACACACATACAGACATTTTTTCTAAATCATTTTTCTCGACGTCTTGGCCCATTCTGAGTGTACTGACATGAAAATCTCGAAAAAATTTTTTTTTTATGAAAACAAAGCTTCCTCTATGCGGAAGCAGAATTGATTTAAATAAAATAAGAATTAAAATAAAATAAACGATTAGATGTTTACAATACAGTCTGTTGATACACTAAGAAAAAAATATGTTAGAATGAAATAAATCGGCGTTCACGCTCGTTCAAATGAATTTTTAGTTGGTATAACAAATATTTTGGTTACCGCAAATATATTTTAGTCAACCGAATCAAATAATTATCGAAGACACTAAAGATTTTGTTGTCCTGAACGAGAAATTTGTTTCAATGAGGGCAAACGCCGATTTAGTTAATTTCTACATTTTTTTTCTCAGTGTATCTATTAACAATCACCGCTTTTCGAACGAACAATAAAAACTAAATAAAGGAAATAGCAGGAAAGAGAGAAAAACTTTAGGCAATGGTTTTCAAGCATAGTTTTAATACAAATAAATAATAAAAAATTAAAATAAGGTAATTAGCAGTTAGGTCTTAACCTAACTCGGAATTATATCGGATAAACCAAGAATGAATAAAAATAAAAATAAAAATAAAAATAAAATTAAAATTAAAATTAAAATTAAAATTAAAATTAAAATTAAAATTAAAATTAAAATTGAAATTAAAATTAAAATTAAAATTAAAATTAAAATTAAAATTAAAATTAAAATTAAAATTAAAATTAAAATTAAAATTAAAATTAAAATTAAAATAATAGGGAGTAATATAGAGTGAGAAGATAACGAGAAAGAGAAAGAGAGGAAAAAACAGGAGAGAGAGCTCATCCTGCCGGAGGCTGTTCTTCACCGAGGGTATATTCTCTCTCGTCAGCAACTCTTCTCAGTTCTTTCCACCGGTTCGCCCGCCAGCAGTGAGCGAGAGAATTGAACTCATGGGCCCCCGTAGGGTTCCCGGTCCACAACGAGACTTCTTCTTCTCTTCTCCTCTTCTCTTCTTCTCTTCATCTTCCTCTTCTTTCCACTTCTCTATGCCAGCAGCAAACATAAAAATACCTTAGGAAACGTGTATTACCATAATGCCGCGGCGGGCCATCGAAAAGGAGTAGGTACATTGTCCTCGACACGCGGTGTATACTGTACTGGGCTTTGCTACTGCTTCTCGCGCCCTGTTACTCGTTTCCTTCGTTTCTTATAGCTTTACCGGCCGGGACAACGCAGCCTTCCCCAGCCTGTTACATAAACGTAATATTTGCATACACAACTTTTTGTATGATATGATATCGATATTGTTAAATCGTGAATAACCGGTTAATAGTCAAGCACCTTTACCGTTGAAATTTTTTTTTTCCACGAATTACATTTTTGTTAATAAAAATAGTACATTTTGTTTCCTCATAGAGTAAGCTTTGTTTTCATGAAAAAAAAATTTTCGAGATTAAAAATCTCGAAATTTTTAAAAAAATATATATATATAAAGCAATTCGGTGCTTCATTTATTTTATAATGAATTAAGTTACGTCGTAATTTTTTTAAAAAGTTCACTGTTATGAAAGATTTGTTCATTTTGGTGGCAAAGCTGCTGATAATTGTTAGAAAATAATAACTATTAACAAAATTTCAGACGTTTTTAATCACTTGAATTATTATCGCTTACAATAATTATTAACAATTTTTCTAAAATAATGATAATGATTATTTGCAATTATTCCTATCAAAACAGAACGCAGAAAAATCTGGTATTCCTAATTTGTTAAAAGTAGGTTGAAAAAAAATAAACTTTTAAATTAAAATTTTTTTAAAATAATTTATTTATTTTTTGCTTTCTCATAGAGGGAGCTTTGTTTTCATGAAAAAAAAAAAAAATTATCGAGATTTTTATGTCAGGACACTTAGAATTGTCCAAAACGTCCAGAAAAGTGATCTAGAAAAAATGTCCGTATGTATGTATGTGTGTGTGTATTTATACAACTCCGAAAATTCTAACGCCGATAACTCAAGAACGGTTTTGTATATCGCGCTCAAATTTGGCAGACTAGTGTAGCAGCAGATCCTCTTCAACTGTAGCAATTTTCGACAAAATCTGTGCGAAAATTTCGATTTTATGCCGCTTTGAATTTTTTGAAAAAAGGACGTGGTCGCTCTAACTTTCGTAAAATTTAGTCTATTTTGCTAAATAGTTGGTTATAAGAGTAGGTGCACTCAATGCTGTTTGGTATTGAATTTGGCTCGAATCGGTAAAGTGGTTAAGATTTTATGGAATTTTGAATTTTTCAAAAAATTGACATTATCGCTCTATTGTAACTTTTGCAAAACTTGAGATAGCGAGCTCAAATTTTGTATATATATGAACAATATTCAGCCATTATATATGTATAATTTAGTGACAAACGGTATGAAATTTGTGATTTTATGGAATGTTGAATTATTTTTAATAATATACGTTATCACATTTACTTTCGAAAACGCTCTAATAATAACGAAATAACGGAATAACGAAATAGAATAAGCGAATTCACAACATGTTTATTTATCTAATGTAAAAAAAGGATGCAAAGTAGAACCTTGCACATTGCTTCCTCATTATTTTTCGCTTTTTACAAAACTTCCTCTATGAGAAAGCAAAATTGAATAACATACTTGTTTGCTTCCTCAGAAAGGAGGCATTGTAAAAAGCGAAAAATAATGAGGAAGCAATATGCAAGGTTCTACTTTTTTTGTTATTGTCATTATTCACTTATCTGTATAAAGTACTGAAAAATAAGCATTCTTTTTATATTTTTTGGTGATGCCTAAATGACAGCCAAAATAACAATAACATAAAGCAAATTCATTTCTGTAAAGCAAATTTTTTTTTGGCCATACAAATTTTTGGATGTAAGGATTAATTTAATAAATTGCCAAACTAACTTAGAAGAACCTAAAGTGCCTTAAAAATCCGGATTTATTATTAAATCCTATTCTTATATAAACTGTTTGATATCGGCGATTTTAAATATTTTTCCTGATATAAAATTGTTATGAATAAATATATGCGACAGTTTCGAATATTTGACAGGAGCAGCCGACAATATAAAAATTTAACTATACACGGTTTTCAAGTTCTACGATATTCTTTGTTATAAAAAGGAATAATAAATAAAATCATGTTATTTATATGCGTATTATTACCGCGATGTGTTATTTTATAGATTTGTTACTAATTTTTACAGCCAAATGTTTTTTTCTTAAATTAAATAAAAATAAACCATGCATTTCTACTAGAATTCCATTACTCATAAAATTTTTATTTAAACTAATTAGTGAATTAAATTAAAAAATGTATTATGAAAAAAAAAAATTAACAATGTTATTAATTTCAGAATGGACAAACATGGAATTGTCACATTGATGATTAAAAAACCAAAACCAAAACCAAACCGCTCCAACATAAGCAAGAATCTAAAAAACCAATAGGAAGATTCCTTTTAAAGTGATGTTATCAATTTTATTTAAACAACACAATCACAAATTAATTTACATTCAAATTTATTCTATTAAATAAATATAAATGAAAAAGTAAGAATTTGTTCGTAAACCGCATGTCAATAATAATAATAATAACAGGCGTAACAATAAAAACAAAACCGCCACGTCACAATTGAGTGCTAAAAAAAAAAATAAAATCTTGTTCATCAACTTTATGCCAATAATCATAATAATAAAAATATAATACACAATAAACTCTATTTTCTCCCCGTATATTAGTAAAATTGTACCTATGAAAAAAAAAAAGAACAAAAAAAAAAGAAAGAAATGCGAAAAAATGCCCACGAATGGACAATTATTACGATTATTTAAGCTAAATTCCGAATAACGATTTTACTTTTCCAACCCCC
>OZ019974.1:3936541-4016052 GCA_963970395.1 Ephialtes manifestator | reverse complement strand
TTTGTAGCTTTGACGAATATTTCTTTTTGTTACCATTATGCTGGTCGTTTAAAGAAATGGAACAGAGATTAACAAGAATGTTTTTCTTTTTGAAATGTTATAGTGATGATAATTTAAAAACCTACGAGGTTGGACTCATTGATGTTGGAACTTGACAGAGATGCGCACATCATTAAAATTAAAAAATATGAAATTTACTAGTTTTATAGAATAACAATTTTTTTGTACATTACAATTATTTGAATAATAAAAATCAATAACAATTTTTTATAAATTATAATTACTTTTATCACAAATATTATTGCTTGCAACTATTGAGTAAGTATCGATTGCTAATCCTCACGACGATTTCTACAATTGTATTAACTTTTAAAAAATATAAAATAGGGTAATTGTGATAATTTGAAAATAAAAAAAAAAAATACAGTTCATTTTTTTTTCAACCTACTATTAACAATTAGGAATACCAGATTTTTCTGTGTTCTGTTTTGATAGGAATAATTGCAAATAATCATTATTATTATTTTAGAAAAATTGTTAATAATTATTATATGCGATAATAATTCAAGTGGTTAAAAACGTCTCAAATTGGGTTAATAGTTATTATTTTCTGACAATTATCTACAGCTTTGCCACCAAAATGAACAAATCTTTCATAACAGTGAACTTTTAAAAAAAAATGACGACGTGACTTAATTCATTATGAATTAAATGAAGCACCGAATTACTTTATATTTTTTTAACCCAATTTTTCGTAATAATTTTTTTTAGATTTAGATTTAGATTTTATTAAGATCCTGGGATTTTAAACCCCCTAAGGACCTGAGCCAGGAAAGAATACATAAACAAAAGCAGACAAAGAAAATATACAGAAAATAATCTTAACCTAAATGAGGCGATACAAAAGAGAAAATGAGAGGCGAGCAAAAAATAAGGACTTTTAAAGAAATAACAAATAAGAAAAATACATCAAAATGAAAAAATAATACAAACAGTAAACAAAATAATTATAAACCATAGATGATTATTTAATAAAATGATGGAGCTTACAATTATGTTTTTATAAATTAAATTTGACATGAAAAGTGACACGAAATGATTTGTGTATAAAAAGAATTCGGTTTCTTTAGACTTTCTGACTTGTTTGAAAACGGGACGTTTGACTCTCTCTCGTTGGTTCTTTCATCGAGTCTCTTCGCCCGCAGATCGATCGTAACACGCAGAGGGAATTTCTCCAGACACGAGTTCCCATTCGAGTTCTCCGGTCAGTCAGGTTTGTGTATATCTCCCCCGAGGAAGGAATGAGATTTTCTACGGGTTCGGAGTGATCGTTCGCCGTCCCAGGACTGCACCCTTTGCCATCTCCTCACGAGGTGAAATTCCCATGGCTCCCCGGGACCCATAATTATATCCAACCGGAGATTCAGGCTCTCTAATCGTGTCCCGCGTCCTCGACACTTTTTAGACACATTCGAATTTCTCCAGGAATTTCCACTTTTCTCCACGAACATATGAATTCGTTGTTCGCGAGTTCGTACTTTTCCCCATCGACTCATTTTTTTTTAAACATAGCACGACCACTAAAATTCTATATAATTTTCCTTGCATCCCTTAAGCCTTAAATACGGTGGCAGAAATTATCCAATTCGTAGCTTTCGAGAAAATAAAAATAATTCACGTTGTAATTATTTTATGGAATAATTAAAAATATTTTTAAAAAATATTTATTATATTATAGAGGTTCGTACTTTTCTCGAGCGACTTTTTTTTTTTAAGACCATAGCACGATGATCACTAAAATTCTATATAATTTTTCTTGCATCCCTTAAGCTTTAAATACGGTGGCAGAAATTATCCAATTCGTAGCTTTCGAGAAAATAAAAATAATTCACGTTGTAATTATTTTATGGAATAATTAAAAATATTTTATAAAATTATTTATTTTATTATAGAGGTTCGTACTTTTCTCGAGCGACTTTTTTTTTGTTTTTTTTTAAGACCATAGCACGATGACTACTAAAATTCTATATAATTTTCCTTGTATTCCTTAAACCTTACATACGGTGGCAGAAATTATCCAATTCGCAGCTTTCGAGAAAATAAAAATAATTGACATTACAATTATTTTATGGAATAAATAAATATTTTAAAAAAAAATTTTTATTTTATTATAGAGGTTCGTACTTTTCTCGAGTGACTTTTTTTTCTTTTTTTTTTAACCATAGCACGATGATCACTAAAATTCTATATAGTTTTCCTTGTATTCCTTAAGCCTTAAATACGGTGGCAGAAATTATCCAATTCGTAGCTTTCGAGAAAATAAAAATAATTGACATTGCAATTATTTTATGGAATAATTAAAAATATAAAGAAACTATTTTTTTTTCTTTCAAATTAGTTATTAAAAATTAATTACACCACTTTGAGGAGAAATCTTGCTGCTGGTTCTCTAGGTTCTTGCTTCCAATTTCATTTTTTTTAAATCCCATTTATAGCCAAAAACAGATTTTTTTTTAAATATCAATTTTTCCACTACATTTATTCATAAAGATGTCCAATATCTTGGAATTTTTTTTTTCATTCAATAAGAAAGCAACTTGATCGTCAAATAATTCAAACTTTTGCTCCAAAAATAATTAATAATAATATGAACGAAATTGTACAGTATACACATTTTATATCTTAATAACAATAACCCAAAACAATCATTAAAATTTATCCTCACAATATTTTCCAAATGTATTGAAAATTATTTCCATAAAAAAATGTCCAAGTGTGATAAAACTTGATATTACAGAAGTGCTAAGAAAAAAAAGGAATGTGCTTCCAATTTCATTTTTTTCAAATCCCATTTAAAGCCAAAAACAGAATTTTTTTAAATATCAATTTTTCCACTACATTTATTCATAAAAATGTCCCATATCTTGGATTTTTTTTTCTTTCAATAAAAAAGGAACTTCATCATTAAAGAATAAATTCAAACTTTTGCCCCAAAAATAATTAATAATAATAATAAAACTAACGAAATTGTACAGTACACATACTTTATATTTTAATAACAATAACCCAAAACAATCGTTAAAAATTTTCCTCACAATATTTTCCAAATGTATTGAAAATTATTTCCATAAAAAAATGTCCAAGTGTGATAAAACTTGATATTACAGAAGTGCTAAGAAAAAAAGGAATGTGTATAAGAAACGAAACTGAGTGAGTGAAAGATGGTAAAAGAGGGAATCGATAACAGGGTACGAAGCGAAGCGCCACTAACGAGATCCCGGGACCATTTATCGTGATCACCGTTGTCGATAGCCTATAGCCGAGTGGGGGAAGTGAGTTTTGGCGGGAACGAAGCGGAAAGTGTCTGTATATACAATATAGACCGCCGAGTATAAGCGATTCGATGTGTTGGTGTGTCGGGGCTTGAGAGACTCTGTTGGAAAGGACCGGTTGGTTTTTTCACTCTCTCTCTCTCTTTCTCCTCTTCGCGTATCGCGACCGAAGATCCTTCGAGGACGTTAACGGGCCGTTCGCGGCGGGAACACAGAACAACCGATAGAAAACAGGAGAGAGAGAGAGAAAAAAAAAGAAAAAAGAACACGAGGGAAAGAGAGGGAAAAAATAACAGAAGAGAAAGAGAGAGAGAGATAGTGAGAAGATAACAGAGAGAGAGTGAAAAAATAACAGGAGATTGGTTGGTTGATTGATAGATTGATGTTTATTTATGACTTAGTGAATTTCTGGGCAATTTAGTTCAAAGAATATGATGTTACAAAAAGAATATACAAAAAATAAGAATAAAATTGATTTAAATAAAATAAGAATAAAAATAACAAGGATGCAAAAGTAGAACCTTGCACATTGCTTCCTCATTATTTTTCGCTTCTTAGATAACTACCTCTATGAGGAAGTATGTTATTTAATTTTTGGCTTCCTCATAGAAAAAGCTTTGTAAAACGCGAAAAATGATGAGGAAGCAATGTGCAAGGTTCTACTTTGTATCCTTGTTTTAATTAGATAAATATACATGTTGTGGATTCGCTTTTTCTATTTCGTTATTACGTTATTTCGTGATTATTAGAGCGTTTCCGAAAGTGAATGTGATAATGTATATATTGTAACGATTATATTTTCAAAATGAGAAATATTAGCGCGCAGAGCCATAGGGCGCGCCAGCGGACCAGTGACTCGCCAAAATCTATCGAGCGTAATTATACAATTCGATTAGTACCGAAATTCTAAAGGCACTCGCCAGGATTTCGGTACGGAATAAAATTCCCGTCTCTCGGCTGTCGACCACGACGACGGGCAGACGTCCCGGGAAAAACGGTTCATATATAATCATATATAATTGTATATAATTTCATGTATAGTTGTATATAATTATATATAATTGTATATAACGTAATATATCATTGTATATGGAAACATATATGAGCATATATGAGTTTATATGTACATATACAGTGGTATACATGATCATATATAATACCAAAACCGCCAGCTTGCGATGTCATATATGAACAGATATGATCATATATAGTTATATACAACTATATATCGCCCATTTTTAGCGCATATATGATTGTATGTGGATCCATATACAAATGTATATGAGCATAATACATGGATATCCAACTTTACGAAAATATGTATTATTAAGGTAATAAAAATATGAGTATTAAGGATTCAATAATTTGTGTTAGTCTACATGTTACTAAATCTATATGAAATGAAATCGTCGGACGATTTATATAATTATGGGCACGATTATATATGTACAATTACATTGTAACAATTGTATATGATCATATATAATCATGACTGACCTTATATGCTTCAGAAGATTATATCTATTTAGGCATCGTCTTATATAATCACATATAACTATATATGATTGTATATGCTCAGATACAATTATACACAATTATATTTTCTCATATAGGATCATGTATACCCAGATACAATTATATATGATCATGCATAGTCATATATGATCATGCATGATCATATAGAGACAAAATTCATATACAATCATATATGAGCAGTTTATATATGATTATATATGATTATATATGAATCGTTTTTCCCGGGGTGCTCGTTTTGTTTCACCTATCATCCTCCCTGGATTAAATCATTTGTCGTGCCGACCGATCGCAAGATTATAAAAGCTGAGTATTAACAATAATAGAAGTAATATTCTCTGTTAATAAAAATTTATTAATATTTGTGACTACGGAAATTTATGAGTAATAATAATAATCGAATAATATTCTCATATAAAAATTTATTAATCTTTGTGACTACGGAAATTCATGAGTAATAATAACAATCGAAAGAATATTCTCATGTAAAAAGTTATGAATATTTGTGACTACGGAAATTTATCCTGAACTCGAAAGAAATGTTAAACATAAAAATCTCGACTCCCATATGTGCACTGTTCGTCATATTATTTATGATATATATTCGGGAATTCTTATCTGTAAATGCGTTCATCACCATTGAATTTAAATTGAAAGCTTAATAAAATATTCGAATCATTTTTCAATTGTCTTTTATTTTTTTTTTGTAAACGAATCTAAATAACTCCAATATAGAAATAGATTTATCACAATATTTAAAAATAATTCAACATTCCATAAAATCAAAAATGTCATACCGTTCGTCACTAAATTATACATATATAATGGCTGAATATTGTTTCATTTATATACAAAATTTGAGCTCGCTATCTTAAGTTTTGCAAAAGTTACAATAGAGCGATAATGTGAATTTTTTGAAAATTTCAAAACATCATAAAATTTTAACGGTTCAACCGATCTTAACCAAATTCAATAGCGATCACCGGCGTATGAAAGCTCACATTCATACCAATTTTAAGATCAATATTTCGAAAATTGAAAGAGTTAGCGCGTAAACAGACATTTTTCAAAAAATTAAAAAACGCGTAATAATTTAACGATGAAGTGGATTTTAATAAAAATCTGTATGAACGATGAGGCTTGATCCCTCTATCTATGGTCCAAATTTCAGCTTGATATCTCAAGGCATTCCCGAGTTATAAAGGTTTACATTTTTCGATCGTGTAACATACACACATACACACACACGCATACAGACATTTTTTCTAAATCACTTTTCTCGACGTTTTGGCCCATTCTGAGTGTACTGACATGAAAATCTCGAAAAAAAAAACATTTTCATGAAAACAAAGCTTCCTCTATGAGGAAGCAAAATTGATTTAAATAAAATAAGAATAAAAATAAAATAAACGATTAGATGTTTACAATACAGTCTGTTGATACACTGAGAAAAAAATATGTTCGAATTAACTAAATCGGCGTTCAACCTCGTTCAAATGAATTTTTAGCTGCTATAACAAATATTTTGGTTACCGCAAATATATTTTAGTCAACCGAATCAAATAATTATCGAAGACACTAAAGATTTTGTTGTCCTGAACGAGAAATTTGTTTGAACGAGGGCAAACGCCGATTTAGTTAATTTCTACATTTTTTTTCTCAGTGTATCTATCAACAATCACCGCTTTTCGAACGAACAATAAAAACTAAATAAAGAAAATAGCAGGAAAGAGAGAAAAAAAAACTTTAGGCAATGGTTTTCAAGCATAGTTTTAATACAAATAAATAATAAAAAATAAAAATAAGTTAATTAGCAGTTAGGTCTTAACCTAACTCGGAATTATATCGGATAAACCAAGAATGAATAAAAATAAAAATAAAAATAAAAATAAAAATAAAATTAAAATTAAAATTAAAATTAAAATTAAAATTAAAATTAAAATTAAAATTAAAATTAAAATTAAAATTAAAATTAAAATTAAAATTAAAATTAAAATTAAAATTAAAATTAAAATTAAAATTAAAATTAAAATTAAAATTAAAATTAAAATTAAAATTAAAATTAAAATTAAAATTAAAATAATAGGGAGTAATATAGAGTGAGAAGATAACGAGAAAGAGAAAGAGAGAAAAAAACAGGAGAGAGAGAGCTCATCCTGCCGGAGGCTGTTCTTCACCGAGGGTATATTCTCTCTCGTCAGCAACTCTTCTCAGTTCTTTCCACCGGTTCGCCCGCCAGTAGTGAGCGAGAGAATTGAACTCATGGGCCCCCGTAGGGTTCCCGGTCCACAACGAGACTTCTTCTTCTCTTCTCCTCTTCTCTTCTTCTCTTCATCTTCCTCTTCTTTCCACTTCTCTATGCCAGCAGCAAACATAAAAATACCTTAGGAAACGTGTATTACCATAATGCCGCGGCGGGCCATCGAAAAGGAGTAGGTACATTGTCCTCGACACGCGGTTTATACTGTACTGGGCTTTGCTACTGCTTCTCGCGCCCTGTTACTCGTTTCCTTCGTTTCTTATAGCTTTACCGGCCGGGACAACGCAGCCTTCCCCAGCCTGTTACATAAACGTAATATTTGCATACACAACTTTTTGTATGATATGATATCGATATTGTTAAATCGTGAATAACCGGTTAATAGTCAAGTACCTTTACCGTTGAAATTTTTTTTTCGACGAATTACACTTTTGTTTATAAAAATAGTACATTTTGTTTCCTCATAGAGGAAGCTTTGTTCTCATGAAAAATTTTTTTTTCGAGATTAAAAATCTCGAATTTTTTTTTTAATATATGTATATATAAAGTAATTCGGTGCTTCATTTATTTTATAATGAATTAAGTTACGTCGTAATTTTTTTAAAAAGTTCACTGTTATGAAAGATTTGTTCATTTTGGTGGCAAAGAGGCTGATAATTGTTAGAAAATAATAACTATTAACAAAATTTCAGACGTTTTTAATCACTTGAATTATTATCGCATACAATAATTATTAACAATTTTTCTAAAATAATAATAATGATTATTTGCAATTATTCCTATCAAAACAGAACACAGAAAAATCTGGTATTCCTAATTTGTTAAAAGTAGGTTGAAAAAAAATAAACTTTTAAATTAAAATTTTTTTTTTTAATTTATTTATTTTTTGCTTCCTCATAGAGGAAGCTTTGTTTTCATGGAAAAAAAAATTATCGAGATTTTTATGTCAGGACACTTAGAATTGTCCAAAACGTCCAGAAAAGTGATCTAGAAAAAATGTCCGTATGTATGTGTGTGTGTATTTATACAACTCCGAAAATTCGAACGATGATAACTCAAGAACGGTTTTGTATATCGCGCTCAAATTTGGCAGACTAGTGTAACAGCAGATCCTCTTTAACTGTAGCAATTTTCGACAAAATCTGTGCGAAAATTTCGATTTTATGCCGCTTTGAATTTTTTGAAAAAAGGACGTGGTCGCTCTAACTTTCGTAAAATTTAGTCTATTTTGCTAAATAGTTGGTTATAAGAGTAGGTGCACTCAATGCTGTTTGGTATTGAATTTGGCTCGAATCGGTAAAGTGGTTCAGATTTTATGGAATTTTGAATTTTTCAAAAAATTGACATTATCGCTCTATTGTAACTTTTGCAAAACTTGAGATAGCGAGCTCAAATTTTGTATATAAATGAAACAATATTCAGCCATTATATATGTATAATTTAGTGACAAACGGTATGAAATTTGTGATTTTATGGAATGTTGAATTATTTTTAATAATATACGTTATCACATTTACTTTCGAAAACGCTCTAATAATAACGAAATAACGGAATAACGAAATAGAATAAGCGAATTCACATGTTTATTTATCTAATGTAAAAAAGGATGCAAAGTAGAACCTTGCACATTGCTTCCTCATTATTTTTCGCTTTTTACAAAACTTCCTCTATGAGAAAGCCAAAATTGAATAACATACTTTTTTGCTTCCTCAGAAAGGAAGCATTGTAAAAAGCGAAAAATAATGAGGAAGCAATGTGCAAGGTTCTACTTTTTTTGTTATTGTCATTATTGACTTGTTTATATAAAAGTACTGAAAAAAAGCATTCTTTTTATATTTTTTGGTGCTGCTTAAATGACGGCCAAAATAACAATAACATAAAGCAAATTCATTTCTGTAAAGCAAATTTTTTTTTTGGCCATACAAATTTTTGGATGTAAGCATTAATTTAATAAATTACCAAACTAACTTAGGAGAACTTGAAGAACCTAAACAGCCTTAAAAATTCGGTTTTATTATTAAATCCTATTCTGAATAAACTTTTTGATATCGGCGATTTTAAATATTTTTCCTGATGTAAAATTGTTATGATTAAATATATGCGACAATTTCGAATATTTGACAGGAGCAGCCGACAATATAAAAATTTCTTTGTTATAAAACGGAATAATAAATAAAATCATGTTATTTATATGCGTATTATTACCTCGATGTGTTATTTTATAGATTTGTTACTAATTTTTACAGCCAAATGTGTTTTTCTTAAATTAAATAAAAATATACCATGCATTTTTACTGGAATTCCATTATTCATAAAAAAATTTTTAACCCATTACTGAATTAAATAAAAAAATGTATATTAAAAAAAATTAACAATTTTATTAATTTCAGAATGGAAAAGCATGGAGTCGAAAATTCCATGCTTCGAAAATTTGTTTATATTTAACTTTATTCTATTAAATGAATGTAAATCAAAAAGTAAGAATTTTTTTATAAACCGCATGTCAATAATAATATTAACAGGCGTAACAATAAAAACAAAACCGCCACGTCACAATTGAGTGCTAAAAAAAAAAATAAAATCTTGTTCATCAACTTTATGCCAATAATCATAATAATAAAAATATAATACACAATAAACTCTATTTTCTCCCCGTATATTAGTAAAATTGTACCTTTTAAAAAAAAAGAACAAAAAAAAAAAGATCTGCCTATGAATATGCGAAAAAAATTCCCACAATTATTACGATTATTTAAGCTAAATTCCGAATAACGATTTTACTTTTCCAACCGAGCAAATTTCTTTACTTTTCGGCAAGGCCTTCCGGGGGTCTTGGTGAAGGGCCTGAACCGTCGAGCCTGGGACCCCGTCACGAGGGAAATCAGCTGACAGGCCATCGGCCATTTTTAAATCCCTCAACGACCGGCGATTTAAAAGGCCGTCTCGCCGGCGATAGGCTGTCCTTGTTCCACCCAAGTCGGCCTCGTCCAAAGAGTCTCGGGCTCCCTTTCTGCCTCGCTGCTGTGGTCCCCGTCCCTTTACAGCCTCGGGCCTCAAAAGGGACGATAGTCCGAAGAAAAAGCCTCGTGTAAAAACTCGATCTCATGCCGCGTCGCTCCCACACTGTCAGCTGAAGAAAGGAGATAGCCCAGCAAGAAGATAAGAGGCAGAGAAGTTCATATAATGGGACATCCACAATGGGGCAAATTTACGAAATTATCACTCGTTATAATAACAATATGTCTGTTGGCATTAATAAATGCACAACAGTGAAAATAATTAAAATAAAATAAATAAAATGTAGAATTTGGAAAAGAGAAAATAATTATAGGACAAACCCAAAATTATCGTCACGAAAAAAATTGTGGCATTTTTAATTAAATTTAAAAATTCATAGTTGGAAGATTAAGTTTGATTAGATTATTATTTAAGCACTTACTAATAACAGAAAAATAAATTTTACAAACTAGATTATTATTCTTATTATTATTTATTTCTATCTCTTTTATATTTCTTATTATTATTATTATTATTCGTATAATTATTATTAGATTATTATTATTTAAGCACTTACTAATAACAGAAAAATAAATTTAAAAAATGGCATTATTAAAGATATTTTAACGATTGATTTTAAATAATAATAATGATAAAAAACATTAATAAATTAGTTTAAGAAATAATTTCAGAAATTTACAATTTTTTTTTTTGTTGTAAAAAATGAATTTGTTGATTTTTTCGCGGAATGATGATTTTGTAAAAAATAATTTGCTTACGACTTGAAACTTGTAGTGATACACGTGTACGATTTTTACCGATACTTAAAGTTAAAGTACTTATTGTAAGTTTTATCAGTTGTTCATTGTGCATATATGAGGCAATAGTTGCAGTTTTTATTTACTGTCTTGACGTTGTTGAAAAATGTCACAATTCGCAATAATTCTAAACGTTCTGCTTGTCGCTTCGGTAAGTGCAGGAAAAATATTTATAAATGATTCAATGATCACTATAAAATATTGCTATAAGCCTATATTATTATTCCACTGCTACCTTTATTTTTACAATAACCTTTGAAATTAAAAAAATGATTACGAATTTCCAAAAAAAAAAGAGAATTATTTTATTTTTATATTCTCCTAGAATTTTTTAAAGTGTTTATTTCAATATTTTACCAAATTGTCATAATTAAAGATGCAGTAGAAATTATATTTTTGTGGCATTGTTATTAAAAAAAATAATACTTTTCCTTTGACAAAATCAATTATCAATAAATGAATAAATATCGATAAATAATAAAACACATTTCTTTTTTTTTTTTCCAAATTTTATTCTATCTTAATTATTTCAACAAATTATGTTATTATAGGCGGTTCATGCTTCCGAATGGTCGCCCTCCGTAAGTACCGCTCAATCAACAGTACAACAGGCAATAAACGCGGCAATTATTGAGATCCAAGAAAAGCAAAAAGTTACTAATGAACAAAATCGTCCAATAGCTCAAAAGTTATCTGATTCATCCACGAAATCCAGCTTAAAGACAGCAGATGAAATCATCTTAATAACCCGAAAAGTAATGTCTCAAAATTAGTCATTAAAAAAATTCATAAACAATTAAATCGTTCTTCAAATAAATTGTTGGACTTAATTAATTTCTAAGATTGGCTTTGAGACCAGCAAACTCGCCAGCAATGCCAAAGGTGTCAATATTTCCGAATGTTTACAATATCCCAACCATCTTAACGTTACCGCAAAAACTGTGATCTTAAGTATGAGCGAATGCTTCGCCGAAAAATTGAGAATTGGATTGGATCAAATGGTGGACATTATTCGTCTGTTCGAGGATCAGTTTAGTAAACTAAATGCAATTAAGAAGGAGGCTAAACACTGCAGTGACAATACGCAGGATGAAAAATCTGCTAATGAAGCTGTGTTGTGTATTAAGGAGGTAAGTGAAAGATTATTTCTCCAATCTTTTACTAATCATGAGTTTTAAAAAAAATGTCTAAATAATTGTAGAAATAATTAGTAAAAAAAAAATCATTGTAGTAAGAAATGGAAAATTGCTAAAAAATAATTGCCATTATTTTTTACCTATTAATTAATAATAATAATTTCCCATTTGCATGATTTTTTTTAAAACTAATTATTCTTATAATTGGTTAGAATTTTTTTAGATAGAAAAACGGTATTGTTTATTTCAAAAAGATATTTTCTTATGCTTAAAAAAATCAATTAAACTTTTATACATAATTTTGAAAATAATATCAGTTTTTTAAAAATATATGTAAATGTAAAATTACTATATTTTTAACAAAATCCTATGAAAAATACAAAATTAAAAATCAAAATTACTAATTTTACTACACTCGTATATTAAATTTAATATATCAGCTGTTGAAGAAAAATTCCGGTAATGTAAATATGTAAAAAAAAATTTAAGAGTGTAGAGAAGTTTATTAATAATTTTAGTATGATTTTTAATCGTAAAATGTACAAGGCAAATGATTCACGAGATAAAGTGATTTTTTTTTCGTACAGGCGGGAAAAAAATCAACATCTTCTGCAAAATTTGTTGAAGAGTTGACGGCCAAGAACGCTGAGCTTGACTCTCTATCTAAAAGATTTGATCAACTATTGGCTGACTGCCGAAATAAAAACGAATTTGTAAATTTCCATGAGGAATCATCAACTGTCATGGAAAAAACCAGTAAATGTATCCAAGAAAAGACCAACAATGCTCAACATTAACACAACAAAATCATCTTAAAGATAACTTAACAAACTTACTGTAAAATGGTCCAAATAAATATTCCAAAGATAATATGTTAAAAAATTCTTTCAAAATATAAAAAAAGAAACTTAAGAACTTTCATCTAAATAATAATTTCCAAGATAAATTAGTAAAGTGACTAAAATGGTCCAAATAAACATACCAAAAGTATGTTGAAAAATTCTTAAAAAAATATTTTTAAAAAACGTACGAATCTTCATCGAAATAATTTCTAAAATAACTTAACAAAATGACTGCAAAATGCACCCAAATGATGTCCTAAATTCCACAACATTTTCTGATTGAAATCTTTTTGTATTGGCTGCAAAAAAAAATCGTAAATATTCCCAAAAAGATAAAAGTAGAAAAGGAACAAAAAATAGTGAGTTTTAGGCAGACAAAAACGTCGCCCAAATATCCAGACGGAAAAGAGGACAGCAATAATTGTCAATGTAAATGGTACTTGAGTCTCTTGACTATTATATGCCTTCCGTTACCATTTTCCGCTCGTTTCAAGCAAGGTGCCTTCGACCTCACAGGATTTCAGTAAAATTCGATGCCGCCTAAATTTTACCGTCCCTTTAAAAGTGTCGCAAACCCGCCCATCGATCTTCAAATGTATTCAACAAGAACCTGCTGGTTTTCTGCTTTTCTACGCCGCGTGTGGTCTGGAAAATTTCTCGAATTTTGGACGTAGTCTTAGCAACGATAAATGAACGTTCGCACAGTCTCGGATCCGGAAGAGGCAAAAACTAAGACAGAAGCTTGTTTCCCGCGAAAACAGGGACCACCAATCGGCGACAGTCTGGACCACTTCTAGGATTCACTTGAAGAAAAGCGGCTTGAAATGAGTCGAGTGAGTCTGGTAGGAAAAAAGGAGGCCAAAGACATATATACGAGAGGCACAAACAAAAATATTCACGGAAGCTGAAACGCGGTGTAGGATCGGTTGGTTTTTTCCCGCCAAAACTACCACAGACTCAAGGAGACATACTCGACGTTGAAATATGCTCTTCCAGGTCGTAATCTTTAGCTCCGCTTAGGATTGGTGTGGGACAAATATCTTCTGTTTTTGTCTCCTGTTTTTGCTTCCTCATAGAGGAAGCTTTGTTTTCATGGAAATTTTTTTTTTCGAGATTTTCATGTCAGTACACTCAGAATGGGCCAAAACGTCGAGAAAAGTGATTTAGAAAAAATGACTGTATGTGTGTGTATGTGTGTGTATGTGTGTATGTTACACGATCGAAAAATGTAAACCTTTATAACTCGGGAATGCCATGAGATATCAAGCTGAAATTTGGACCATAGATAAAGGGATCAAGCCTCATCGTTCATAGAGATTTTTGTTAAAATCCACTTCATCGTTAAATTATTACGCGTTTTTAAATTTTTTGAAAAATGACTGTTTACGCGATAACTCTTTCAATTTTCGAGATATTGATCTTAAAATTGGTATGAATTTGAGCTTTCATACGCCGGTGATCGCTATTGAATTTGGTTAAGATCGATTGAACCGTTAAAATTTTATGATGTTTTGAATTTTTCAAAAAATTGGCATTATCGCTCTATTGTAACTTTTGCAAAACTTAAGATAGCGAGCTCAAATTTTGTATATAAATGAAACAATATTCAGCCATTATATATGTATAATTTAGTGACAAACGGTATGAAAGTTTTGATTTTATGGAATGTTGAATTATTTTTAAAAATATACATTATCACATTCACTTTCGGATACGCTCTAATAATCACGAAATAACGTAATAACGAAATAGAATAAGCGAATCCACAACATGTATATTTATCTAATTAAAACAAGGATGCAAAGTAGAACCTTGCACATTGCTTCCTCATTATTTTTCGCGTTTTACAAAGTTTCCTCTATGAGGAAGCCAAAAATTGAATAACATACTTCCTCATAGAGGTAGCTTTGTAAGAAGCGAAAAATAATGAGGAAGCAATGTGCAAGGTTCTACTTTGCATCCTTTTTTCTTATTCGTGAGCTGGACATTTGTTTTTTTTTTTCACTCGTTCGGACACTAAACTGTTCTCTTAATTTTATGTAACATAATAGTTGTATGGTAAGAAACTATAGAAAAATTGGCAAAAGGGGCAAAAAATATTTGGAGGGGTAAAAAAAATGGTTAAAAAAGTTCTATGGGTTTAACTGATGGGAATTATATCATATAAGAGAATATTCGAGTAGTGTAAACATAAATATTCACGAAAGTTGACACATGGTACGATCGGTTGGGTTTCCCGCCAAAACTACCACAGTTACCCTAAAAAGTACCAAAAGTACCAAAGCTACCCTAACCACGTTGAAATTTTATTTTATTTTATTTATTTTATTTATTTTATTTATTTTATTTATTTTATTTATTTTATTTATTTTATTTATTTTATTTATTTTATTTATTTTATTTATTTTATTTATTTTATTTATTTTATTTATTTTATTTATTTTATTTATTTTATTTATTTTATTTATTTTATTTATTTTATTTATTTTATTTATTTTATTTTATTTTATTTTATTTATTTTATCTATTTTATTTTATTAAAACTTTTTACAGAAGTATTTTTTTCACTCATTGGGAGACTTTTTACATTACTCGCAAAAAAAAATTAACAAACATGACAAAAAATATTTGGAGGGGTAAAACAATGTTTAAGAAAACTTATAGTGCCTTTTCTGACGGAAAATATCTCATATAGCAGACTATTCAAGTGGTACAAACATAAATATTCACGGAAGCTGAAACATGGTAGGATCGGTTGGTTTTCCCGCCAAAACTACGACAGACCAAGGGGCCACACTCGAAGTTATCCTAGACACGTCAAAACACTATTTCAGACCATAATGTCTGTTTTAATTTTTTTTCTTTTTTTTTCACTTATTCGAACACGTTTTACATTACTCCAAAAAAAAATTCAGCGAAGATGACAAAAAATATTTAGAGGGATAAAAACATATTTTGCATTACTTAGAAAAAAAATTCAGCCAAGATGCCAAAAAATATTTGGAGCGATAAAACACTTTTTACATCACTTAAAAAAAAAAAATTCAGCGAAGATGCCAAAAAATATTTGGAGCGATAAAACACTTTTTACATCACTTAAAAAAAAAATTCAGCGAAGATGCCAAAAAATATTTGGAGGGATAAAACACTTTTTACATCACTTAAAAAAAAAGTTCAGCGAAGATGCCAAAAAATATTTGGAGGGATAAAACACTTTTTACATCACTTAAAAAAAAAATTCAGCGAAGATGCCAAAAAAACACTTTTTACATTACTTAAAAAAAAATTCAGCGAAGATGCCAAAAAATATTTGGAGGGATAAAACACTTTTTATATTACTTAAAAAAAAATTCAATAAAGATGACAAAAAATATTTGGAAGATTAGAACAATATTTAAAAAAACTTACATTGTCTTATCTAACAGAAAATATCCCATATAAGAGACTATTCAAGTGGTACAAACATAAATATTCACGGAAGCTGAAACATGGTAGGATCGGTTGGTTTTCCCGCCAAAACTACGACAGACCAAGGGGCCACACTCGAAGTTATCCTAGACACGTCAAAACACTATTTCAGACCATAATGTCTGTTTTAATTTTTTTTTTTTCTTTTTTTTTCACTTATTCGAACACGTTTTACATTACTCCCAAAAAAAATGCAGCGAAGATGACAAAAAATATTTAGAGGGGTAAAAACATATTTTGCATTACTTAGAAAAAAAATTCAGCCAAGATGCCAAAAAATATTTGGAGGCATAAAACACTTTTTACATCACTTAAGGGGGGGGAGTCAGGTCAAAAATAAAAAAAAAACGATTATTTTTTTTTTCTGTGAAAACATTCATTTCCATGTAATCTATCTATTAGTAAAGTTATAAGCCGGAATTCGCAAAAATGGCTAAGTTTCTCCGTTACCATTCATATTTAATTTTCTCAAAAGTCGTAAAAATTACCAGAATATTATATTTGAATTTTAAATTATTTTATTTATTTATTTTTGTTATATGCAGACATTATGGCCGATTTTTTGTTCACACAAAATAATTAAGGGTGTTGAAAAAAAAAAAATCAAATATATATTTTTTTTTTTTTTTCTCTTCGGCAGTTTCGTTTAGTTAAGTACACCCTCTGAACCTGCAAAATCTTAGACCTGAATGCGAAAAAATGGCCGATTTCTGCAATATACCTGTTTTTTAATGATTTTTTTCTATATAATAAAAAGTTTATTACGTATTTGTAAATAAATTTTTATTTGTTTACCATTTTTTAAATCAGTTAGCGAAACGCGATACAAATGACGCGATGAGAGTGTAATGTCTTCAACGCAACACGTAACACTTACATTATATTCGAATTCGCGCGAATAATGGGACATGCGCTGTGATATCTTAGCACGTATCGCATGCGCAGCGTGTTACTGCCTCGAGAAGTTGCTTCTGCTACTTGCGAGACGCATAACCTCGAATTGACGTTTTTATTTTTCGTTCATATTATGTTATTAGTTTGATTCCATTGGCCATTTACGGTTTTTTTTCAATCAATAGTGTTTAAAACAGAATCAACAATCATCAGAAGTGATCAGATATGTAAATTTGTTATGAAGTGATGATTTAATGTTTGTGCAGCACATTTGTGAATGTTTCAACATTGGATAAATTTTCAGTGATGTTGTTAATAAAAGTGATCATCCCCATATTATTTACAGGTTTTTTTCAAATTATGCATTCATTTACTTATTTATTTGTAAAAAAAAAAACATTTATTAATAACATTATTAATAATATTCTGTAATCTGACTTGCAAATAAGATTTTTATTTTGTTCATTAAAGGTACTAAGGTGCCCCAAAGGTGAAAACAGCATAAACATTTTTATTTGAGTGGTAAGCTTTAGATGCCATTTGCCGAAACTTGGTTTTAAACCTATTCTGCGCGTGATTCAGACCAAACTACTAGGCAGATTGGGCTGGTTGACGTCTCATTTTCTTCATCATGAAAAGATACACCGGCTAAATGGAGCAAAAGTTAATAAAAGGTAATATTTTTCAAGTGACATAATTATTACTAAATAAATTTTATGCTATTTTCTAAATCAGTTATTAATTTTGCTTTCAGAATAAAAAAAAAATATTTTGCTCCATTTAGCCGGTGTATCTTTTTATGAAGAAGAAAATGAGACATCAACTAGCCCAATCTGCCTAGCAGTTTGGTCTGAATCACGCGCAGAGTGGAAAACCTAAGACCTTTGCTTAAGATAATATGGAAAGGCATACGCAAGTCAGATGGCAGTAAAAAATCCTTTCATCGAGTACCAACAATATAGTTCATTGATCATTTTTATATGCAAGAGAATTTGGATGATATTGAATTTACAAATTTAATTATTTTGACCTGACTCCCTCCCCTTAAAAAAACATTCAGCGAAGATGCCAAAAAATATTTGGAGGGATAAAACACTTTTTATAATACTTAAAAAAAAATTCAGCGAAGATGTCAAAAAATATTTGGAGGGATAAAATATTTTTTACATTACTTAAAAAAAAAATTCAGCGAAGATGCCAAAAAATATTTGGAGGGATAAAACACTTTTTACATTACTTAAAAACAAAATTCAGCGAAGATGCCAAAAAATATTTGGAGGGATAAAACACTTTTTACATCACTTAAAAAAAAAATTCAGCGAAGATGCCAAAAAAACACTTTTTACATTACTTAAAAAAAAATTCAGCGAAGATGCCAAAAAATATTTGGAGGGATAAAACATTTTTTATATTACTTAAAAAAAAAATTCAGTAAAGATGACAAAAAATATTTGGAAGATTAGAACAATATTTAAAAAAACTTATATTGTCTTATCTAACAGAAAATATCCCATATAAGAGACTATTCAAGTGGTACAAACATAAATATTCACGGAAGCTGAAACATGGTAGGATCGGTTGGTTTTCCCGCCAAAACTACGACAGAAGAAGGGCCCACACTCGAAGTTATCCTAGACACGTTGAAGAAACGTTTTTTTTTTTTTTTTCAGGCCATAACCTTTAGCTTCGCCAAGTGTTCGTGTAGGACTAACATCTCCAATTCTCTGTCTACACCTCTCACATATTCGTCTGCCTCCTTTTTTCTTTCCTATCCATGAGCTGAATATATATACACATTTGGTTGAGTCGGTGTGACGGAGTTCTCGGGATCGTCTAGGGCTTCTTCAAGACGCTGATAAATATTGTAAGAGGATGTCAACCTGTTTGTCCGTGGTAACAGGACTCTTTGGCCTGCTTTTTGGGAGCTCGTCTAATCTTTCCCAGGACACGAAAGAACTCACGCTATCTCTCTTGTCTTCCTTCCCAGTTTTCTTCCTTTGCCACTCTTCTCGTCTTTCTCTCACTTATCCAACTGCCACAATGGAGCAAATTAAAGAATTAGAAGCTTTGAAAACTGGGGATCGTTAGTTCATTGCTGGGCTCTTTAATTTTTTAAAGCCTGTCACTGTTTTAAATACAAGGGTAAAAGTTTACGTTACATCCAGAGAAATCGGTCTAATGGGTTTATTTAAATTAAATACGGGATTTAATACAAATAAATAAAATTTTACTTGAATTAAACAAATTTGATTAAAAATTCATATTTATTTGTATGCAATAAATTATATTTTACCGAAATAAAATTCTATTAGGGCAGCCATTAAATAAGTTTCTTCTTCAAATGATAGCACAATAGCATTTCATTTTGATCAAATAGAATTTATTTCATTCAAATCAAATCTTATTAATTTTTAATCACGTTTATTTGAGTCAAATAAAATTTTATTGGAATCAACTAAATCCAAATAAAATTTTATTTGAATCAACTAAATTTGATTATAAATTAATGAAATTTTATTTATTTTTAACCAAATTTATGATTCAAATAAAATTTTACTAATCTTTAATCAAATTTATGTGATTCAAATAAATTTTTATTAATTTTTAATCAAATTTATATGATTCAAATATTTTTTTATTAATTTCTAATCAAATTTATATGATTCAAATAAATTTTTATTAATTTTTAATCAAATTTATATGATTCAAATAAAATTTTATTAATGTTTAATCAAATTTATATGATTCAAATAAATTTTTATTAATTTTTAATCAAATTTATATGATTCAAATAAATTTTTATTAATTTTTAATCAAATTTATATGATTCAAATAAATTTTTATTAATTTTTAATCAAATTTATATGATTCAAATACATTTTTATTAATTTTTAATCACATTTATATGATTCAAATACATTTTTATTAATTTTTAATCAAATTTATATGATTCAAATACATTTTTATTAATTTTTAATCAAATTTATATGATTCAAATAAATTTTATTAATTTTTAATCAAATTTATATGATTCAAATAAATTTTTATTAAGTTTTAATCAAATTTATATGAATCCAATACATTTTTATTAATTTTTAATCAAATTTATATGATTCAAATAAATTTTATTAATTTTTAATCAAATTTATATGATTCAAATAAATTTTTATTAATTTTGAATAAAATTTATATGATTCAAATAAAATTTTATTAATTTTGAATAAAACTTATTTGATTCAAATAAATTTTTATTAATTTTTAATCAAATTTATATGATTCAAATAAAATTTTATTAATTTTTAATCAAATTTATATGATTCAAATATACTTCTATTAATTTTTAATCAAATTTATATGATTCAAATAAATTTTTATTAATTTTTAATCAAATGTATATGATTCAAATAAATTTTTATTCATTTTTAATCAAATTTATATGATTCAAATAAATATTTATTAATTTTTAATCAAATTTATATGATTCAAATAAATTTTTATTCATTTTTAATCAAATTTATATGATTCAAATAAATTTTTATTAATTTTTTATCAAATTTATATGATTCAAACAAATTTTTATTAATTTTTAATCAAATTTATATGATTCAAATAAATTTTATTTAATTTTTTAATCAAATTTATACGATTCAAATAAATTTTTATTAATTTTGAATCAAATTTATATGATTCAAATAAAATTTTATTAATTTTGAATCAAATTTATATGATTCAAATAAAATTTTATTAATTTTGAATCAAATTTATATGATTCAAATAAAATTTTATTAATTTTTAATCAAATTTATATGAATCCAATACATTTTTATTAATTTTTAATCAAATTTATTTGATTCAAATAAAATTTTATTAATTTTTAATCAAATTTATATGATTCAAATAAAATTTTATTAATTTTTAATCAAATTTATATGATTCAAATACATTTTTATTAATTTTTAATCAAATTTATATGATTTAAATAAATTTTTATTAATTTTTAATCAAATTTATATGATTCAAATAAATTTTTATTAATTCTTAATCAAATTTATATGATTCAAATAAATTTTTATTAATTTTTAATCAAATTTATATGATTCAAATAAAATTTTATCAATTTTTAATCAAATTTATATGATTCAAATAAAATTTTATTAATTTTTAATCAAATTTATATGATTCAAATAAAATTTTATTAATTTTTAGTCACATTTATTTAATTCAATTAATCCCATTAGATATCTCTGGAAGCAAGTGGTCAGAATTAGTATAATTATTGGACAACCAAATTACGATTTCAATTGCTTCTTCCATGGAGCCCTTTTAATTTCCCTATTTCATCATCGTAATCCTCAATTTTTTTTTTTTTCTGTCATTCTGGACCAGCTTTATGGTGTCTTCCCACAAATTTTCTCAGTGCTCCTGCCGGATCTTGATTTACTGAATGCCCCCGTGATTCCATTATTATAAGCTGCTTGCTAGAAGAGAGAGAGGAAGGGAGTTGAACTGAGTCTAGTGACAACCCCATGAAACTATCCCACGTGTATATATCGTAGGTGGAATCAAGCGCAAAGTCCTGTCGTCCACGGGATGCGGGAAGTTGGCATTCTCCAAGAGGGTGACCGTCTTCTTCTTCTTCTTCTCCTCCTCGATTCTTGACTCAAAGTGGAATTTGTAGAAGAGAGAGAGAGAAAAAAAGCGAGAGAGAAGAGAATCTTTGGGTCAGGTCGTCCTTGAAACATATCTTTGTATCTCCGTTACACATTAATCATCCCCCGTTCCCGAGTCGACGAGACGCTCAGCCCGTTTTTTACGTAATCTCCTTCACACAAATTTTCATCAACTATTTATCATCTTTTTTTTCTCTTGGTCATTCTTAAAAAAAAATCGTAGTCATAAGTTTTTAATTAACAAAATTCCATCTACCCAAAATAATTGTCATTGAGGTAAGTAAATATACATTGAACAATTTATGCTTATCGCGAGAATGAAATAAATTTTATAAAAATTCTTAATAAATTGTAATGAAAAAAAAAAAAAAAAAAAAAAAAAAAAAAATTCGGACAAATAACACACTTTTATAATTTTGGTGTCTTTTTTTTACCAAATGAATAGTAGATTCGTATCCAGTGAAACAAAATATGTCAGTATAGCCTTAAAAAAAAAGAGAGGAAAAAAAACAAATTTCCACTAAAATAAAAAATAACTGGAATAATTTAAATACTTTGAATAAACTCAATTTGGAAATAGCCTAACAATTTTTTGTCTATATTTAGTTATTACTTAGTTATTAAAGATACTTTCTTATTGATATCTAAAAAAAATCCACCAGAAAACCACACAAAAAAATGAAAAAAAAAAAAATAGTCTGACCAAACTAAATTTAGAATATTCCAACAATTTTTTCCTAAACGTAGATATCAATTCCAAAAATCCAAAGAATTTACATGTCCAAAGTTCAACGAGACGAAAAATTTAATGTACTACAATTTCCAATTCATCGTGATCTCAAATTATCCAGCCACGAGTTAAAAAATTATCGCGTTGACAAAATTTCCAAAAAAAAGAAATTTAAACACGTTTACAATGAAGTTCGGCCCTTTGAAGTGCATTTAAACCGATCGCCATTACGTTGACACGTCGATATAGGTGATCTTCCACCAAATTAGCCTGAAAAGGCGATTCCAAAACTCCCACGAGTTGGAGCAGCGATCCCTTCAGAAAAGTCACTCTTTATACATTCCAAATACCAGTTTTCAATGATAGGGCTGTCCTACGTTATTCCCACTGTCACCCCCACGCGAATGAAAGAGAAACACCTCGTAAATTTATATCCTGGCTAGGATGTGTGTTGGCTTGACGTTCCGCGAGAATGAAACGATGAAGAAGCTTGGTAATAAAAATTCTGAAGAAAAAAAACGACAAGAGCAAAAGGGCCTCCTCTCTGTGTCGGCTTCTCCTTCCATAAAGACAGAAAGGTAAGAGAGGGAAAAAAAGAGAGAGAAAAGATCTCTTAGCTCTGGTCCAGGTTTAAAGGGACGATCTATCACGCACACCTTCGTCCTTCGCGAGTAACTGCTGATCCAAAGGGCCAAAAACGTCTTGGTCTTTAAAATCCCACGACAGGTACCATGGATGAGGGTGCGTGTTAGTCTGAAAGAGCGAGAGAGAAGATGAGATGCGAAAAAAGGGAGCTCGGAGGGTGAAGGTGAGAAGCCAATGGAGGTTTATGTGTATATTGAAGAAAGACACTGAGACTAGGAAGGAAAATAAAACAGCGAGTGAAGAATGGAGGCTGCAGGTTCACCACTTGTTCTTCCGTCTTCCTCTTCTTCTTCCTCCTCTTCGTCTTCTTCATCTTCCATCGCGTTCCGCGACGTTGAAGAGAATTGAGGACAGGTAGTAAACTCCCTCGAAAAGCGACCCCTATAGGTATGTATGTATATGTACACTTTATATGTGTATATAGATATGACCTGGGCAGGTATCACACAAAGTGGCCAGCGTCTTCCCACACCTTTACCCGAGTAACGACGAAATGCACCAAGAAGTGGGGATGAAAAAAGGAAGAATGTATGTATAAGAGGTTTGAACATCGTTTCGGTTCTTCTTTCGGTGGTTCGGTGATCTTCACGACGTTGCGATTGGGATCAGTCACCCCCGGGGGCGCATGGTAAAGGGAAGTGAGAAAATGGAACAACTAGGCGGGCTGTACCTTCGTCTTGGTCTTTACGACATTTTTATTGAAGGAGAATGTCCTCAGTGTCCTCGACCACGAGCGATACACGGAGAAGGGATATTTAAAGGGCCCTTCGTCTTCTTCTGGTTCTTCGTGAAGAACCCACGAATTCCTTGGTAACTTTCCTCGGGAATTTGCAACAGTCTCTCATGCGGGTCTATTTCCAATAGAAATGAATGGGTGGGATGGTGTCTTATGATGAATATTTTTTGGGAGGGTGAACGAATGACCCTTGATGGAAAAATTCCTGAGGGGTGATCGTTTTGGGGACGTAAGTTCTCAGGGAATTTCTAAGTTTGATCAAAAGAACGTTGTTTTGGCTTTAGGACAAATTTTGGTACAGTTTAGACTGAAATCAGCAATTATGGGTTCTGCCCTTTGTCTTCTTCTGGTTTTTCGTGAAGAGCTTATGAATTCCTTGGTAATTTTCCTCAGGAATTGGCAACACTCTCTCATGTGAGTCTATTTCCAATATGATGGTGTCTTATGATGAAGATTTTTTGGGAGGTTGAACGAATGACCCTTGATGGAAAAATTCATGAGGACTGATCGTTTTGGGGACGTAGGTTCTCAGGGAATTCCTAAGTTTGATCAAAAGAACGTTGTTTTGACTTTAGGACAATTTTTGGTACAATTTAGACTAAAATCAGCAATTATGGGTTCTGTCCTTTGTCTTCTTCTGGTTCTTCGTGAAGAACCTATGAATTCCTTGGTAACTTTCCTCGGGAATTCGCAACGCTCTCTCATGCAGGTCTATTTCCAATAGAAATGAATGTGTGCGATGGTGTCTTATGATGAATATTTTTTGGGAGGGTGAACGAATGACCCTTGTTGGAAAAATTCCTGAGGGGTGATCGTTTTGGGGACGTAAGTTCTCAGGGAATTTCTAAGTTTGATCAAAAGAACGTTGTTTTGACTTTAGGACAATTTTTGGTACAATTTAGACTAAAATCAGCAATTATGGGTTCTGTCCTTTGTCTTCTTCTGGTTCTTCGTGAAGAACCTATGAATTCCTTGGTAACTTTCCTCGGGAATTCGCAACGCTCTCTCATGCAGGTCTATTTCCAATAGAAATGAATGTGTGCGATGGTGTCTTATGATGAATATTTTTTGGGAGGGTGAAGGAATGACCCTTGATGGAAAAATTCATGAGGACTGATCGTTTTGGGGACGTAGGTTCTCAGGGAATTTCTAAGTTTGATCAAAAGAACGTTGTTTTGGCCTTAGGACAAATTTTGGTACAGTTTAGACTAAAATCAGCAATTATGGGTTCTGCCCTTTGTCTTCTTCTGGTTCTTCGTGAAGAGCCTACGAATTCCTTGGTAACTTTCCTCGGGAATTTGCAACACTCTCTCATGCGGGTCTATTTCCAATAGAAATGAATCGGTGGGATGGTATCTTATGATGAATATTTTTTGGGAGGGTGAACGAATGACCCTTGATGGAAAAATTCCTGACGGCTGATCGTTTTGGGGTCGTAAGTTCTCAGGGAATTTCTAAGTTTGATCAAAAGAACGTTGTTTTGGCTTTAGGACAATTTTTAGTACAGTTTAAACTAAAATCAGCAATTATGGATTCTGCCCTTTGTCTTCTTCTGGTTCTTCGTGTCGAGCCCACGAATTCCTTGGTAACTTTCCGCGGGGAAGCTAATGCTGTTGGCGAAAATGGCCGCCCACTGCTGGTCACCATTGCTGGGCCAATATTGGTTTCTATTTTTCAGTATCCTAGGCATAGTAATGGCCATGACAATCGTCACCAGTTAATAAAGTCTATTGTGTCTATTGATAATATTGCGAATAAACATTTGGTTATTATTACTGAATTTCAGTTGAGTCAATAAAAATTTAGTAACAATAACGAGTAGATTTATTCACTGAATTATTAATACATCTGAACATAATAAACCAACACTTTTTTGTTTTTGTTTTTTTTTTTATTGTTAAGGAATAATGTATCTCGATGAATATATAACAATTTATGATAGGATTATATAACATCATAGTCGGCTTTAAATACAATATTACTGTAAAACAAATAATATATTATTGAATTACAATATTACACGAATCTTCGCTTTCAAATAAGTCAACTTCATCGTGCGATATTTCTGTCGGCGTTAGGTTATGTTCACTACCACTTGTTTCGGGGCTTTCACCATTGTCACTATCACTGGCATTTATTTTCCGCCGCTTAGATTATTTTCTTTAAATCCCGATGTTTACCCGACAATAGTCGGACATTTTGATCATGTGGTTCACACATCAATGGCCGTGAGGATATTATAGGAAAATACAGTATAGATGGCACAGCTACGCAATCACCGGCACCATTATATGGTAGCCATTACTGGACCAATCATTAGCCCCTTTGTAACTGCAGGCATTCCCTATAATGGTCATTCTACAATTTTTTATTATCATCAACAATTCTTGATCCTAGTGACTGAAACACTCCAACAAGTTTGCTTCATCAGAACAGCAACAATTTATTTAAAACTATCATTGAATAATGAATTTCAGGTTAATAATAGAAGCCAAAGAAATTTATGTCGGAAATAGTATTTACATTATTCGAATCAAATAGAATATATTTAAACCAAATACACATTATTATCGTTTTTTCTTTGCCAACGCCAATATGACGTCGCCTATACTCACAATAGAAAATTAGCAAAAGGCTGAATGAAACATTGCGGAAGTGTCAAAATAAAAATGTTAGAAAACCCTCCAGCTGATTCGTTTGTTTCTTTCAGGACATTCTCGAAGTTTCTTTGCGCAGGCGCGCAGCGCACTTTTTTTTGTTAGTGCTTGCGTGGCGAGACGTTGCCGCTGGAAGACCACACGCTGCCTGGAGAAGCGATCAGCTGAGTGGAGGAAGGAAACCGCCGGAGAGACGAGACGAACGAACAAGGCTCACTCGAACCTTCCTTCCATCCCTTCCTTTCTTTCTTTCTTATCCTCTCTCTGTCCACGAACTCTCGAGATGTGCGCCAAGAGACGTTCACGTTGGCGGGAAACCGAAACGGACCGGTCTCGTCTTCGCAGTCTCTCATCGTGTATATAGTATAAGAATGCTTATACTCAGGAGAAGAGAACCTGTGCATGCGCCTTAGCCTTAGCTCTCCGTTTGTGTGAAGCTTCCGACGTTCCTGGAACTCCTTCATCCCCCGCGCTTCCCTCATTCGTCTCTGTGATGCCCTCGCTTCATTTGCATTCACGAAAGCGACGATACCGACGAGGCATTTAACGAGTGTGTGACATGGCCATCCTAACAGGACGAAAGAGCCGAACCTTCGCTCAACGAGAAACGTTACGATGGGAACAACTTGTCCTCCGGTTCTTAACCCTCTTGCAACTTCAATTATTTTTTTCTTACTATGTATTCGATATCCGATGTTATCTTTTCGAAATCACAAACGGAAAAGTCACTTTATTTAATGTCATCGTAAAAAGACCTGTAACCGATATTTTCTGTGGTAGAATATGCGACTTGACAACGATAGTTAAGGCCATAACTCGATATCTTGAAGAAAACAAAATTTAGTTTGGATTTTCCGACCAAAAGTCAGATCTGCGAATTTTGGAATCAGAATCGGCAAAAAGTCACTTTTTTTAAATCATGGCAAAATACGGCTATAAAACACCGTCACTTCTCATTTTGATTAGGTACAAAGTTTTGTCTTACTTTCTTAACTTTTGTGGAAGTTAGAGAGAAAATTTAAAATTTTGGAAAAATTCCAAATGGCGCTAAATCCGAACCACCCTACGAATCATCATCAAATTTGGTACGTAGCAGCGCTTGGATATTATTTTTAGTTTGTAGAACATTTCTGTTGATTTGTTGAGCTTCTACGTGATTCAGAGCAAAATTTCTTTTTTTAAATTCAACACTTTATTTGATTTCGACGAAATTCAATTCCAAATAATATTGAACGTGTCTTCATTTATGAAGAACTATTTAGCTAAATCGTCGAACTTTTACAAAAGTTAGAGATCTACAATGGCACTTTTTTTTCTCTTATCGCGAATTTCTCAAATTCTCATTGAATCAAATATTTGCTAATACATCCGTAACTGAATCAGAGAACATGAACTCACAGTAGAAAAAGTACAAAAAAAAAAACTAAATCGACATCGACATAAAAATCTTTTATTGATACTTTTGTCACGAATGATCTACTAAATTCAAATTTTATTTTTGTGAATTCGGCCACCATTACAAATGGCATTTCATGGCTAAAATGATCATCAACGTGTGTGAGAATATTATATAGGCGACCCAGAAGTGTGAAGACTCTCGAAGAAATTTTTTGGTTGCCAGAAACGCGATAACGCAGTTCGCCCGTTCAAACATACTACTATCGTCTTGGCTGTGATAAAATTTAAAGTTCCACATCCCGGGGCTTTAAACCAGATCTGTTGCGATGGTTTTTTTTTCTTTTTCTCTTCAAATGTATGAATCCCAGAGAAGCGATAACTGTCTCAAGGATAAACTTACACATACACAGCATCGATCGTATAACAACTCGTTTGTTTGTTCGACAGCCGTGAATGAAACACCAAAATCCGTTTCTAGTGATAATCAAAGATCTCTCGAGGAAAATATCTTGTAGAAGCGGAAAAGTAGGGGAGCATAAGAATGTCGCGGAAGATCGGGATAAGGATCTGAGAGTCACTCGAGAGCAACCAACGTGTTGGGTCCGAAAGGGAGAGCCACTCACCGACAGCAAATACAGGTAAGCTAAGGGATGTCGCGGCAGATTATTTAGTTGGGTCAAAATATTGTCCTTTCAGGGGCGAAAACGGTTTTTTTCTATCGCCAATTTTTTTTTTTTTTTTTTTTAATATGGAGACAAAAATTACAAAAATTTTTACTCGTTGACGAAATGTTATTCAGATAATGGGATTTTATGAAATTTAGTAGTGCCTGTGTTATAATTGAAAATTTTTGGTTGCTGAAAAATTTCGATTGCATAGCATTTTTTTCTAATCAAATCCAATTCGAATCAAATAGCATTTATTCGAGTTCAATATAATTCTATTCGAATCAAATAGCATTTATTTGAATCCAATATAATTATATTCGAATCAAATAGCATTTGTTTGAATCCAATATGATTTTATTCGAATCAAATAGCATTTATTTGAATCCAATATAATTATATTCAAATCAAATAGCATTTATTTGAATCCAATACAATTCTATTCGAATCAAATAGCATTTGTTTGAATCCAATATGATTCTATTCAAAACAAATAGCATTTATACGAATCAAATATAATTCTATTCGAATCAAACAGCATTTATACGAATCCAATATGATTCTATTCGAATCAAATAGCATTTATTCAAATCCAATATGATTCTATTCGAATCAAATAGCATTTATTTGAATCCAACATGGTTATATTCAAATCAAATACCATTTATACGAATCCAATATGATTTATTTCGAATCAAATAGCATTTATTTGAATCCAATATAATTATACTCAAATCAAATAGCATTTATTTGAATCCAATACAATTCTATTCGAATCAAATAGCATTTGTTTGAATCCAATATGATTCTATTCAAATCAAATACCATTTATACGAATCAAATATAATTCTATTCGAATCAAACAGCATTTATACGAATCCAATATAATTCTATTCGAATCAAACAGCATTTGTTTGAATCCAATATAATTCTAATCGAATCAAATAGCATTTATTCGAATCCAATATGATTCTAATCGAATCAAATAGCATTTATTCGAATTCAATATGATTCTATTCGAATCAAATAGCATTTATTTGAATCCAATATAATTCTATTCGAATCAAATAGCATTTGTTTGAATCCAACATGATTATATTCAAATCAAATACCATTTATACGAATCCAATATAATTCTATTCGAATCAAATAGCATTTGTTCGAATCCAATATGATTCTACTCGAATCAAATAGCACTTATTCGAATCAAATAGCATTTGTTCGAATCAAATAGCATTTGTTCGAGTCCAATATGATTCTACTCGAATCAAATAGTATTTATTCGAATCAAATAGCATTTATTCGAATCCAATATGATTCTGCTCGAATCAAATAGCATTTATTTGAATCCAATATGATTATATTTGACTCAAATAGCATTTATTCGAATCCAATAGCATTCTATTCGAATCAAATAGCAGTCATTCAAATCAAATAGTATTCATTCAAATCAAATAGCATTCATTCGAATCAAATATGACTATTGAAATCAAAAAGCATTTATTTCAATGAACTAAGACTTTTTCGATTCAAATAGCATTTATTTTAATCAAATACTTGATTATTCGAATCAAAGAAATACTATTTGATTTTTTTTAAATCCTAATTTCACTCAGACACTTTTACCCATGGTTGTACACTGACAACCATTTTTTAAATAGATCATATTTATTATCTTTTAAGTTTCATTCATTACAAGAAATGGCTAAATATTTATGTAAAATGGTTTTATGGTCCCAAAACAAAAAGGTTAGCAAAAAAAATGTTCACCGGATGACACTCAGCTGGAAGTTTCGAAGGGAAACATAGAAAGGTTAATGCATCACCAGAGTCGCAAGGATAGTTATGCACCGTCATAAGATCCGAAATATGTTTAGGGTAGGTGTATGACGACCACGTGTTTTCCACCGAGAAAATTCGAGGCTGATGGTGCTATTTTCTGACCCGAGCAGGGTCATTGTTTTCTCGGAGTGGAAGACTCTGTGAAACTCTTGGTGTGCTCCTGCTGGTCGGTGAAAATCCAAAGAAACAAACGGTGGCCCCGCCGTCAACTCGCACAGTGTGCTCGACGTTTATTTGCTCTTCTTTTACCCTCGAGGAAACCCACCGAGAGGAAAGACCATAATTCAAAACCATACATACCACACGAACTTTGCGGGAGCTTTCGTTTTTAGAACAATCAACTGGCAATGAGATGTTACATTCTTTTCTCGAGGTTTCCTTTCGACAAATCTTCAAACCCTTCGAAATTCGAGTGCTTCTCGCCACGTAAGATAGCGAGAGGAGTTGGAATGAGATTTCTTATGGATGCCAGGGAATCAACCTTCCTTTTGATGGCGCCAAGGCCGTTAAGACCCCGAACGTGTATATTCAACACACACATACGAAAATTCTTGGGTGAGCCGAGGGCGTGTAGGCATCCATAGCCCAAACCTAATGCATAGGTTCTATAAATCCTAAATCCTACAGTTCGTACGTTATTTGCCCATTTCTGAAATAATGACCATTTTTATAATTCTTTCTTAAAGGGCTAAAATTTATTGTATGATTATTGGGCATCGTACATATTTTTTAGCGAGTTAAGATGGAGATCATGTTGAGATTTTTTTAAAGATCGATCTTATCTATAAAATTCTTTTTTTTTTTGCTTAATAGATGAACAGCATAAATATTTCATAACAGAGATTCTGATTTGCACATATGGATCTAATACGTAGGATCTATAATCCCTAAATCCTACAGTTCGTATATTAATTTCCTATTTCTGAAAGAATGACCATTTTTATAATTCTTAAAGGGCCAACATTTATTGTATTATTATTGGGCGTCGTAGATATTTTTTAGTAAGTTAAGATGGAGATGATGTTGAGATTTTGTAAAAGAAGGTTATTTATATAAAATTGTTTTTTTTGTGACTGCGTTTTCTTATGGATATATAAACGGCATAAATATTTCATAATCGAGATTGTGATTTGCACATATGGGCCCGCATCGTCCCGCATTGCATGCGTCTTGCATCCTGTGTGGAAAAAGATCCGAGAGCCACAAGAAAAGTGACACCTCAAAGAGTAATTCAAGCTGAAATGCTCGAGACACGCGAGAGTATCGTCCAAGATTTCATGATCGGTTTATTATTGCAGACGAGACACTCAAAGGGCAATAGTGAGCACGTTTGGTGAGGGAGTGTTTCGCAACTGGGCGGAAGGGTTCGCGGTTCACCGCACCGGCCAATTTCACATTGGCACAACGGATCTTAGTGGGGGACATCGACTAACCGTCCGATCCAGACAATCGATTTTGTGCTGACTTCCGTTTTGAGGTTAAAGTTTCATTTTATTTTTCATGGTAATATCGTTGTTAGATCGACATTTTTATTGTAAAAAACTTGTGGTGTCAAGAAAGACAAAATTCGTCCAGATGGTTCTAGCAGATCGATTTCCTTTCTTACCGATTTATTCTTGTCAACCAATCATTTGGTCGAGAAAATCGTTTACCGATTTATACATGTTAACCGATCATTTGGTCGAGAAAATCATTTACCGATTTATATATGTCAACTGATCGTTTGGTCGAGAAAATCGCATACCGATTTTATCCATATCAACCGATCATTTGGTCGAAAAAATCGCATACCGATTTTATACATATCAACCGATCATTTGGTCGAAAAAATCGCATACCGATTTTATCCATATCAACCGATCATTTGGTCGAAGAAATCGCATACCGATTTTATCCATATCAACCGATCATTTGATCGAGAAAATCGGTTTTGCGTATATTTTTTTATTACAGACTATATTGATATTTTTCTAAATGGCGAAATGAAATATATGATAGATTCACATACGTATTAAAAAATCGGTTCTAAACGATCGTTTGTTTTGGGATTAAATTTCTATTTTATTTTATTACAAGGTTCCAGTTAGTATTTTGACTCCAATGAAGTCATCGTCTCCGGAAGGACAAAGTTCGTAGAGATCGATTCAACCTCCTGCCGATTGGCCTTCGATTTTAAGTCGCGATTTTATTTACGGCAAATTCTACTTTGATGAAATCTTATACTGTAATAAATGAGTTTCTCCCTTTTCCAATTGGCCCTTGTAGTACGCTAACCGATCGATCGGAGATTCCGATCGGTATTGAAAAAAATCGGTATCGTGATGAAAAAAAATGTTCTCCATTAGAAAATCCTACTTAAATGATGACTTTGCAAGAATTTGGCATTCTCTCAAAAGACTAATCATTCGATCTGAAAAATCGGTACGGCTAATACTTTCGATCTAAAAAATCGGTACGACTAATACTTTCGATTTTAGTCGCGATTTTTTTCCCGGCGAATTTTTTATCTACCGCAATAAATGAGGTTCGTTTAAAGAAGATCCGATCGATCGAAAAAATCGGTATTGTGATTTTACAAAAAGTTCTCCATTAGAAAATTCTACTTAAATATTTCTTTGCAATAAAATCATGAAACTGACGAAGACAAAGTTCGTCGAGGTGGGTCCTCCCCCTGTTCTCCCTTCTGGGGGTGAAAACCTTCACCATTTTTCCCAAGAACCAAGGCTCTCTTATTCCTTTTTCTTCGTTAGGTACGTCGAACCTCTTTTGGCCGAGGTCGCACCGTTAATCTTCGAAAACGCGGCCGTATATAGAAGATGGAAGAGAAAGACGAAGAAAAACATTGGGATCGGTACGAGAGCTCCGCAGGAGCAGCCAAAACGTGTTCTCTTCGGGTAGAGAAGACGACGCATCTCCCGACAAACGAACCGACCGAGACAAGAAGAGACTCCAAGAGAAGAAGGAACGCCAAGTCACTCGGCTCTCATCTCTTCCTATCTCACTCGGCTCTTTCTGCCTATGCGTTTCTTGGCTCCTGCACTTGTACCTCTAATACGTCCCGTCGCGTTTCTCAGCTCTAAAGTCTCAAACGAACGTTCGCCAGTCGAAATAGAAATAGAAATAGTGAGAGTGGACTTCGATCCTCGACTTTGTGAAGACCCACCGACTTTCCTCCTCCTCTTTACGACGACAGGTCTCACAATATTGCGTTGATTGCTCAGGAAAAAAATTCTCGGAAAAGTCCATCGACTCGTCTCACTATGTTGCATAATGATGAGCCTCGAGGTGAGAAATATAAGAAGCAGTATAATGCATTATCTCATTCGCATATTATCCTAACAATCGCGTGACCATCATTTTCGTTTGTTACTTCTGTGAATGGGAAAATAATGGTTTGTTATGGAAAAAAGAAATTAGTATTAATATGTTTAATAATGAAAATAAAATTATTGAAAATTCATTTTTTTTAGTTTTCCCAAATAAATTATTTGCATCTTTTTTTTTTAGTTGGTCATTTTTTAGATATAAGTTATAATTATTTGAGAGATTTACGAATTTTCGTTTTTAATTCTAGATTACCAAGCAAAGTTTAAGCTTCCATTATTTTCTTTTAAACAAAAAGAGAGGCTAAAATTATTTTTATAATTATCATGACGTAGTAATAATATAATTTTTTGGAAAATAAGAATCTTTAAATTAATTTTTCAATAAGTGAGAATAAGATGTTGATACGTCATTAAAAATATTACACCCGTTTAAAAAGCAAAAAAAAATTGAATTTGAAAATAATGGCCACCATATCACAGGCTAATGAACAGCTCAACAAATAATGATATCAAAAGTGAGGTAATCAAGATAAAATTCCAAGCGGGTCATTGAAAAAAAATTCGTTGGCAAAATAATGCAAAATACCAAAGATTTTTTTATTTAAAGAAAAATGTACAAATTACTATTTTGGGAATATTTTTATTCATATTTATTATTGTATCATTAATCTACCAATGAGCAAAAACTATTTTTTTAATAATCAAGAAAAAAGTATAAAAATATTATCACAAAAAAACGCACCTCTTAAAAAAAAAGTATTTAAAAAAATGGCCACGTCTAAATAACATCCGAATAAATAATGACATAAAAAGTGAGGTAATCTTAAGATAAAATTCAAAAGGAATGATTCAAACAAAATTCGTTGGCAAAATAATGCCAACGATTATTTTGAATTTTTTATTTTAAAAAAAATTTACAAATTACTATTTTGGGAATATTTTTATTCATATTTATCATTTTATCATTAATCTACCAATTAGCAAAACCTATTTTTTTATAATCAAGAAAAAAGTATTAAAAGATGTTATGACAAAAAAAATCACACCTCTTAAAAAAAAACGAATAAAAAAAAATGGCCACGTCTAAATAACATCCGAATAAATAATGACATAAAAAGTGAGGTAATCAGAAGATAAAATTCAAAAGGGGTCATTGAAACGAAATTCGTTGGATGAAATTACGCGATGCCCCGAGATTCTCTCGTCGTCCTGTGCCATTTAATTTATCGACAAACGTGAACGACGCATTAATTAATTCGTTTCGGTATTGGACCACGTGTGCGAAGAGCCACGGAATGAGAAAGAGAACAAATCGAAAATACGTCCTTGACTCCGGCGTCGAGACGGCGGTGCACTTGCCGAGAGAAGGAACACGAGAAAAAGGGAGAAGAGAGGGCATATAGGCGGTTTAAATGTCTGGCCATTTAAATCACATGTGTGCAGAGGCTCGACATGCATGAACCTCAGATCCTCCACACGCACTGAACTCAGAGCTGTGGGCGTTATTGGTAACGTGGGGTAGGGTTTTGTGGCTCTCCGGTGGTCCCCCCCCCCCCCCCCATCCCTACCCCCATAACACCACCATAGCCTGAAGCTCCTCTTTCTCCACTTCATCCTCTGTTCGTTGATTTGCTTTATTTTTTAACGGTCGCCTGTGCATGAAACGACCAAGCGAAAGAGGAAACTGCGCAGCACTTGGTATAGGAAGCTCAAATAAGTAGTGGGGATTTTGTATCCACTGCCAGTTAGTCGAAATCATTTTTTTTTTCGTTATTTGGTTTGTTTTTTTTTTTTTTTGGTTCCTTATAGAGGAATGTTTGTTTTCATGAAAATGTTTTTTTTCGAGATTTTCATGTCAAAACGTTTGAAATGGTCTGAAACGTCGAGAAAAGTGGTTTAGAAAAATTGTCTTGTGTGTATGTGTGTGTGTGTGTGTTATGAAAGGTCAAAAATGCATATAACTGTAACTTATAAAGTATTCAACCGAATCAGCTAAAATTTAAACAACATGTAATGGATAATCTTCAATAAAATTGGTATAAATTTTACAAAAATCGCTTAACGCATTTCATTTTTACAAGAATTTTGAAATTTTTAAAAAAGTATGTAAATGCTCTAGCTCGAACGATTTTTTAGCTATCGGGCTGAAATTTCGTATTAAAATTGAACAAAGTGATACGTCCTTTGGTATTGAATTTGGGCCAAATCGGTAAAGCGGTTCGGTTTTTATTCGATTTTGAATTTTTCGAAAAATTTTCGATTTGATCTAATTCAGGTAAAATTTCAACTAATCGACTGAAATTTTCTACACAGGAAAAATAACATTCAGCCTTGCTACGTACCAAATTTAGTGATGATCGGTAAAGCGGTTCAGTTTTTACGGGATTTCGAATTTTTTAAAAATTTATTGGAGTCGCTCTGAATTTTGTAGAACGTCAGAAATCATCAACTTGGTCAATAATTTTCATTTTTCGCAAAACTTCCTTTATGAGGAAGACAAAAATAAAATAAAGAAACTTCCTCATAGAGGCGGCTTTGTAAAAAGCGAAAAACAATGAAGAAGCAATGTGCAAGGTTCTACTTTACATCCTTTTTTTTGCTTCCTTATAGAGAAATCTTTGTTTTCACGAAAATGTTTTTTTTCGAGATTTTCATATCAAAACGTTTAAAATGGTCTGAAACGTCGAGAAAAGTGGTTTAGAAAAATTGTCTTGTGTGTGTGTGTGTGTGTGTGTGTGTTATGAAAGGTCAAAAATTCATATAACTGTAACTTATAAAGTATTCGACCGAATCAGCTAAAATTTAAACAACATGTAATGGATAATCTTCAATAAAATTGGTATAAATTTTACAAAAATCGCTTAACGCATTTCATTTTTATATGAATTTTGAAATTTTGAAAAAAGTACGTAAATGCTCTAGCTCGAACGATTTTTTAGCTATCGGGCTGAAACTTCGTATTAAAATTGAAGAAAGTGATACGACCTTTGGTATTGAATTTGGGCCAAATCGGTAAAGCGGTTCGGTTTTTATGCGATTTTGAATTTTTCGAAAAATTTTCGATTTGCTCTAATTCAGGTAAAATTTGAACTAATCGACTGAAATTTGCTACACAGGAAAAATAACATTCAGCCTTGCTACGTACCAAATTTAGTGATGATCGGTAAAGCGGTTCAGTTTTTACGGGATTTTGAATTTTTTTAAAATTTATTGGAGTCGCTCTGAATTTTGTAGAACGTCAGAAATCATCAACTTGGTCAATAATTTTCATTTTTCGCAAAACTTCCTTTATGAGGAAGACAAAAATAAAATAAAGAAACTTCCTCATAGAGGCGGCTTTGTAAAAAGCGAAAAAGAATGAGGAAGCAATGTGCAAGGTTCTACTTTACATCCTTTTTTTTTTGCTTCCTTATAGAGAAATCTTTGTTTTCATGAAAATGTTTTTTTTTTCGAGATTTTCATATCAAAACGTTTAAAATGGTCTGAAACGTCGAGAAAAGTGGTTTAGAAAAATTGTCCGGTTAGAAAAATTCATATAACTATAGCTTATAAAGTATTCGACCGAATCAGCTAAAATTTAAACAACATGTACAGTACTATCTAATCTTCAATTGGTATAAATTTTACAAAAATCGCTTAACGCATTTCATTTTTATATGAATTTTGAAATTTTGAAAAAAGTACATAAATGCTCCAGCTCGAACGAATTTTTAGCTGTCGGGCTGAAACTTCGTATTAAAATTGAACAAAGTAATACGACTTTTGGTATTGAATTTGGGCCAAATCGGTAACATTCAGCCTTGCTACGTACCAAATTTGATGATGATCGGTAAAGCGGTTCGGTTTTTACGTGATTTTGAATTTTTAAAAAATTTATTGGAAGTCGCCCTGGATTTCGTAAAACGTCAGAAATTATCAACTTCGTCAATAATTTTCATTTTTCAAAATTCAAAAATAAAATAAAGAAACTTCCTCATAGAGGCGGCTTTGTAAAAAGCAATAAAGAATGTGCAAGGTTCTAGTTTGCATCCTTTTTTTTGTATTTTGATTCGTCATAGTGGAAACTTTGTTTTCGTGAAAAATTTTGTGATTTTTATGTCAGGACATTCAGAATGGTTCAAAACAATGAGAAAAGTGGTTTAGGAAAAATATATGTGTGTGGAGGGCTTTGAAAGTTCAATCACCTATAACTCAAAAACCGTTCAACCGATTTAGCTCAAATTTGGCAGACAAGTGTAGCAACAGCCCGTCTTTGACTGTTGCAATTTTTTATAAAATGTATGCAGAAATTTGAATTTTATAGCTTTTTGAATTTTTTAAAAAAAGAACGTGCGCGCTCTAACTTTTGTAAAATTGACGATATTTTGATAAATAATTCTCCATAAGTAGAGATACTCTTAATGGTGTTTGGTACTGAATTTAACCAAAATCGGGAAAGCGGTTCGAATTTTATAGAGTTTCGAAATTTTCGAAAAATTCACATTGTTGCCCTAATTTTATGAAAAACATGAGACAACGATTTTAAATCTTATACATAAAATAGGTACTATTCTGTGGTAATTAGTACATAGTTTTGTCACATTTTATAATGTGGGTTCGAATTTATCAGAATTTTAGCTTTTACAAAAAAATTATTTTATTGCAATTAGTTTTTGCAAAAAATGAGATAACGAAAATAAATGTAATACAGAAAAAGCTGTGCAGCACTTGGTATAGGAAGCTCAAATAAGTAGAGGGGATTTTGTATCCCCTGTCAATTAGTCGAAATAATTTATTTTTTTTTGTTTTGTTTTTATTTATTTTTTATTATTACAGATGTACCCAAAACAAATGTCAAATTAGCCGAGGAGATGTCTACATAGAGATTGGAATAATGAGTATTCTGCGTTTAAGAGGTTTGAGATCGAAATCATTAATTTACAACAAATTTTATCAGCGGATCTCAATACATTGCAGGAATTTCGGCAATGGCCGCTGGGAGAAAGATCGAGAAAGACACGAGGAAGAAAGAGGCTCGTGGAGATTCTTGAGGGAAAGGACTCTCCTGGCTCCTACGGCTAAAGGGATCGTTAGAGATGAAAGGAACCCACGACGATCAAAAATAATAAAACAAAAGTTTTGGACAGTGATGCTCAACCGTGACGAGAAATTTTGCTCGGTTTTTGGCACCTCAATTATTTATATAATTTTTTTTTTCCACACCTTCACTCAAAATCGGTAATTTTGCTTTTATTATACATTTTGGTTCGTTATCCCCTTGATGAATTAATCGAAAAACATTTTTTTTTAAATTGTAAGTTATAGCTAAATAAATTATTATACTTATCCTTTGCTATAGCTTATAAATTATTATAAATATCCTTTGGAATTATTGATGCAGCCATAAGTTTGAAATTTTTGTTCACTTCAATCACTATTTTTGCAACATATTAGAAAAAATAATAATAATAATAATTATTATTATTTATTATATATATTATAATATTTATTATTATATATTTATTATAATTTTTTTCTTTTTTGATACTTTTTTGGTTTTTAAAGAGCTCTCAATATTTCTCAATAGCATAAAAATGAATCGACTAGAATGGCAGTATCGAAATTACCATTATATGAATTATGCAAATATTTTTTTTAATATACTTGGAAGATAAATATTTGAAAAATACTAATAATAAAATCATCACCAAAGAATCACCTAAAAATTAGGACAAATAATTTGGAAAATAAATTCAATATAATTTAGGGAAATAATTTTCAAAAATGGAAAATGTATAAAATAAAATCATTGCCAAATTTTATTTCTCATTAATAATAAAGAATTAAACGAATTTATGGATCATCAAAAAATATATTAACAAATATGATATTTATTGTAATTTACTGTGAGAAATCCAAAATAAAAAATGGAGAATATATTGGAAAAAAATTGGAAACTAATTTCTCGATTCTTAGGTGCATTAACACGGTTGCCAACCACAACAGAGTATGAAGTGAAGTGATGTGAGTTCTTGTGTGCTATTCATTGTAAATATCAATAAAGGCATTGGCTAAGACAAACAAAAGGCAAAGACTATGAAGTAAGAGCCACTGTGAGTTCGGTTCTTCTAAAAATACAAGAATTTTCTTTCTCACTCGGTATATCCTCGCCAGGATATGGGAAAGACAGTGAGAATGAAAGGCAGATCGAGTGAACTGAGAACTGGTCGAGAGTTCTTGACACGTAGACTCAACACGAGTGGACAACCCTTTTCCACCACTCATGGAGCTAGTAACTAAGAAAAAGCGGCAAGCTTCGTGGGTCTACGAAACGGCGGGCAAAATACCGCGCGCGGGAACTCGCTGGACCAACCAACGAGCTCCACCGATATTACCGCACCATCTCCCACTTCGAACGCCTAAGGATTATGTAGAAACGGCTTCTTTTATTTTTAGCCTTGTAATTATTCTATACACCCATACAAATCGTTCTCGTGGGTTAACTTAAATCAAATATGTTATCTATTACAAATAAATGAAATTATATTAGAGCCAAATAAATTTTATTAAAAATTGATACGATTTATTTGTATATAATAAATGCGATTTGATCGAAATAAAATGCTACTAAGCCAGCCATTAATTTTTAACATTTTTAAAATGTTAATTAACTGTAAAACATTAACATTCTTTAAATAGGATTTTATTTTCATCAAATAGAATTTATTTCTTTCAAATAAATCGTATTGATTACAAGTAAGTTTTATTTGATTGAAATAAAATTTTATTCACTTGAAATAAGTCCCGTGTTTAATTCAAATAAATCTACCAAACCGATTTCTCTGGATGTTAATCATTGGCATACACGATGTAATGGACAATATTCGAATACACTGTCATTTAAAAGAAAAAAAAAAAAATTATTTGCGTTTTTATATATGAATAACCGGCATTTTCCCGAGTGGAAATTTACTCTGGCTGGAATGTAATTAAGGGCCTGATTCGAATCTAATAGCGGCCTGATCAGATCCTGATAGGGGCCTGGTCAGATACTGATTGGGGTCTGGTCAGGTTCTGTTAGGGGCCTGGTTAGATCCTGATAGGGGCCTGGTCAGATACTGTTAGGGGCCTGGTTAGATCTCATAGGGGCCTGGTGAGATACTGATTGGGGTCTGGTCAGATCCTGTTAGGGGCCTGGTTAGATCCTGATAGGGGCCTGACCAGATACTGATTGGGGTCTGGTCAAATCCTGTTAGACCCTGATAGGGGCCTGATCAGATTCTGATAGGAATCAGATCCGGCCCGGACTATACCCTGATTATTATCGGACTTATTCCACCATTCAAACGAACGAAAAAATAGAAAAAAAAAACAATGTTTTTTTTAGCTTCCGTGTAACCGTTTTTTAGCTTTTGAATGGAATTTTAACTTATTCTCATTAATCACTGAAAAAAAAACATACAATTATAGGTTTTTGAAAGCATTGATAAAAATAAAAACAGCACATCTGGTTATTTTGGATGTTATTAATTAGTATAATTAATCAGTTAACATGACTTAAATGAATATTTTGAAAAGAAAATTGTTTTTTATTGGTTGTGAAAGTCAACGAAGTAGTTGATTTTTTTTTTCGGAATCCACAAACGGATTTGTTTGTCAAAAAGGGTTTAGCTCCACTTTGTAGTGCCGTTTGACATACCCAAGTAAGCCATTAGACGAAAACTCAAGGAATAAAGTCACAAAGGAGTAGCCTACACATTCAGAAACGGGAAAATTATTTTTCGGCAAAACTACACATACACAAACCTGCGAATTCCTTGCAAACAAACAGCACGCACCTTGTTACGATCTCACACCCTTTCACGTCACCTTAGAGACCTCCGCCTCTCGCTTTCACGGCGGCAAACTTATTTGCTCTATTGCTCTCAAAGTACCCACGCCCTTGCTTTGTCCATGTTTACTGGCCGGAAATATACGACGAAATTTTTCCGGAAAAGTCTCACCCTCGTAAATTCTTCAAATTCCAAGCAACAAAAACTTCACATTCAACAGACATAGCAAAAAAAAATCCACCACTATCGTGAACTTTTTTTTTTAATTGACAATAAAAAATGTTAATAAAAATAACGAAAAATGAATTAAATATATTTTACAACAGGAGATTAATTAATTTTATTGCTGGTCCTTCAATTTATGCGAATTTAAATAATTGGAGGAAAGCCGGTTCACATAATTTGCTTTAAATAAATTATATAATATACGACAAAAATTTCTTATTTTCAAGGCGCTAGAAGTATCGATAAAAAGGACCGTAAAAAAAGACATTGTTGCGACAAGCCTGATTAGGATTTAAAAAATTTTAATCCGTTCTAAACCATTTCCTGCTAAAGAAATTCTAAGTAATCATACATATTAAGCCAATAAAAATAAATACAATTTACAATAAAGAATTAATTCAATCCCTAATATTTTTCAAGCCTTATTTAATTAAAATAGCAAAAAATATTTATACAAATATTTGTTTCGCCAATGTCTAAAAAATGGTACACTGGGCATATCAAAGGGTTAACGAAAACAGCAAAAAATTCTAATCACACAATTAACTTCGCCATTAAAAAAAAAAAAAAAAAAAAATCCTCAACTTCCTCGAAAAATGTCTTCAACGAAAAATCGGAAGTATCAATAAAAAGAGCCCAAAGAAAAAAAAAACATTGTTGCGACAAGCCTGATTAGGATAAAAATTTTTTAATCCGATCTAGAGCATTTCCTGCTAAAAAAATACTAAGTAATCATACATATTAAGCCAATAAAAATAAATACAATTTATAATAAAGAATTAATTCAATTCCTACTATTTTTCAAGCCTTATTTAATTAACATAGCCAAAAATATTTATACAAATATCTGTTTCGCCAATGTCTAAAAAATGGTACACTGGGCATATCAAAGGGTTAACGAAAACAGCAAAAAATTCTAATCACACAATTAAATTCGCCATTAAAAAAAAAAAAATCCTCACGATCCTCGAAAAATATTTTCAACGAAAAATCCGAAGTATCAATAAAAAGAGCCCAAAAAAAATCATTGTTGCGACAAGCCTGATTAGGATAAAAAATTTTTAATCCGATCTAGAGCATTTCCTGCTAAAAAAATACTAAGTAATCATACATATTAAGCCAATAAAAATAAATACAATTTATAATAAAGAATTAATTCAATTCCTACTATTTTTCAAGCCTTATTTAATTAACGTAGCCAAAAATATTTATACAAATATCTGTTTCGCCAATGTCTAAAAAATGCTACACTGGGCATATGAAAGGGTTAACGAAAACAGCAAAAATTTCTAATCACACTATTGAGTTCGCGATTTAAAAAAAAAAAAAAAAAAAAAAAAAAAAAAAAAAAAAAAAAAAAAAAAAAAAATCCTCGAAAAATGTTTTTAACGAAAATTCGGAAGTATCAATAAAAAGAGCCCAGAAAAAAATCATTGTTGCGACAAGCCTGATTAGGATAAAAAATTTTTTATCCGATCTAGAGCATTTCCTGCTAAAAAAATACTAAGTAATCATACATATTAAGCCAATAAAAATAAATACAATTTATAATAAAGAATTAATTCAATTCCTACTATTTTTCAAGCCTTATTTAATTAACATAGCCAAAAATATTTATACAAATATCTGTTTCGCCAATGTCTAAAAAATGGACTTATTATATAATAAACTGGGTATATCAAAGGGTTAACGAAAACAGCAAAAAATTCTAATCACACTATTGAATTCGCCATTAAATAAAAAAAAAAAAAATAAAAAATCCTCAATTTCCTCGAAAAATGTCTTCAACGAAAAATCGGAAGTATCAATAAAAAGAGCCCAAAGAAAAAAAAACATTGTTGCGACAAGCCTAACAGGGATAAGCAGCTTCGTCATTCAATCTGGACCATTTCCCGCCACGGAGATTACAAGACTGTCCTGCATATAAAAACCCCATGGAAACTCAACAGTCTATTGAGCCGTTCAAGGAGACACAAGCGAGCAAAAAAAAAAAAGAAAAAAAACCAAGCACAGAATCTATAACAAAGTGAGAAAGAAGTTGAAATAGACTGCGCGCGTATCTCATGAAAACTCGTGTAGAGCGGAGTGAGAGAGAGAGAGAACGAAGCGATGGAATTCGATGAATGAACTCGGAACTCTTGAATGAACGGGAGACGAGTCTTACCGCCACGATGAAAGTCTCTTCGGTTTGTTGGAGCAGTGCGGGTGAAACTTGGAGATGCCACGGAGTGGGAAACGTTACGGTACCACCACAGCTAACCAATACAGGGCGTTCCAAAATGCCACTATCTCGCTCTCTCTCTCATCTCTTCTCCATTTCTGTCCCTATTTATCTTTTCTTCTCACTCACACTCGCACAGACCCTTAGCTATACTATTTATCCCAGTAGGTATTTAAACTTTAAACCTCTCGGGTAAAATGTCTAGGCTCTTGTATCTTTGGGTCTTGGTACTCCAACGACTTGGAATGAAGGTAGTATATGGGCAATTCCATACCAAGTGGGACATTAATTTGCCAATTTTTCTGTAGTTTGTAAGCATGATAATGGAAATTCTGGAAATTTTTTTAGAAAAGTCGGAATACTCTGTCTCAACGAAAAAAAAAAAAATTATTAGATTATTTTGTTAAAAAATATTATTACATTATTTTGTTGAAAATTATTACATTATTTTGTCAAAAAAAGGCAGATTTTTCTTTTTGAGCGTGTATGGAAAAATTTATTAAAAAGTATATCAAAAACCTAAATTTTATACAGGAATAAATTTTTGGTACGTTCGGTAATTTTAAATATACAGCGAATTGAAAAAAGTTGAATACCAAAAAATCGGTATTTAATTTTGGGTAAACCATGGGTGCTAAAATTCTGAAATAATTTGTGGATGTTCGTGATACTCTAAACAACTTTTGAAAAAATTATGAACACTTTTTGCGGCCGTGATAAAATTTGGTGGCCCACTTGATATGGAATGACCCATATATATATGTATGTGTGTGTGTAGGGAAAACGCGGGTGTTAGATGTGCTTGTTAAAATTCACATAGGACATTGTATGTTTTATTGTGAGGGCGTATTATGGTGTTGTACAGGTACTTTCATTTATAGTATATAGTATATAATACGACGCGCGCACGAGAGTACAATAATAAATATAAAGGCGTTTACGCGCCACCTACCACGTGGGAACTCGTGAGTACCTTTAAGTACACGCGCTACTACTGATTTCCTTCCTTTTCGCAGCTTCCCAGAAATTTTTCTTCCTATTTTGTTCCTATCTTGGGAATACGATTCCGGAATTTTGAGGATGAAGCGTGAAGCTTTGTGACATGTCGTTAGTGTGGGAATATAGATATTGGGGTTGAGAATAAGCGAGACAAGTAAATTATTGGAAAATGGGGTGAATCGGTGGTTGAGAAATATTAAGGGGTTTGAAGTAATGTTGGGTTAATAGAAAGAATTTGTGAGATGCTTTTAAATCACTGCTATTTATTAATGGTTCTGATTTTTTATTGCAAAATAGAAAATGGGAGTAACACTCACACACACATTGTCTTGGACAATATTACTAATAATGTGTAAGTTCTGAAAATCCATTGGACCATCACAAACAATCAAAGTTCCTTACGAACATTTACAAACACTCACAAAGCCTCAAAAACGCTCACAGATGCTCACAAACACTCACAAACATTCACAAACATTCACAAATACTCACCAATACTCACAAATACTCACAAATACTCACAAATACTCACAAATACTCACAAACACTCACAAATACTCACAAACACTCACAAACACTCACAAAGCCTCAAAAATCCTCACAAAGCCTCAAAAATCCTCACAGATGCTCACAAACACTCACAAACATTAAAAAATACTCACAAATACTCACAAATGCTCACAAATACTCACAAATACTCACAAATACTCACAAATACTCACAAACACTCACAAATACTCACAAATGCTCACAAATACTCACAAATACTCACAAATACTCACAAACACTCACAAACGCTCACAAATACTCACAAATACTCACAAATACTCACAAATACTCACAAATACTCACAAATACTCACAAATACTCACAAATACTCACAAATACTCACAAATGCTCGCAAATGCTCGCAAATGCTCACAAATGCTCACAAACGCTCACAAACGCCTACAAACGCTCACAAAGACTCACTAATGCTCACAAATACTCACAAATACTCACAAATGCTCACAACCACTCACAGACTCACCAACGCTCACAAACACTCACAAACACTCATAAACATTCACAAATACTCACAAATGCTCACAAATACTCACAAATACTCACAAACACTCACAAACACTCACAAACACTCCAAGGAAAGTGTCCTCCGTTTCTTGTTCCTTTTCCCACTAGAAAAATGCTTCGCCAGCAAAGGATTAATCTTGAAAATTATTTGCATCGTGGAATTCGTGTTGTGAAAGAAAAGTAATATAAGAAAAAATGTATATGAAATAAAAATTGGGTTTTCCATCATAAGTCATTATGAAGTTGTACGTCGACCAGAAAAGTCCTTCTACCTTTCTTTTTAGTAAGAAAAAATGTTTAGTGTTGATCCTACTACAATTTTACTGAATCAAATACATTGTAACTGAACTTCTCAAATTCGTTATAAATTATGTAAATTTTTTTTTGTTATTTCTAACTGTAAAAGAAATTTAAATTCGAGTACCACGTGAATTCTGGGGAATCCTTCAAAAACTGTGAGAAAGTCAGGAGAGAAAGGAAAGTGCAGTAAATTATCGCAAAATGGGGTAAAAGGGTCCAAAAAAAAAAAAAGGTCGAGCCAGTCACTTTTTGGGTAGTCATTATTTTTAAATAAACGTTTCAACCTTTTTTTAGAAGAAAATGTAATATTCTACCGAGTTAGGGAAGAAAAAAGGGCTAAAGAAGGGTTCTCCTGTTTTTCCCCCGGTCCAGAGCTCACGAGATATTTTTGGGGTTTAGGGACACTCTTTCGGATTGTCCTACGTTCGTCACAGAGTGTCTATCCGGTCGTTAGGTCTTGCCAGTTCTCAGGACTATCCGTTACATTCGGGACGAGTCTAGAAACGTCAAAGGAGCGAAAGAACTCGCATAGTATAATCAGAGAAGCGAGAACAGTGCCAAAGGTTCTCCCTTCATATTTATTTTTCGTCCCAACGAAGATCCACTTTGTGCTACGATAAATCGCTCCAAAAAACGATGGAAAAAAAGTAAAACATATATATAGTTCAACCCCTTAATTGACCCGTCGAGTGAGATTTAATGACACCTGTCATTGCACTAAATCAATCTAATATTAATGTCAAGACATTAAATGAATCTAATCTTTCCCATTGCTTTCAAGCCTGCAATATAATGACACTGAGTTAGAGACTTAGTTTGTATAAAAATGGCAAGAAATTATTAATAAATAAAATTAAATACATTGTTTCACAAATTCAATAGAGAATTTTTTTTTTTAAATTAGTGGCAATAATAATAAGGCCAAGAAATTATTAGTTAACATTTTTTAATGTTTCACAAATTCAACGGAAATTTTTTTATTTAGTTAAAAAATTGTTTTGCTAATTTAATAGACACTTTGTTTTTTTTATTCTTAAATAAATCCTCTAATTTTGGCAAACACATACGATCAAACAAAATTTTGATCATTAAAATACCAAAAATTTTCCTCACAAATATATATCTTTTTTGTTTAGTTGCAAAAGTTACGAAAAAAAAAATAATCTTCTTAATTGATTCGTTGGATGTCGAAATTGAGCTGTCATCAAATCAATTTAGTGTTTTCCATTTTTTTTTCCAACCTGCCACAATTTTTGCCATCATTAATTTCCACTCCAATTTTACCTTTGTTCTTCTAATGATTGGTCTCGCCTTTTCGCACATCAACTATTAACTATTTAACGTCAATGGATACGGCAAAGATACTTTATATCCCAACGACCGGTTGTCATGATGGAAAAATGGCTTTTAAGGTACCGAAGGCGATAAAAGGGGCAGTGCTGGACGAGAAAATGCGCAAAAAGGGCCTCAACCATTTAATCGATGTGGAGGCGTTCGAAGACCACCCGAAAAAAGATGCGGAGTCTCAGAAAAGTCGAAGAAAGGAAATTGTGTCCTACTGGGGCCATTTTTCCCCACTTGATGGTTTTACCGCATACGACAAACCAAAATCGTAGACCTCCTCGGTACTTTTCTGTATATTGACTCCTAAACGACCGGACGTTCGTCCCAGTTTTGGCAGAATTAACCACAAAATTGAAATGTTTCCAAAAATCCGTAGGAGGTGCCATTATGGAAATTTTATGTTTCTTTGATTTATTGTCCATTGGTCAAACAGACAAAAAATCACTTTGTGGCTAAAAATCGTTATAGAAAGTTTATAAACAGGTACACCTTTTTTTTTGTGGATGCCTAAAAATGGTAACATTTGTCTCGAAAATAAATGGACATTCAATTTATTTGTAATTGAAATAAAAAAACAGCCACATTTTGTATGAAACCGAATTAAATAATTAATTTTTAAATAAATAACACATAATTATTACACATGTTAAATGTACCAAATTATGGCAACTAAGAATTATGCCATTCTGTGAAAAATATCCTGCAGATTTTAAGACAGTTAAGTACTAAATCTAAAAATTCTTTCATTTCACGAGTAAATATTTAAAAAATGGTAAAATTGTCACAAAAATTGATAGAATACCATTCTTCTTTTTAATGGCCATTTTATAACCATTTAATCGATGTGGAGACGTTTGAGGGTCAGCAATAAAAAATCCTCTGGAGATTTTAAGCCAGTTAATTACCCAATCGAAAAATTCTTTGACTTCACGAGTAACGGCCTAAAAAATGGTAAAATTGTCATAAAAATTGATGGAATACCATTTTTTTAAATTTTTTTAAATGAACTTTTTCCATTTATCTAATCGTTATCTAAACAGTTAAGTATCAAATAAAAAAAATCTTTAACTTCACGAGTAAATGCCAAAAAAAAAAATGGTAAAATTGTCACAAAAATGTATAAAACACAATTATTTAAAATGGCCCTTTTCCATTTATCTAATCGATGTGTAGAGAGTTAACTATCAAATCTCAAAATTCTTTAACTCCACAAATAAATTCCAAAAAATGGTAAAATTGTCACAAAAATTGATGGAATACCATTCTTTTTAATGGTCATTTTATAACCATTTAATCAATGTGGAGAAATTTGGGGATTAGCAGTAAAAAATCCTCTGGAGATCTTAAGCCAGTTAATTACCAAATCGAAAAATTCTTTGACTTCACGAGTAAAGGCCTTAAAAATGGTAAATTTGTCATAAAAATTGATGGAATACCATTTTTTTTAATGAATCTTTTCCATTTATCTAATCGATATGCAAACAGTTAAGTATCAAATAAAAAAATTCTTTAACTTCACGAGTAACTGCCAAAAAAAAAATGGTAAAATTGTCACAAAAATGTATAAAACACAATTATTTAAAATGGCCCTTTTCCATTTATCTAATCGATGTGTAGACAGTCAAATCTCAAAATTCTTTAACTCCACAACTAAATTCCAAAAAATGGTAAAAATGGTAAAAATGTCACAAAAATTTATAAGATGCCATTTTTTTAAAATATACCTTTTCCATTTACCTAATCGACATGGCAACATTTAGAAATCACCGGAATAAGATGCAGAGTCTAAGAAAAATTGAAGAAAGAGATTTTTCGACTCCTGGTGCCATTTTTCCCATTTAATGATCGTATCGGACAAAGACATCAACGACAGTGCGTTTTTGTATGTTTGTCTACTGAACGACCGGACGTTCCTTGTGTAGCTTGGCAGAATAAACCACAAAATTGAAATGTTTCCATAGGTCATGGGTGGTTCCAGCCATTATGGAGACATTTTGTCGCGAAAACTGTCGCGAGAATTATTGTTCGCAGGTCGAACAGACACAACAGAGTCACTTTGCGGCTAGAGTGAACAAACTGTGCTGCTGTAAATTCAACCTGAAAGCCAATGTACTAGCATTGACTAAATAATCGTGTATACACGATGCACACTACGCCCTATACCAAAAGGGTTTGACCCGTAGCCTCACATCCGGTTGACGACAACGACGACCAAGACACGAGGTCAGACTTCCTTGACGGCACGAGGGTATTATCCTCGTTCCGTATAATTTCATTAGTATATAAGGGAAACGAACCGATAGCCCTTTTTTCTTTTTTTGTTCGCCTACACCACAACCGAAAAATAGATCGGTTGCGGATGAAATCGACATGACAGAGCGTGAAATTTTGTTTCATTCTGAGTTTCATTGAAAAGTTCGATGAAAAGAAGGAATTTTACATCGCTCGTGTCGTCTGATCGACGAGATGATGGAAATTTGACGTTTATGAACTGGAATGAGACGTTTTTGGGAAATACGGTTTTAGGGTGAAATTTTTGGGCATTTTGTTTTTCATATTAGCGAAAAAAAAATCGTGAAAGGAAGGGAGATTATTAAGTCTGTCATATGTGTCTATTAAGCTGACCACTTTTTGGGTATACTTTTATATTCGAATACGAATATATATATATATATATATATATATATATATATATATATAATAATTAATAATTATTATATTAATTTTAAAAAACGAATGTAATAATTTAATAATTCCGAATACATATTAATGTAAAGATATTTTATATTTACTAAATACTAAATTCTACATATTAAATTTGAAGGAAATTTAAATTTACTAAATACTAAATTCTACATATTAAATTTGAAGAAAATTTGAATTTACTAAATACTAAATTCTACATATTAAATTTGAAGGAAATTTGAATTTACTAAATACTAAATTCTACATATTAAATTTGAAGGAAATTCAAATTTACTAAATACTAAATTCTACATATTAAATTTGAAGAAAATTTAAATTTATTAAATACTAAATTCTAAATATTAAATTTGAAGAAAATTAAAATTTACTAAATACTAAATTCTAACTATTAAATTTGAAGAAAATTGAAATTTACCAAATACTAAATTCTAAATATTAAATTTGAAAAAAATTAAAATTTACTAAATACTAAATTCTAAATATTAAATTTGAAGACAATTTGAATTGACTGAATACTAAATTTTAAATATTAAATTTGAAGAAAATTGAAATTTACTAAATACTAAATTCTAAATATTAAATTTGAAGAAAATTTAAATTTACTAACTACTAAATTCTAAATACTAAATTTGAAATTTTTTAAAATTTTCTAAATACTAAATTTAAATGTACGAAATACTATATTCTAAATACTAAATTTAAGGAATTTTTTATTTAGTGTTAAAATTTTTGATAATTTAAGAAATTGTTAACATCGACGAAATTTTTCCATTGATGTCAAAGACTTCTACTTAATTATCGTACACCGATACTTTAAATATAACATATTTATATATATATGAAAATTAATATACGTTATATGCATTCGAGCTTCCAATACCGGTCGAGGAATTTTCACATGTAATACCACAAGAGCTTTGAAATTATCGGATATTTCCTGACAGGTTCGTTGCAAACAAATGAACGAGTCAAGTTTTCCAGGTTAAAAAATCACGAGCGCGTAGCGCGAGTGATTTTTCTGGAAAACTTTACGAGTTTATTTGTTTGCAGGGAACCTGGAGGGAAATATCAGATTAATTTCGAAGCTCGAGTGGTATTCGGGGGATTATTTTTTCTATTCAAATTGCGACAAATGGAATTGCACCATGAGACAAAAATTATCATTCCGACAAGGAAATTTCATAATCAGAACAAAAACCTTTTAATTCATGTTTAAAGTATTGCAGTTAAATACACAATTGTTATAGACATTTGTATATTGATTCCAGACTGAGGTTTTCGATTTAATCGTATTAACAGGGACATTTCCCTTTACTTTTTCATCAATAGTTTGCAAGGATTCAACTCCAAACCTACTCACCTCAAATAAAAATCCTTTGACTGCCACAATAAAATTCAATCTGTCAGTTTGACAGATGGTTGACGCGGCTAAATGATTTTTTGTTTTATATATATAACCAACACGCAAAATTATCAAAAAATTATCAGTATAATACCGTGTAGCTTGCCCCACGTGACGTCGAATGGTGCAATTCCATTGGTCGAAATTTGGATGGGAAAAATAATCATAAAAATTTTTTTAGGACCCAAGAGAACAACGACGATAGTTTCACCCCCTTTACAATGAGAGAGAGATCATTGGCACAATGCCGATAATTATCACAAAGGGAATAATGCGAGACACGCAGAAAAAGGGCCAAAGGGGCGCGAAGACATTCCAAAAAAATATTGAATATATTTTCTGGAATGTCCCCAGAGTAAATCTGAAGATTCTGAAGACTACGTAAACCTCACAGAGACCTGCAGAGAAAACACCCCCCGAGGAGTGGCAATACTGCTGCGCTTTACTCCTTAAGGGTTCAAACCCTCGCAAACCGCAATGAAAATTCAAAAGTCCTTCTGCGACATCCCAATTATATTATATTTGAAAAATGCCAGAGGAAAAACTGTTTAACCACAATTTTATCTCGTATTTGCAATATTAATATCCATTTTCTATTATTTAAAAAAAAATTTATTAATGATTTAATTTATTGCATAAAATTATTATTCAATAGTGTAATTACTAACATATAAATAATTATGAGTAATTATTGCAGGGAAATAAAATGACAATTTTTTCTAAAATTATAAAAATAATTAGAGCTAATTAATTTTTGCTAATTTTGTTATTTACGATTTTTAAATTCAAACGTCATGATTTAGAATTTCGTAAATGAAATTTTGTAACAGAAACGATTCGTTGATAGTGCACGTTTTACTCACTGCCATCGTTATCATATATATATAGTACTACTATGTATACAAACGGATATTTATGAAGGGCTTCGACGCCGTAAGTAGGTCACAAGATCGTGCGTGCGTGACGTAAAGTATTCAACAAAATGATGTGGTTACTTGTGTTCACTGGACAAAAAAGCCTTCTGCGTCCTATTAATAAATTTGCAGATGTGTGCCACAAGCCTTTCCACAATTATTGAATTAAGTCGCATCCGCATATGTCAACAATTTTAGCCATATTTATATTACTAGCAATTTTTAACATTTTTACGATTTTTTTTTTTTTGCGACCAATTTTTTTGCAATTATTATTTTTCAACATTTTTATGCAAATATGCTGCACAAATTGCTTGTGAATTCTGTTGGTTTTGTTGTCATTTTTTTTTTGGGAGCTTCTGTTACCACAAATATGTTGACCATTCGTTAAAAGATGTAACGGTCGATGTTACATATTTACTACATTAGAAGATTAACTATTTTTTTTATAGATATAAAATTTATAATCCGTCAATTCCGGAACTTCTTAAATAGAGCAACTTTATTTGCTTTGGGCGGAATTTGATTTTTATGAAAAAAAAAAGTTATTCAAGGAAAATACAATAATTATATCAAATTATTAAATAATATAACATAACATAATATAATATAATATAATATAATATAATATAATATAATATAATATAATATAATATAATATAATATAATATAATATAATATAATATAATATAATATAATATAATATAATATAATATAATATAATATAATATAATATAATATAATATAATATAATATAATATAATATAATATAATATAATATAATATAATATAATATAATATAATATAATATAATATAATATAATATAATATAATATAATATAATATAATATAATATAATATAATATAATATAATATAATATAATATAATAATCTACACAATATTATAATAATAACTTAATTATTAGAATAATACGCTTTTTGGAAATTCCAAGCTATTTCAGTGAATGTAACAAAAACCGCTTTACATTTTTCAGAGAATACTTTTAAGATCACAAAATATATTTCGGCAATTACACAACGGAGAACAAAACGTCAGGTACCAATATAACGGCAATATGGGCCTTTCGAGCAGAAAATTCGTGCGGCAAGAGCGTTAAAATTTCAAGCCGCAAAAGGGCTTCCAACAACGCAACCAGAGAAACTGTGGCAGTCTCTCGTGTACAGCGGTAATAACCGACGCGGATGACGCTGTAAATCGAGCGAAACCATAGCGCGCTGGCAATATACTCGCTCGCGGCGTTCATTGCGGATTATCGGCTCTAAATTTGTTGGCCTCACCCGAGGGCAAATCCCAACGCCACCGCAACGGCCAACAGCGGGAGCGAAAAATATTTGGCTCGTCAATCTTTTTACGACTATGGCTGAAAAAGACGCGACGCGATGTACCGCCTCGTAAAACTTTACCAAAGCCACTAAGCTTCTATATACAACCCACGAAAAGCAACAACGAATGAAGCTGAGTTGTCGAGAAGCACTATCGTCTTGTATAAAAATGTTATGCACGTCCTAAACTGAATATCGTTCAGTCATGAAGCACTCAAAGCTCAAATTCTTCAACGCATTTGACGTTTACTGCAAATAACTTTATGTTTCCTGTGTGGCAAGTGTCAGCAATAATTTTTGCTTTTTTTTGGAATCTTATGCATCGTTTAATTTTACAAATTGCCAATACTAAATTTAACACATTAAAGAGCTGGCAATTGGGACATAAAATCATTTATGGAATTCCTTTTGCTGATTAAGGGGAATGTTTTTTTTATATCAGACAAACTTTAAGGTTTAGGGTAAACTTAAAATTTAGGTAAAAACGTGGTGAAAATTTTCGTATTTAAATAACCTGTTTTGGTAGTTTGACAATTTTTTTGTCATTTACGATTTTTTATTTTGTTTCATTTAAGGAATAATAAAATAATTTTCTAAGTTCTGGAAATATTTTTTTTTAATTTAGGAATGACAAATAAGTTTGTAGGTTTTGTTCGATTTCCAAAAAATTGTTTGTAAATTGGTTATACAAAATATTCAACAAATTAATTTTGTATTCTTTACTTTAGAAATAGAAAGCAAAACAAAAATTGTTTATATCTGTTAATACCATTTACGATTGTCATTTACGATTTTTTATTTTGTTGTTTTTTAAGGAATAATAAAATAATTTTCCAAATTGTGGAAATATTTTTTTAAATTTAGGAATGACAAATAAGTTTGTAGGTTTTGTTCAATTTCCAAAAAAATAGTTTGTAAAATGATCATACAAAATATTCAACAAATTAATTTTGTATTCTTTTTTGTAGAAATAGAAAACAAAAAAATTGTTTATATCTGTTAATAAATAAAATAAATAAAAAATTTGCTAGTAATTAGAAATTGTATATTACAGAACTCAAATCTGATAAATCCAATTCATACAAATTTATAATCATAAATCAAGATTTCATAAATCAGCAATTAAAAAAAAATTAAAAAACATGTCAGTGCTCTATAAAATAGTTCTATAACTAGAATCTACGATCTGATTGGATCTTTCGTATTGGTACTACACTTAGCCCCCCAGTGGCAGAAATAGGAACTATCAACGCTAACCACAAAGTCCATCGTTCAATATAAATAATTTAAAAGCATTTTTTAGTAAAAACTTATAATTATTACATTGTACAATAAATTAAAAAAATTATATTATATTTAAAAAATTATAATCACAACATTACAAAATTCAAAAAAATTCTCTAAAAATAAAAAAATGATATATTGCAGAGCATAAATAGAAATTCGTCCAAATTGTAAATCAATAAAAGTTACTTTTTTCTTCTATTCCCCTGATCAAGATTTCATAAGTCAGCAATTGTAAAAAATTAAAAACCATATCAGAGGACTGTAAAATAGTTCTTTAAATAGTCTGTGAATAATGTGGAAATTTTATTGCCAGTCAACAATAAAAAACAAAATATATCAGTGGTCCCTAAGATAGTTTTATAACTCGTCTGTGAATCGCGTGGAAATTTTACTTTCATGAATGAAGGCGTTGTATATGAGAATTTCTAAAAGTGGCGAATCCAAGGCGTGTAAAATTTCCGAGTAGCGCATTTGGATCATTGGTATGGTGAAATCGAACGTGAAAATACGGAGAAATCGTGGAAAGTATCGAGACGAATTATAATCGTCGGGAGTCTTTATGCTGGACGTACGCACGCGTTATCCTGCGTGTTCGACAAAAGACTTCCGCAAGACTAAAAGAACTGTATTCTCGGGCGGCACTTCTACCGTCGTTCTCTGCTCTGGGATTTTCTCAGTTTATTCTCCATAAGAGAGGGTGCTACTCTCTCGGACGAAACCGTTGTCCCTTTAAATCCCGACCGCAACGTGAATTTGTGGACCTGCACACGACTCGCGTTGTTCGTAGTTCGTAAATCCTTGAGCCGGAGGCTGTAATGCAGGTAAACGTCTCGACGTCGAAACGCCTACTACATAAATTGTGAATGAAATTTTATAAAAAAAAAGAAGAAGAAACGAAGGAAGGAAGATTTGTCGGTCGGTGTGACGATCGCAAGGTTGGCGCCCTGCTGCAATACACACATTTCTTTCAGAAGTGTTCAAGGGCATAATCTTCACAACCCTTTTCATCTAAACAAATTTATACGGACAAAAAAAAATTTACCGATCAACAATGAAATCTCAACATTTTTTAAAAATTTGTTCCCAGTACATAAATTGTGAATGAAATTTTATTTAAAAAAATCAAAACCCTTTTTAAATAAAAAAATTTCTACGAACAAAAATCGTTAATGTCACAAAGTGGCGAATTTAAGGAAAATTTGTGGTTATTCAATATAGAAAAGAATTATAATAAGTTGAAAAAAAAATTAAAATGTTAATTAAAAAAGAATTTTTTAAAGTTTATTCTAAATGTGATTAATTGACTTAAATGTGTGTGTTAAATCTTCTGGACCATTATTTTATGTCAAAATAAATGCGCCCTATCAATAAGAAACAAATCGGTTCAGCGGTTCCTGAGATATGACTTGATACGGACATCCGGAAAGACAGACAAAGGATTACGAATATTCACTTTTTTGTATTTATGAGCCGCTAAAAACGGCAAGGAGCCATTTAGAATAAACATAAATAAAATATAAAAATTATTCCATAAGAATCTGCCATCTGATTGAAACTTTTCTATTGTTTGCTACACTTGGCCCCCCAGTGGCAGAAATCGGAACTATTCCTACCAAAGCTAACCACGACGTAGATAATTCAATATAAAAAATTCCTCATCATATTTATAACCATTTAGTCGAAAGTTGAAAAAAAAATTAAAATGTTAATTAAAAAAGAATTTTTTAAAGTTTATTCTAAATGTGATTAATTGACTTAAATGCGTAGGTTAAATCTTCTGGGCCATTATTTTATGTCAAAATATATGCGCCCTATCAATAAGAACCAAATCGGTTCAGCGGTTCCTGAGATATGACTTGATACGGACATCCGGAAAGACAGACAAAGGTTTACGAATATTCACTTTTTTGTATTTATGAGCCGCTAAAAACGGCAAGGGGCCATTTAGAAGAAACATAAATAAAATATAAAAATTATTCCATAAGAATCTGCCATCTGATTGGGACTTTTCTATTGTTTACTACACTTGGCCCCCTAGTGGCAGAAAACGGACATCTAGAAAGACAAAGGATTGCGAATATTCACTTTTTTGTATTTATGAGCCGCTAAAAACGGCAAGGGGCCATTTAGAAAAAACATAAATGAAATATAAAAATTATTCCATAAAAATCTGCACATCTGATTGAGACTTTTCTATTGTTTACTACGTTTGGCCCCCCAGTGGCAGAAATCGGAACTATTCCTACCAGAGCTAACCACGACGTACAAAATTCAATATAAAAAATTCCTCATCATATTTATAACCATTTACAATTATTCTATTATCCACTACAATAATTGTACCCTAAATTTCGTGTCAAATAATTGCAACAACTACAAAAGTGAACAAAATTCAGAATAAACATACGTCAAACGTGGTCATAAAAAAAATTCCGAAAAAAACAGCCACATATCTTACATATCCTTGAACTTGATAGTAACAACATCAACTTCTTCTTCGCCCGTACTTCCTGCACTTCATCATCCGAATGACTGGACCGCAATAAAAACGCCCATACTTCATCTACCCGGTAGTTCACAGCTCATAAGAACCCGAAAGCTTTGGTCAACGCGCCGCCTTTAATAGCAGACAGAGAGTTTCGCTCACCAGGTACAAGTACAACGAGCTAATTGTGGAATAAAAGTATAAAAAGCTGGGATATACATAAGAGACCCTGGTTCTCATTGTATCTTCTCAGTACCTGCCCTCCACTTTGCCTCTTCGACTCCGAGTCGAAGACCACGATTTAGTGAACGACTGAGAAAGAACTCACCTTCTTCTCTCCTTTCTCGTCCACCCACTTGCAGGGAGGTCGTGACCAGTAAACTCTCGAGAAGAGGAGGCCAATGAAATACGAGAAAAAAAAGGAAGAAGAAGAGAGAGAAGGTCCCGAAGAGAGCTCATTTCGACCATCCAACCTCAGTCCGTTTTCCACACACTCCAAGACTTAAGCCTGTATAGTGGTAACCTGTTACCCCGAGCGTGTTTTGTAAACTCTATGGCGTGTCTCATGGGGAGGCTCATGGGAACCTCCACCGCGAGCCAAGCATTGTGTCCATCTATGCTTCTTCATCTTTCATTTCCTTTCATCCTGCTGGATCATTCGTTTGAACTCGGCACCGGAAAAGAGATGGAGACAATTTTTGTTGCCTTGGATTTCGGTTGATTTTCGTGCATTCCGCACAGGTCCAAATGTCGGCATGTATTCCTTTGCTCTTGGGAAGAACGTAGGCCTCCATTTTCGGTGCACGCTCTCATAGTCATGACAGGCTCGCCTTACACCATTCGTACCATTCGGCATTGCAGTGGAATGGAACCGGAGATTGCAATGCCGTAAAACGCGAACCCGCTTCTTTATTTCCTTGCTGGGTCGTTTTTGGGCTTCCGAGAAGATCTGAGGAAAAGTAGTGTTTAGGTGAAAAGCCGAGTGGCGAGGTCTGTCGCTTCGCGGAAGATCATCCTGAAGAGGCGCCAGTCAGCTGAGATCTTGAGGATCTACAGATTCATGGGGGTTTTTGATGCTACTACCGGAGACGATGGTTCCTGTGAGGAAATTTTTCTGTATGGATGTCTGTGGGTCAATGACGCGTTGGTGGGCCACGGATTTCAAAATACTCGATAAGTTCACGACGTTTTATGGTGGAAATTGTGGTGGGAGCGAAAATCGTACTCGGTGTATTACTGAGGATTCATGGACTCTATCTTTTTACGAGGGTGCAGACTGGTTTATAATGTGAACGGTATTTGGGGGGTCAAAGAGACTGAGGACATTGTGATCGATATCAATGGATTTTTATGGGAAAACTTGAGAGTTCTGATTCGCATGTAGAAATACTGGAATTCCGATGATGATTGAAATTACAGATCTTTTTTTTGCACGAAAACATTGATATTGTAGGGAGCTTTAGATCTGTTGATGTGAACAATTGAGACCCTAATTCTTAGTTGAGCATGATATGTCGGCATTTTTCTGAAAACCAGATTAAGCCTTGATAAATCAATACTATTGATTACTGATTGATATTCTTGCGAAAGAATTTTCTGTAGGAATGTCTGAATCAATTATATATTGGTAGGCCATGTATTTCAAACTACTTGATAAATTCTCGACGTTTATGTTGGAAGTTATGATGGGAGCAAAATTCGTACTCGGTGGATTACTAAGAATTTGTGGACTCGAGTCTTTTTACGAGGGTGTATACTGCTTTATAATATGAACAGTATTTGGGGGGCTAAAGAGACTGAAGACATTGTGATCGGTATCAATGGATTTTTATGGGAAAACTTGGGAGTTCTGATTCGCATGTGGAAATACTGGAATTCCGATGCTCCTTGAAATTACAGAATTTTTTTTTGTACGAAAACATTGTTATTGTGGGAAGCTTTAGGACTATTTATGAAGAATTTTAAGCCTATTAAATATTATAATTCATTGTAAAACAATAACTCAACTATGTTATTCATAATTATTGCAGGAATGTGAAAATCTTAGTTTTTGTATAATAATAAATCATAATTATCTCATACAAAAAAATTCAAAGTACATTTTTATCGAATGAATGTCCATCCCAGATTTTGACCCTAATTCCAAGTGTCCTAATTCACGATGTGTCTCTGAATTTTTCTCTAGACTAGATTAAGCACTGATGATTCAATATAATTGATTACTGATTGATTTTTTTGGCGGGAAAATAATTTGCAGGGATTTTGGGGGGCCAGAGAGACTCAGGATTTCTTTTTTTTTCGACGGGGCGTTTTGATTCGCATGTAATAATACAGGATTTCTGATGATGATTGAAATGTTGACGTGGCGAATTGTGGAGCTCTTGATGTGAGCAGTTGAGACCCTAATTGCCAGTTGACCATAATGTGCCTTGGAATCTTTTTGGAGATAAGATTGAGCAGTCAATGAGACGATGCGGGCTGTCGACTAAGTCGTTGTCGTCATGCAAGACTTTTTACCTTCACTTCCGCTGTGACTCAACAAAGTGACGCATATCACTAAATTTTGGGCAATCTTGTCACCATAAAATTATAAGGTAGGGTCTTAATTTTTTGCGCCTTAAAACCGAGTCGCCAATTTTAAGGTAATAGTGAGACACAATTTTTATAAGATATATATATGTATAATTTACGTTTTCCTTCCTGTTTGTGAGTTATTATCTCATGTTATTTACCCCCAAGAATATGCACATGTTTATAAAATTTAAAGATTTTAGTAACCATATAAAAATTAATAATAATATATCATCGACTTACTCATCATCGTCTTCGGTGCTGCCACTTCGTGACGTCCTGTCCGAAAAATCTGCGAATCAAAGCCAATTTTGTGGTCAGTGAATAAATTATAAAGAGGCGAATAACTATAAAAGGTTAACCACATATTATCCTCAAGCCCTTAAATTATAACTTTCAAATATCTTCATAATACCACAATAATTCAAAGCAAAATTGAGTTAGACATTAGATCATATATTCCCGGGTTTTTCTTTTCCCATATTATGGAATATAGTTCTTTGCGGTGCAGAGACCGCAAAATATAATGAGCCTAATTTTACAGAATGGGACGTTCTGAATTATTACGTCTAAACACGCGAGACGATATAAATTTTGCTTATAATGAATCGAAATTGCGTTGGTACAATAGAATATCTTTATATCTCGCGCCGATGGAAAAAGAAGTCATAGACTGAACGTATGGCGGACCAGCATCAACATCAACTGCTCGAATCCCAAGTTTTAAGCGTCCAGACTTGATCACAATGGATCGCCCCGCCGATCTGTCGAGCTGATTCTAACACGAAACGTCGCGAACACACATGTGTTGGCTCTTCTCTCTCGCATCTCTTCACTCGCATCTCTTGCCAGTCCACCCTTCCACTCTCTGAGAACACATGCCACACACGGAGCCCGCATAACGATCACGGTAGCTGGAACTCTGCGCCTGCAGTTGCCCGAGACCCGGGAGTATTCTCCCTTAATGATAATAATAATAATAATAATAATGTGGTTTAGGCTCGTTGAGGCAGATTAATAAAATTGCAGTTTCTAGAACTGTGGTAAAATAAATTAAAAGGGTTAAGTGACCGAAGAAAATGGACGGCGTTGAAAAAAAAGGCTGCAAAGCTCGGCGAATTTAATATTCACGTAAGACCAAAATTCGATATATTGAAGAAAAAAATTTAGGATGGATTTTCCGACCCGAAGTCAAATCTGTGAATTTTGAAATCAGAAACGGACAAAAGTCATTTTTTTTTTAATCATCGTAAAAAGGCTTGTAATCGGTACTTTCCGAGGTAGAACATGCGATTTGAGAACGATAATAAAGGCCAAAATTTGATATCTTGAAGAAAAATAGTACATTACGTCACAAGGGAGGGAAGTGCAAATTTTCACCGAGAGTGAAGTTTGATGCCCGAACGAAGCGAGGGCAGAAATTCACACGAGGTGAAAAGTCGCACCCCTCCCAACGTACTATACTTTTCTCCCGATTTCGCTAAAAAATAACCACATTTCATGTGTGCAACAAGGACGGAGAATAAACTCATTTTTAACAAATGACGACACGCATGCGTAGTGCGATGATTACCTCCCTCGGGAGGTAATGAAAGCGGACTGCGCATGCGTAGTACGATGATTACCTCCCTCGGGAGGTAATGAAAGCGGACAGCGCATGCGTAGTACAATGATTACATCCTTCGGGAGGTAATGAGAGCGGACTGCGCATGCGTAGTACGATAATTACCTCCCTCGGGAGGTAATGAAAGCGGACTGCGGACTGCGCATGCGTAGTACGATGATTACCTCCCTCGGGAGGTAATGAAAGCGGACTGCGCATGCGTAGTACAATGATTACATCCCTCGGGAGGTAATGAAAGCGGACTGCGCATGCGTAGTACGATGATTACCTCTCTCGGGATGTAATGAAAGCGGACAGCGCATGCGTAGCACGATGATTATCTCCCTCGGGAGGTAATGAAAGCGAACTGCGCATGCGTAGCACGATGATTACCTCCCGAGGGAGGTAATGAAAGCGGACTGCGCATGCGTACGTCATTCGTAACAAATGAGCGATTTCCCGCCCGCGTTGCGGACACAAAATGGGGTTATTTTAGCGAAGTCGGGAGAAAAAAATGTTCTTGCTCCCCGAACCGAAAGTACCGTCTTCCGGGCCGCATTTGAGGCCGGGAATAGCGACTTTTGTGGCCGGCTTTTGTGGCTCTCGCTCTCTCTTTTGTTTTCCCATCTCTGTTTTATTATGTTTTTATCTTTGGTGTCGTTTGCTCGCGCGTGCTTCGACTTTCATTTTATTACTTTTTTCTTATCTTTCTTCAGTTAATTTCTTTAGCTAACCTTTAGCTACCTTTAGCAACCATTTGCTGTACACAATGGCTAAAAAATTAGTTGCCTCAACCATATCGAATAGTAATCTCAACTATTTACGATTAGTTCTCGCGAGATTAGTGAGCTTAACCGATCCAATCGAATCATCGGTGTTACCATTCGAATCATTGGCACTACCATTTGAGTTGTAAGGGTATTAGAATAATGATTGGTTGTGTCAACTCATTTTTTGGTTATGGCAACTAATCATTTCTTTCAGTGTAGACAAATTTCTCAGTGTTTATAAATAGTTTAAACAAAATAATATTATCCCAAATCACACCCATACAATTAAATCCATTCATTCTGATCGAAAACCTATAGCGATTCCAACAATACCAGAAACGATCTCTCCAAACCACAAAAAAAAATTCAAAGAGCTGCCCACAAAAATACAATCAGATAAAAAAGAGTTCATCGACCCGAGTGAATGTAATAAGGACAAAGTACACAGACCCCACACGTGTGATAAAATTCGGTGCACCCATCGCCACATGAAAAGTACTATTTTCAAGCTGCATCTGTGACGGTTCCTGACTGGCTGTGCATGCAAGAGAGGATCGATATAGTAATTCTATCGCGTACGACAGTTGCTCGTGCGCCCCTTGACCGTCCCGTGATCGGTAGTACCCTCCACCCTCCCATTAAAGCTGATCCCCTTTCGTACTGCGTTTACACGAGTGAGCGAGGCGAACGAACGTACGTGCAACCGAGTGAGCCAAAGATTGAGGGTGCCAGAGACTACACCGTGTGCAAGAGCTCTTGCCAGTGATAATAAAGTGTGCGGGTACGCGAGCACGCGCGTGTATATATGAATCACGCGCATTACCCCAGACCAGCTGCGCTCTCGTATCTTCTCTATGTTTTCTCTGTCCCTCTTTCGTTCCCGTATCACCCACCCTTAAACCCCCTTCGTGAAAACGCTCCGAGTTCATCCACACCAAAGCGCGTGCCAATGTAAGCTCGTATAAGGCATTCCATGTCAGTTTGTCGACTGATAGAAAATATTTTCCTGGAAAAATGTCTCAAATTTGGTTTTTACAATTTTTAAAAAATCAGCACGTTTATTTTCTTTTTATTTTGATGAGGAAATATATATCTATTTTTTTTTAAAGTAACGTCTTAGAAATTTTAGTAAATAAATTCTATGTCAGTTTGTCGACTGATGGAAAATATTTTCCGGGAAAAATGTCTCAAATTTGGTTCTTATGATTTTGAAAAAAAATCAGCATGTTTATTTTATTTATTTTTTTTTTTTTTGATAAGTAAATATATATATCTATTTTTTTTAAGCTTCAGCATAATATGAAACCGTATTTCGATGTAAAATTGTGACATTTTTATTTTTATTTTTTTTTCTTAACGTAAGACACCTGATATTTTGAAAACCAAATTTGATTACAATATTATTCTTTTTTCATAGAATATTATTTAATGTTGTTTAATTGAAGAAAAAAAATGAAAATAATGGTCACATGGTCAATTGCTGGAATTATTAATTTTGTAATACGAAACCTGCAAAATCATGAAAAACCATTTTTCTACGGCAGCGATACCTGATATTTTGGCTAATTTAATTTTCCCAAATTTTGTAAGCAAAAATCTAATTTTGAATTTTATTTTTTTCCATGCGATTTCATTTTTCTGCAGAAAAAAAAATGTATTATGCCGGCATTGTATTTTTTTCTTTAAATTTGAGACATGGTAAACATTTTTGAAATCATGTTACCAGATTTTGAGACATTACATTTTTATTCTTAAAATTTGACATGACGAATTTGAAAAAAATCGTTTAACCAGATTTTTAGACATAAAAAAAATTCTTTGAGATTTAGACAAGATGAATTTTTTGGAATCGTGTTACCAAATTATGAGAAATTCTCAAAAATTTTTTTTTTTTTCGATTATTTGTGACACGATGATTTTTAAAAATTGTTTTACCAGATCCTTAAACAAAAGAGAAATTTCTTTAAATATAAGACGTTGTGTAATTTTTAAAAATCGTTTAACTAAATTTATAGACAGAAAAATATTTTTTTAAATTTTGGACAGGATGAATTGTTTGGAATCGAGTTACCAAATTTTTAGACATTATTATAAATATTTTTTTCTGAATCAATTGACATGGAATGCCTTATATAAAGCGCATAGCAGGACTTCGTTCGTGCGGCTGTCTTTCCTCGTCTTGTCTACATGACGATAAAAAAAAGAAATTTCTTTAAATATAAGACGTTGTGTAATTTAAAAAAATCGTTTTACTAAATTTATAGACATAAAAAGATATTTCTTTAAATTTTGGACAGGATGAATTGTTTGGAATCGAGTTACCAAATTTTTAGACATTATTATAAATATTTTTTTCTGAATCAATTGACATGGAATGCCTTATATAAAGCGCATAGCAGGACTTCGTTCGTGCGGCTGTCTTTCCTCGTCTTGTCTACATGACGATACGTGCGGATAACGACGAAGGGTGGGTGAGAGAGAAAGAAAAGAAAGACAAGCTTTTATCGGGGGTTGTTTCCTACCCCCTGTACTGATTCACGGTGACGGGGATGCCTAACGAATCGGAAGAATCGACTGCAGTCCTATGGTGTGTATGGGCATGTATGGAGGTATAGTGTGCGGCAATAACATCACAAAATCACGAATGAGAATTACCCATGTGCTACGCACTCTGTCGCAATGACAGATGATTCGAAACGGCGAGACCTTTTTTTTTTATCTTTGATTGACGAGCCACGTTTTATCGAGCGCGAACAATTCGGTTTTATAGAGAATCGATTAAAGCCATTAATTGCATTGACTGAATTCAGTTGACTGAAAGTACATTTACACCGAGAGAAAAAGTTTCAGTGATTCACGGAAATCTTTGCCAATTAAATGAAATACTTGAATTTCAATATTATCTTTTCTTTGAATGATCTCAAACTCAATGAAAAGTAGTGACATTGATTCGAAGAAACATTTCTTTAAACCAATGAACCTTTTTCATTGATTTCAAAGATATCGTCTCTGATTCAATGAAATCTTCTTCCTACCACCTCAAAATTTCGAAACCTATTTTTTCCTGAAGTACGCGGCAGATAAAGCTCAAATTTTGTGAGTATGTAAGGAAGTACGGCAGAAATAGGCTAAGCTTCTGGCTCCTCGAAACTCGAAGCCGGGAGTTCGGGAGAAGCGGAAAACAAAAAAGTGAGGTTAGGTGCGAGAGAAAGAGATCAATGAAAACGTTTCTTTGAACCAATGAAAACGTCTCGTTAAAACAATGAAACTGTTTCTTTATTATATGCTCACTAAGTAAATCTTTATTTACAGGCAATGAAATGTTCTCTTTGAAATTCAAATCCACTATTTCGTTGAAATCAATGAAAAAAAAAATCAATCCACCCATTTCTTTGGCGTAAATGAAATCTTTTCTCTCGGTGTAGTTGATCTAAGTGCAAGTTAGGATAATTTGCTCAGATTAAATATCCAGCTTCTTCTTAACGTTTTCTAATTTTTTTATAATAGTATTATATTTTCTTTTGCAAATCCTACTATTGGGGTGAAAAAATGCATCAACATTTTATTAGAAATAGCAACAAAAAGTGGCTGAATGTGTATTTTACAAATGCCACAAAAAGAGAAATAATGACACATGCATTTCCCTATTTTTTTTCTTGACATTTAAAAAAAATTAAGTGTTACCAAAACCCATAATTTTTATCAAATTTTCGTAAACTTTTTTCCGAAATTTATATGATAATGGAGAAAATTAGATAATTTTCATAATATTTACGAGACAAATAAACATTTCTTTTTCTTTTCTTTTTCAGACAAATTTGTATTTTATTCTAACTTGACTAGAAAACATGAGATCTCGAATAATATGAGCTCGAGATGAGTTTTAGGAAATAATCCTACGATAATTCACTACCATCAAAATTTCGTAAAATAAAAGTCTGACATTTTATGGCTTTAACACAGAACAAAAACAATGTCTGAATATATTTTTTTAGAAATGCCACAAAAAAATAAATAATGACACATCCATTTTCCTTATTTTTTTCAAAATGAATTGTTATAAAAAACGATATTTTTCTTTTTTCTCCAGATTATTATTTTTTTTTTTTAAAGCAAAATTCCTATCGTGTTGTAACTTTACCAGAAGATATGATATTTCGAATAAGATGAGTTCGAGATGAGTTTTACGAAACAATCCTACGATAATTCACGCCTCCTCTTTAACATCTCCACCACAATAAAAATTCCGTAAAATAAACGTCTGTCAGTTTATGCCTTTACCATGAAACGACGTTCCATCCAAGACTGTCGGTGAGTGATTGCGGGTTACCCGCAGAGTTGTAGTCCATGGCAGAGACGTAAATTGGTAGACTTGTTTTTCTGGTTGTATTAATTATGGTGGAGATGTTAACAGGAAGATCTAAATTATGTAAGAAATTTTCTATGATAAATATGTTTATTTATTTGTTTCTGGTACAATTTATAATATACTAGACATTGAATTATGGTAGAAATATTTTTTACTACAGCAATGAATAAAAAAGCTACAAATGTGCCTTATTATTTGTTAGCTAAGGTAAATTTATTTTGACAAGAAAAAAAATCCTATATTTTTATCTAGCAAATAATAACAATGATAAAAACTCTAACTTTATGTAGTTAAAAAAAATAATTAATAAATGTTTGTTTTTTTTTAATTTTATTTTGATGGTATTTACAATTGGAATTGCAGTCCTGAAATATTTTTAAAAAAAGATATGTTTTTGTTCCGATGAACGAGATTCTCGTTAGGTCGGAAAATTTTTCGTCCCGAGTACCTTTTTTTACTATAGGAACTAATCTGGATTACACGCCTCTCTACTACTCGGCGTTCTACATCAAAACAAAACGAGCGGTCGAGATTTCCTTATCGCTACTTTTCATCTGCAGTTACCAAATTTTTTTGGCGCGGACGCGTGATGAAGAGGATCAGCAGGTAGACTAAAAGTGTGAACGGTGTAGAAAAGTTTTAAAACAAAGGAAATGGGCTTTGTGGAAATATACTTTTTTGGAAAAACTTTTGACGGCGAAACGAAGAAAATGTTATTTTTTTTTTTTTTTTTACAAAAAAAAAAGTTTTGAACGTTCGATCGAAAGAATTGGGGTTAAAAATAAAATGTTTTAAATTTTAAAAGAAGATTTACATTTTTTTTATCTTCCAACAATGAATGGAAAAAATTGGATTTAAAAGGAAAATGTTTCAAATTTTAAAAAAGATTTACTTTTTTCTAAATCTTCAAACAGTCAAACCAAGGAAATGGTTTTTTTTAATACTCGAGAGTGGGAAACAAAATTATATTATTAATTTTTTTATACGATATTTTTTGTTGAATTTTAATAAATTGTTAAAACACTCCCACATGCTAAAATTATGTATTTTGCATATATTTCTCATATATCGTTGCGAAAATATATCAAATATGTCTCATATATAAAAATATATATATAAACGACATTTATACAATTATATAAAAATTGTTTATTATATATATTTTTAAATATATTGACAAATTTTTGGCGTTTTAATTAAAAGGCCAAAAAACAACATATAGTTGTGACATATATTTGCCACAAAATATATGTAACATATATTTACTTATATGTAAATATACTAATTTCGTATAATTTATGGGATCAAATTTATACATTTTTATATTTTTTTAATTACATTTACTATATAAATATCGTTCATATATATTTTTAAATATATTGACACATTTTATTTTACCATTAAATGTATGTAACATATATTTTGCACACATATTTTATTTTCCTGTGGGATTTCAAAGTATATGTACGCTATTTTCATGTAGTTTATGGGAAAAAAGAAGGTGTAGAAAATTTTCGTGGCGGGAGATATTCTCTCGTCTGGTTGTCCTGCATATGCGCGCCATGTGGATGTTAATACGTGGAGGACGAGAGCGACGACGTGAAATTCACGGCTCCCGTGGCAAAAGCCTACTACTGTTATGCTGTACCGTGTCTCCGTTGGGGGATTGTTATATCCTCGCGCCTCTGCACCGTATGCCATCGGGGATGAGCAGCAAAGCACACGTTATGTTCAGCCATGAGACATGCTGTACCTATTACCCATTTTTTTCCCAGGAGGCAATGTCTCCGACGATGGGAACATTTTTAACGTTTTGTTTTAAGAGAAAGTGCAAAGAGCAAGAGAAAATAGGCAATAATAGTAGTAGTATCAATAATATTCAGTTTGTTGACAATATAAAATATGGAACAAATTTGCATTCTTAACAGAATGTGAAAAATATGAAATGTGAAAAATATTAAAAATATGAAAAATATAAGAAATATTAAAAAATGTGAAAAATATAAAAAATGTCGAAAATGTAAAAAAAAATGTGAAAAATGTAAAAAAAATGTGGTAAATGTAAAAAATGTGAAAAATGTGAAAAAGTGAAAAATGATTATGTGATTACATTACATAATAATTTTCCCAAATTTTTTACAATTTTCACAATTTTCACATTTTTCACAATTTTCACATTTTTCACAATTTTCACATTTTTCACAATTTTCACATTTTTCACATTTTTCACATTTTTTAAATTTTTCACATTTTTATATTTTTCACATTTTTTATATTTTTCACATTTTTATATTCTTCACATTTTTTATATTTTTCACATTTTTATATTTTTCACATTTTTATATTTTTCACATTTTTTATATTTTTCACATTTTTTATATTTTTCACATTTTTAATATTTTTCACATTTTTTACATTTTTCACATTTTTTAATTTTTTACATTTTTCACATTTTCCACTTGTTTAAACATTTTTTACATTTTCTACATTTTCCACATTTTTCATATTTTTTTACATTTTTTTATAAAAATTCCTATCCAAGAATTTTCTAAGATACCAAGAAACTCCAATGTTTGAAATATCGATACTTCCAATTTGGAGGATAAAAAAATAGGAAATTCGTAAAAATCTGCAGTACATCTGCGAGCGATAGTTGGCCAGTAACGCAAGAGTATAATTTATGTAGCAAGAACCGTTGGAAATTCGTTCGAGAACAAAAACAAATCGGTAGGTCAGGGTTTGACGTGAGGGTCTTGGCTGACAAGGCCATTTCAGTGTCTGTTACAAAGACACCGAGCAAAGTTTCAAGCCTCCGAGATAGTTCAAGAAAAGAATGGACCTCAGTGGAGGTTTCGTCCTTATTGTTCGGGTCGGTAAGAAAAAAATCGATTTTTCGCCCTTTCCTCTCGGACCTTCGTTAGACTTGTACTACATACCAAACTAGGTATGTTCTTTCGCCTCAGACTCAAAAGATGATCATCGTATACTTTGTAAAAACGTTGCACAAGTGCTACTCTCTTAAAGGACAATAATCACCGTTCAAAAAGCATTGTACTTGAAATAGGAACGAAATAGCGAAGAAAATTGTAACTGAAAAAAAGAAAAAAATTCACGGTTGTTCATTTGTCGTTACCAATTCATGGGAAAGAGATTATTACACCTACAAAGTCCCACTGTCACTCCTACTTCACGCTGATATAATAGATGTAAATTTGAAATACACTAAAAAAATTGTTTAAACTAAATTTTTAATTATACTGCTACAAAATGATGGATAAACAAAAAAAAGTATTATTATTGTATGATATAAATAAATTATTATATATAAAATAGTATTAATATTATATGCTACGAATTACTTAAATTTTTTTTTACCATGTATTTTTTTTTATCATCCTATTAGTTTTTAATTAATTATATTTGTTTATCGCGATACCATAAATAATTTGAAAACCATTAATTTGTTTTCGAGTTCTCCTTCATACTGGGAAAAAATACTCAAGCATTTTATTGAAGAATAAAAAATATTATTTTTGGGAATTTTTGGGAATTCAAATTTTCTCCACTTGCTAAAAAAAGATTTTTTTAAGTTGGGCAATTTTTGTTGGCTATGCTGAAAAAAAAGTTTTTTTAATCTAAGAAATCTTTTTGCTGGGCTAAAATAAGATTTTTTAACCCAACATATTTTTTGCTGGGCTAAAAGATGATTTATTAATCTAGCAAATTTTCTTCCTGGGCTAAAAAAAGATTTTTAAATATACCCAATTTTTTTGCTGGGCCATAATTAAAAATGTTAACCTAGCAATTTTTTTTGCTCGTGTAAAAAAAGATTTTTCCCCTAGCAAATTTTTTTACGTCTTAAAAAAAAGATTTTCCAATCTAGTAAATATTTTACTGGGCTAACCAAAGAATTTTCTCATTCCTCTCTAATATATTAGAAATATTAAAGCCTGGTACAAAAACTGTCTAGACGAAATTTCCGGCTATGCTGGAGTGAAAGGAATAATTTGAATTACAAAAAATAATGTAAAAAAGGTTCCATACGATAACCAGACTGTGTGAATTGTTTCGTTTAACTGATTTTTAAATGAACACTCGTCTCGTTTTAGTGTCTGGAGCCTCTATAACTATGGGGAATTTTAGACGAGTCTGTGTACTCAGAAATAATATTGAAAAGGGGGCACATATATGAGGGTAAAAGAAGCACGTTGCCCAAACAGCGAGGGCTACGATCATATCCCGCGAGTTTATACGTCGCGACATCCAGCAACGCGCATATGTGCTGGATATCACATGTGTTCTTCCCTTCCATGCCGTCACTTTCCTATATCAAGGAGAGAGAGAGACAGAGAAGGAAAGAATGCGACAGAGACTACGTAGGGACTGGTAGTTATCTCGTTCTACATAGTACAGAGCACTGTGGTAAGTAAACACTAGTGTAAACTCTGTGGGACTCTCTGTATCTCGTATTTGTTCCTTATTGTTTGACGGGGAACAGAGGCATGAATTTTTACGACAGTTGGTCTTGGGTACACTGTGAAAATGTTCATTATCAAAATTAATATACATTTGTCGAAATTTTTTATGAATAAAATGGTATATTACATTTAATATACAATTATGATTAAAAATTAATAAACGGTGTTAAACACATAAAAAAGGATGCAAAGTAGAACCTTGCACATTGCGTCCTCATTATTTATCGCGTTTTACAAAGCTACCTCTATGAGGAAGTATGTTATTTAATTTTTGGCTTCCTCATAGAGGAAGCTTTGAAAAACGCGAAAAATAATGAGGAAGCAATGTGCAAGGTTCTACTTTGCATCCTTGTTTTAATTAGATAAATATACATGTTGTGGATTCGCTTTTTCTATTTCGTTATTACGTTATTTCGTGATTATTAGAGCGTTTCCGAAAGTGAATGTGATAATGTATATTTTTAAAAATAATTCAACATTCCATAAAATCAAAAATTTCATACCGTTCGTCACTAAATTATACATATATAATGGCTCGATATTGTTTCATTTATATACAAAATTTGAGCTCGCTATCTTAAGTTTTGCAAAAGTTACAATAGAGCGATAATGTCAATTTTTTGAAAAATTCAAAACATCATAAAATTTTAACGGTTCAACCGATCTTAACCAAATTCAATAGCGATCACCGGCGTATGAAAGCTCAAATTCATACCAATTTCAAGATCAATATCTCGAAAATTGAAAGAGTTATCTCGTAAACAGACATTTTTCAAAAAATTAAAAAATGCGTAATAATTTAACGATGAAGTGGATTTTAACAAAAATCTGTATGAGCGATGAGGCTTGATCCCTCTATTTATGGTCCAAATTTCAGCTTGATAGCTCAAGGCATTCCTGAGTTATAAATGTTTACATTTTTCGATCGTGTAACATACACACACACACACACACACACATACAGACATTTTTTCTAAATCACTTTTCTCGATGTTTTGGCCTATTCTGAGTGTACTGACATGAAAATCTCGAAAAAATTAATTTTCATGAAAACAAAGCTTCCTCTATGAGGAAGCAAAATTATTAATAAATATATCATTAATATATCATTAATATGTATTTTAATGACATAAAATATGTCATTAAAATGACATATTTTAATGTGACAGTAGTGTAATGTTGGTATATGATTGTATATTAAATTTTTTAGAGTTTACACTGTAAAAATGTTCATTATGAAAATTAATATACATTTGCCGAAAGTTTTTGAAGCGTGATATTAAATTTAATATAATTTAGAATTAATAAACGGTTACATTAAAAATGTAATTTTAATGTGACAGTAGGTTAATATTGGTATATAATTGTATATTCAATTTTTTACAGTGTGCACTGTAAAAATGTTCATTATGAAAATTGATATACATTTGTCGAAAGTTTTTAAAGCGTGATATTAAATTTAATATAATTTAGAATTAATAAACGGTTACATTAAAAATGTAATTTTAATGTGACAGTAGGTTAATATTGGTATATAATTGTATATTCAATTTTTTAAAGTGTGCACTGTAAACATGTTCATTATGAAAATTAATATAGATTTGTCGAAAGTTTTTAAACCATGATATTAAATTTAATATAATTTAGAATTAATAAACGGTTACATTAAAAATGTAATTTTAATGTGACAGTAGGTTAATATTGGTATATAATTGTATATTCAATTTTTTAAAGTGTGCACTGTAAAAATGTTCATTATGAAAATTAATATAGATTTGTCGAAAGTTTTTAAACCATGATATTAAATTTAATATAATTTAGAATTAATAAACGGTTACATTAAAAATGTAATTTTAATGTGACAGTAGGTTAATATTGGTATATAATTGTATATTCAATTTTTTACAGTGTGCACTGGAAAAATGTTCATTATGAAAATTAATATAGATTTGTCGAAAGTTTTGAAAGCGTGATATTAAATTTAATATAATTTAGAATTAATAAACGGTTACATTAAAAAAGTAATTTTAATGTGACAGTATGTTAATATTGGTATATAATTGTATATTCAATTTTTTACAGTGTGCACTGTAAAAATGTTCATTATGAAAATTAATATAGATTTGTCGAAAGTTTTGAAAGCGTGATATTAAATTTAATATAATTTAGAATTAATAAACGGTTACATTAAAAAAGTAATTTTAATGTGACAGTATGTTAATATTGGTATATAATTGTATATTCAATTTTTTAAAGTGTGCACTGTAAAAATGTTCATTATGAAAATTAATATACATTTGTCGAAAGTTTTTAAATCGTGATATTAAATTTAATATAATTTAGAATTAATAAACGGTTACATTAAAAATGTAATTTTAATGCGACAGTAGGTTAATATTAATATATAATTGTATATTCAATTTTTTTACAGTTTACACTGTAAAAATGTTCATTATGAAAATTAATATAGATTTGGCGAAAGTTTTTGAACTGTGATATTAAATTTAATATAATTTAGAATTAATAAACGGTTGCATTAAAAATGTCATGTTTAATATGAAAGTAGTGTAATGTTACTATATAATTGTATATTCATTTTTTTACAGTTTCCCTTGTAAAAATGTTCATTATGAAAATTTATATCTATTTGTCGAAAGTAAATCGTGAAATTAAATTTAATATACAATTATTATTAAAAATTAATAAACGGTGTATTAAATTCATGTTTAATATGAATGTAATGTAACGTTAGTATATATTTGTGATTTATGTTTAATATACCAGTTTAATTTCATAAACATTTTCTACAATGTAGTCTAAGCTCACAAATAATATTATTATATTATTATCATATTATATAAATTTGGGGAATATAAATTGGTGATTTATTTTGTGGATTAATCGAAAATTTATTTTTGTCCTAGAGATTCTTACTGCAAGCACATAATATGCAAATAGTAATTATTGACAACGTATAAGTCATTAATAATCATTAAGGTCGTAAAGCATAAGTCTTAACATTTTTATACTGTGTGTGGATTTTAATGAAGAGTAGATATTTATTTAAAAATGAATTTCCATTCATGAAATTAGCAAACAAAGAAGCCATTAAAGGGTAATTCCACCAAAGCATAAAAATTGGGAAAATTAGTTTCAATTGGTATTTGTATAATTAACTTCATACACAATACAAACGCTTCAGTGATAAATGGACACAAAACACTCGTTTAAATAGCACGATTTGATTTGATTTCCCCCATGTAATAATTCGACTTAAGGGGACCAAGTCACCTAAAAAAAGCCATAAGAACAAAAATTCTGTAAATGATACCCGGCTTTAAAAAAATCTTACATTCAATCATCATTAGGTACATAACAAGCATTACAATTCTGCAATTTTATAAAGACATTCAGTGCACAAGAATGGTGTGAGGTGAAAAATAAAATTTTTCACTTGTCGTAGCTTTCAGACCAAACCAGTGAATCAATTTTAGTGTTCGATGTCTTATTTGATCTGTCGAAGAGTGCATTCTGGATTGAATATAGCGATTCTGGATGCAGTGAAAATTAGATTTACTGTAACCAATTGTTTAGTGAGTTTTTAATATACAGAGATTTATTTACACAAACAAAATCATAGCTTTGTCATAAAGACCTGAAATAAAAATTCCTATACTCAATCCAGAATGCACTCTTCGACAGATAAAATAAGACATCGAACACTAAAATTTGTTCACCGGTTTGGTTTGAAACCTACGACAAGTGAAAAATTTTACTTTTCACCTCACACCATTTTGGTGCACCGTATGTCTTTATAAAATTGCAGAATTATAATGCTCATTATGTATTTAATGAGGTTTTAATTTAAAATTTTTTTAAAGAAGTGTATTATTTACACCATTTTTTTTCTTATGACTTTTTTTAGGTAACTGGGTCCCCTTAACGATAAGAAACATTCATTAGCAGAATTAAAAAATTGATAAATTGAGCAGCACATTAATATGCAAAAAAAAACCATAAAATTTTTTTCGTAATCTTAATTTTAAAGATAATTATAGATTTGAAAAAATTCACAATTAAAAAAGATGCAAAGTAGAACCTTGCACATTGCTTCCTCATTATTTTTCGCTTTTTACAAAGCTCCCTCTGTGAGGAAGCAGTATGTTATTCAATTTTGGCTTCCTCATAGAGGAAGCTTTGTAAAAAGCGAAAAATAATGAGGAAGCAATGTGCAAGGTTCTACTTTGCATCTTTTTTTTTATACCTTGTGTCTCTTTTGCAGAGGTGTTTTATACAGCTATAAATCACCTCTGCAAACACCGTTACATCTAATTTTGATTAGATACAAATTTTTGCCGTACTTTCTCAACTTTTCCGGAAGTTATAGCGAAAATCTACATTTTTTTTAAAATGAAAAATGGTGTAAAATCCGAACGACTTTACCGATCATCACCAAATTTGGTACATGGCATTTCTGAATGTTATTTTTCGTCTGTACAAAATTTCTGTTCATTTGTTGAAATTCGACGTAATTTAGATCAAAATCTATTTTTTTCGAAAAATTCAAAATTCTATAAAATCCGAACCGCTTTACCGATTTCGTCGAAATTCAATACCATACAACATTGAACGTATCTTCAGTTATGAAGAACTATTTAGCCAAATCGGCGAACTTTTACGAAAGTTAGAGCGACCACGCCCTTTTTTCAACAAATTAAAATCAACATAAAATCTTAATGACTTCACATATTTTGGCAAAAATCACAACATTCAAAGAGGGGCAGCTACTCTACTTGCGTGCCAAATTTGAGCCGGATCGCTCGAACGGTTACCGAGTGAGAGGAGATTGAATTTTCGAAGCCCAGCACACACACACACACACACACACACACACACACACACACACACATACATACATACGGACATTTTTTCTAAACCACTTTTCTCGACGTTTTAGGTGATTCTAAGCATACTGACATGAAAATCTCGAAAAAAAAAAATTTCATGAAAACAAAGCTTCCTCTATGAGGAAGCAAAAAATAATTATTATTGCGCAATACGAATAATCCTGAAGTATATTCACATGGGATGTATATTAAATTTGTGAAACTTAATATTAATGCTATTTACAGAACTATGACTTGGAATAAAAATTATTACTCAATTGAAATCTTTAATAAGGTGAAAAAAACAGTTCAAGGAATAAAATACAAATACGAAAGTCGCCTAAAGCTTTTTGAGGAATGGAAAAAAAAATTGATGGTAGGCTCGATCCGTTAGCGCCTAAAATTCCTGATAAACCGCATTCCTCTTCAACGACTACAGGTTCTGAAGGAAAAAAGGCTGCGATATTCCCGCTCAAAATTAGTGGAGAATCGAAGAAGCTCGCAGTACTTCTGCGTTTCCCGCGCTTTTCGTGTCCAGCCCGCGGTTAAAGCAGACTGCAACTTAGATGGTGAGTGCTCGACCGGTGAAGATCTTTCGAGGAGGCGAACTGCTGGCTAAGGATCTGGAGATCCCGTGCAAGCGATCCCTTACCGACTGGGAGAAAAATCTCGGACAGTCAGAAACCGTCGAAAGGATCCAGACTCTTAAAATCAAGGATCGAAGGCCGATAAAGTCGAATTTCAGTCCAACTGATCGTAACAACGCTAAAAGCAACATCGAGTAAAATCATTTGCTGATATAGTGACAGCAAAATTTATTTGCTAACCTAGCAAATCTTTTCAACGTGCTAAAATAATATTTTTTAACCTGGATCATTTTTTTTTTGCTATGCTAGAAAAAAGCTTTTTTAACCTAGCAAATCTTTTTGCTGAGCTAAAAAAAGATTTTTTGACCTGGCAAATTTTCTTGCTGGGCTAAAATAAGATTTTTCAACCTGGCAAATTTTCTTGCTGGGCTAAAATAAGATTTTTCAACCCAGCAAATTTTTTTCATGGGCGGAGAAAATATTTGTTAAATCGAGCAAATATTTTTTCTCAGCTAAAAGATGATTTTTTGACCTAGCCAATTTCTTTCCTGGACTGAGAAGAGATTTTTTAACCTAGCAAATTTTCTTGCTGGGCTAAAAGATAATTTTTTAACCTAGTAAATTTTCTGGCTGGGCTAAAAGATAATTTTTTAACCTAGCGAATTTTCTTGTTGGGCTAAAAAAAGATTTTTTGGCCTAGCGAATTTTCTTGCTGCGCTAAAAAAATATTTTTTGGCCTAGCAAAATTTTCTTGCTGGGCTAAAAAAATATTTTTTGGCCTAGCAAATTTTCTTGCTGGACTAAAAGAAATTTTTTTGACCTAGCAAATTTTCTTGCTGGACTAAAAGAAAATTTGTTGACCTAGCAAATTTTCTTGCTGGGCTAAAAAAAGATTTTTTGGTCTAGAACATTTTCTTGCTGGGCTAAAAAAAGATTTTTTGGCCTAGAAAATTTTCTTGCTGGGCTAAAAAAAGATTTTTTTTTCTGGCCTGAAAAAAGATTTTTTGATCTTGCAAATTTTTTTGCTAAGCTAAATAATCTTTTTGTGTGGCTAATATCAAATAAAGCTCACTTTATTAGCAACTGATTTTCCGTTCCAGTAATTTTTTAACTCCGTGAAACAAAATGAAAATTATAAAGACTAACGATTCTGAAAAATTCTTCCCAGGATATGGAAACCAAAACAGAAACGCCCGTTACTGAAGACACTCGGAGATTGACGTTTTCCTCGTCAAAATATAATAAACGATATTAAAAAAATGTTTCCTTGCCCACATTTCCAACGATCATTAACACGCGGAAAAAGTCAAGCTGAAAGGAAGAGAAGCTCTGTAAAAAAAGCAGCCGCGCAGCTTTAGACCCTCAAAAAGTCGCGTCTATTAATTTCACGTAAAAGGAAGTTTTGGTAACCACACGTGGCTCGGATATGCCGCGTGTGTCACACCAACGTCTCCTTATTTCTGAGACAAGAGGGAGAGAAGAACGAAAAATAGATCAAGGATTTTTAGTGTTTGTACTAAAAATAGATTAAACGAGACTGGAGATGTCGGGTTTTCATTGATCTAAGGGAGAAGATGTCGAGAATGACGAGGACACAAAAAAAAATTTTTTATACTTTTAACCAAAAGTTGTTCACAGAAAAAGATCGTTACTTTTACCGATTTTTTTAAAATTACTTTCCACTCTTATGAAAAATTAGACTAAAATGTTTCTGTAAAGTTAATTTAAAAATTTCTGTATATATTAGAAAAAAAGCCACAAATAAATATATTCTATGTCAAAAAATCCTCTTTCAATTTCACGAATAATAATAATAATTGATTAATAAATTGATAATTTTTTTTTGTACATGATAATAATTATAATTATGATTATAATTATAATATAAACCACAATAATACTTATCCCAATATTTAAGTGATGAATAATAATTGTAGTAGTAAATTACATTTTATTGTTCATAATAACATAAAAAAATAAATAATTTATTATTGCATAATTAGATTTTCAAGAATTTCTACCAATGTTTCTGCTAGATTTTTACTGAGATTTTTTGTTCTGACCCTGATTGGCTTGAATAATAATAATAATAATAATAATAATTTTTTTTTTTTTTACATCAGCTTCGGAAAAAGACAGCGGCGCAGCTTTAGCCCCAAAAGTCACGTCAATTAATCTCACATAAAAGG